>JAZKJV010001244.1:0-353881 GCA_037367405.1 Ottelia alismoides | reverse complement strand
TGAGAACTCCCTCTTCAATGGGACTCGATGTCCTAGTGACTCGATCGCTCCCAGTGAAATCGGATTTTTCTTGGCTGAGGAATGTGTCTGATACATGTTAGAGTTCATACTACTCCATGAAACATGCCGAACTGCACTGGTCCAATCCTCTTAACGTGTTGAACCTCTCCACCTCCCATCTTGACCATGCCATCATTGCATGCCCGATATGTACTAAACTGTCCTTAGATGAGCACACATGATCTAAACATGCCGAGTCCAGAAGCCATCTTGAATCTACCTTCATCTCCCTATAGCACGCTAGCAAGTCTCCCTCGTAGACTGTGGTGGAATCCTCTTGGTCGGATTCAGAATCTCTAACCTTCTTCTTTCATTTCTCCTTCTCATGTCTTGGACAATCGACTATTTTGTGACCCTCCTTGTCACAATAGAAGCATTTGATTGGACCCTATGATTTGGATCGATCTTCGAATCCTATCTCCCTTAATCTTGAACGTCTACCTTTAGTTGCCAGCACATGACCATCATCCGTTGTCTCATCCGTCGACCTCCGTCGAGATTCGGTTCATAAGAAATGAAACAACTATCTCGTCTAATGTGATGGTCTCTTTGCCATAGAGTAACATCATCACAATATGATCGTAGGAAGATGGAAGGGAACTCAATAAGATCAATGCCTTATCGTCCTCCTTGAAGAGAGATTCTCCTTTCACATTCTTCTCCTCAAGTGTGAGCACATCTGTCAGAATCTTGTTGAATTCATCCAAGTGCATTCAAGCTTTGTCCCATCGGTCATATTTAGACCATAAAGCTTCTTCTTCGTCAATAACCAGTTCGTCAAAGATTTGAACTTGTATCGTCCCTCGAGCTTTATCCGAACCTCCGCTGGATCCTCCAGACCGATGACTTCGCGAAGAATGTTGTCTTCCAAGAACCGTTGTATTGTACCATTCACGAGATCGCTCATCTCCTTCCACTCTTCCTCTTTCATCTTCTCTGGCTTCTTTTCTTTATCCTGGAGAGCTTTCACAAGTCCTTCTCGCATGAGTATATTCTGCACTAGTTGTTGTCATAAGTGAAGTCATTCTTCCCGTTGAAGGGTTCCACAGAGAATGATGCACCCTCGATGTGAATTTCGCTATTCGCTTTGCTATCGTACCTCATTGTATGATCTGAAAATCAGAGCAGAATCCTCTCGATCCGAACCGTCCAACTCGTTCGGAGTGCGCAAAAACCCCTAGCTAGACTCTTGGATCACCTCAATCAGATTCCGGATACTCCCGATCTCAATGGTTCACCGTAATCGTCGGTTCTTCACAGCTTCTGAAGAAGGCACATCTCGTCATGTCGTATCCCTTGTTGTCGTTGAACCAGACTCTGATACAAGTTGTTGGGGACACAAGCCGGTAATCGTCTGTTGATGAGAACAGAAGCGGTATCAACTATGCTCTGATACCAATTGATGGGGATACGAACCACCAGTACGGATATGTATGCACAATTACCCACCACCATGGAAGCACGTGAAGAAAAGAACAACCAGATATAACCGGTCACCTCTCGCGACCACCGAAGAAGAAAGATCACTATAAATAGAACGAGTACAACTCTCTCCGTTCCCTCGCTCTCTCATCTCTTTCTTTTCTCTCTCCATCCCCCTCTCTAGGGGTTACATTGTTCTTGTGATGGCGGTGAGGCAATGCCGCTATTCCCCTTTATATACAACCTAGTTACAACCCTGTAGTCCTATATCCTATTCCAAATAGGACTATAAATAGAATACAACTCAACTATTATTAGGATCAGGAGTCCAATCCCATTAGGATTCCTAATTGTAATTTGACTCTAATCTTAACAATCTCCCCTTGAGTTGAATCCATCACGATCTCTTCATTGTCTTGAGTCTACATTAAGCCATCATCGTCATCTGCAAGTCTCGTTAGCAGCAATTCACCATCTTTAGGTGACACACCCATCGCTGAATGCCTTCGACGTGCTACCTTGCATGATCTTCTGCCAGTCACCACTAGTAGAATTGTTCGATACCTCTGGTCGATTTCTCCAAGAAACCACCATATCACGGCTTCTGAAGATTGTGCAACTACTGCATCGCACCGTCTCCTCGACGCCGAACCTCACTCTGGTCCATCACACCATGTCCCTTCAACAACGCTGAACCCAGCTCTAATACCGGTTGTTGGAGACACGAACCCCATATCGTCTCCTCTCTGATACCGATTGTTGGTGATACGAGCTACCCGTATCGTCTTTGCTCGGATATGAATGAACCCTCAGATACAAATGTGCAATAAACCACCAGCACAGAAGCACGTGAAAGAAAGAACACTCAGATATAATTGTGATCGGTCACCTCTAGCGACCATCAGAGAAGAAAGATCACTGTAAATTAGAACGAGTATAACTTTCTCCGTTCCCTCTCTCTCTCATCTCTTTCTTCTCTCTTTCTCCCCCTCTCTGGGGGATACATTGTTCTTGTAGTGGTATGAAGACAATGCCTCCACTCCCTATATATAGCCCCGTTACAACCCTATAGTCCTATTCCCAATAGGATTATAAATAGAATGCAACTCAACTATTATTAGGATCAGGAGTCTCATCCCATTAGAATTCGTAATCCTAATATGACTCTAATCCTAACATTTCTTGAGAGGTTACAGAGATATCATATAAGTTATGTCATGTAAATAAGTAACGCCTCATTAAATTTTATGATGCAGATGCTAGAAACAAATTATATTGAATAAGTAGTGATATGACAACCGTCGCGGAGTCTTCCTTAGCACCAACAGATAGAGCAACCCACACCATTTTTTCCTTTTGTTTCTCTTTACCTGTATTGGATGATATTGTATAGCCTGTTTTTGATCATCCACATGTACATGCTGACTCCAATATCAATAAGAGAAATGAGCAGTTTGATGTTTGTTCAGATTCTATCCCATTTCCATCTGCTTTAAATAAAAGAAAAATACAAAAATTGAAAACAACACTATCTGATCCAGGAGTGCTAGAGATTCTACAGAACATCCTACTTGAGATGCCATTCCTAAAAGCCATGGAATATATGCCTACCCTTAAAAAAGGATGAAAGAAGCTTGTACATCTAAACTTTCCTCTAAGAAGAGAGGGCGTAGCAGGATAGAGCGTCGCATTGTTACCATGTCTAGAACCAATGCCATACAACATTGACTCCCGAACAAAAAGAGAGATAACAGAGAAACTGTTGTTGGATGCCGCATTTTAGATCTCCAGTTTGATCGTACCTTGTTGGACAATGATTCATCGATCAGTTTATTTCCTTTCTCACTTCTTGAGCATCTTCAGCTTGGCCCTCTTAGGAAGAGCAGGATGATACTTTAGTTTGCAGACCGATCGGTCAAGAGGCCAAATGGCATATTAGAGAACGTTGTCGTGACGGTACCTGACATGAACTATCCTGTTAACTTTGTAGTCATTGACATGGGGCCTGTAGTACCATAACATCCTACCTCGATTATTCTTGGATGACCCTTTCTACATGTAGCAGGAGCGGTTATTGATTGTGGGGCAGGGACAATCACTTTCCAGTCTTAGAGGAATAGTGTTGCTGTTGAGACGATTTCCGAGCTGAAAGCCTAAGACGCATCAGATGAGAGCGTTCCAGAGTCACCAGATAGAAAGAACTATGATTATATAACTGATATTAAACATGAACCGTTATCTTTGAATGATCCTTTCATCCAAGAGTTCTTTTCTCACTCGGGAGATTTTGAGAGCACATTATTCTGTAGCCAGCATATTCTAGATGGGAGTATTACTGATGATGATCCTGCATGTTTTGATTATGTTGATGAGCTGATGATGGTATATGGGCATGATTTTTCTAAGGGTAATGACGATTCACTTTCACATTCTATATATGTGCCTGATCATTTTCATTCCATTGAGTATTTTGACCACATCAATTGTGATTGAGGATTTGAGGATTTAGACATGGACACATTTGAGGATGACCCCGATGTCGACATACACCTTTTTGATTCCATAAATCAACGGACATGAAAGAAGGTCAAGCTTCTTCCTTCTTGAGCGTTGTATATTCTTTTTGCCTTTTGTGTATATATATATATATCCTTTTTTTTATTATTTCTCCTTTCATTTTTATCATTCATCTTTTTCCTGTGTGTGTGCTATACTTAGGATGTACTCTATCCTAAGTATAGGGGAGGTGAATGACTTGAATTTTTCTTTTCTTTGTGTTTCATCACTCTTGTTGTTTTTGCCTATACTAAGGGATCATTTACCCTAAGTATGGGGGGGGGGGCAATGTTGTTCATTTCGTTCTTCTTTTGCATTTTTATTTCTTTTTAGTCTGTTGTTCCCTCGCTTGTCCTTCAGCTTGTTGTTATTCTTTTTCTATACTTAGGGATCTTTTATTCTAAGTATATGGGAGGATAGATCGAGTCATTGAGTTTGTATATTCTTTTCCTCAATTTTCCCTACTTTTATAACCTCTATACTCATGATTATTTGCTCCTAAGTATAGGGAGGATCACCGACTTCTATTCTTTCATTCGTTATTCTTTGAGTCATTGTTGTATAGATTTTTTTTCACTTTTCTATACTTACCACGAGTTATGTCTTCCTTTGTCGCTTCTTTGTCACTATGATGACATAGTTCGAATTGAGTATAGAGGGTTTCACATATATTGTATATATATTATAACCATACCTCATGCTTTTGTGTGTCAATAATATGGCTAATAAAATTGGAATAAAAATGTTTATAAAAAGTATGTAAAAATTCTTTGAAAAATTCTTTTGAAAATATTTTTTGTAAAATTTTTGTAAAATTGTTTGTGCAAATGTTTTGTAAAATATATGTAAAAATGCTTTGTAAAATTGTTATAAAAACTTTTGTATAATTATTTTATAAAATTTATTGTAAAATGATTTTGTTTGTAAAATCTTTGTAAATTATTTTGTATCAAAATTATTTATGTTATAAAAATATTTGTAAATAAAACTTTTGTAAAATGATTTGTAAACTTTTGTAAACTAGTTTTGAAAACCTTTTTTTAAAATAGTTGTAAAAATATTTTGTAAAATTTTGTAAAATGTTCTGTAAAATATTTTGTAAATATTTATAAAACTTTTGTAAAGTTATTTTTAAATTATTTTGTCACCTTGTATATAAATAACTTGTTTGTACATATCATTTATATATACTAGTTGTTCAAAATGATTGTAAATATAACTTTTAATCACCTTGTAAATATAATAAAATTCTTGTATAAAACTTGTATGAAGTGTATATAAAATTCTTTCTTAAAACTTGTAAATAAAATCCCTTATAGATAAAATTCATCTTGTAAAATTTGTAGATAAAACTTCTAGGTATTCTTTTTGTAAAATTTTGTATAAATTGTGTTTAATCTTGTATATATGCTTTGTATAAAAATTTCTTTTAATTTGTATAAAAATCTTTGTAAATTCTTGTCAATTTGTATAATTATCTCTATTAAAAATCTTATAAAAATTGAAAAAAAAATTAAAATCCATAAAAATACGCAACACTCTCTGAAAAGCTTTTCAAATAGATTCGTCTTTTATTTTATTTTTTTGAAAAAAATGCATTGTATATATTTCTTGCATGTGCTTTTGCATTTTTCAAAATGAAATTGATGCTTACACTAACCTGGAATAAAATTGAAGAATGGAGCTTGGGTAAAACATTAATCTACTTAATTCAGAGGAACCTTATAGGAACTGGAATTGAGACTTCTCTGGTCTAGCGACTTAATTCTTTGAGTTCACAAGGCTATGTTCACATGTCATCTTGATTGGTCTAAGTAAAATATTTTGTACACACGCATGGTTCTGTTAGACAGTGACTTATCTTGGACAAGTACTTTACATGTAGCTCTTCACTGATGAGGTGGTGAGGATTAGAATCCTATGGTAAGAGACACATATGAATGGAAACATATGCAATCACCTTGAGTAGCCAGTGCATCCCAACCTAGTCTAGCGGCATTGACGTCTAACGATAGGAGCACTGGGTTGAAATAAAGCTTCAAAAGAGGGATGGTCTGCTGACACAATTTTTCTAAGACCTCAAAAAAATGAGCGGAACAAAAAGGTTCTATATCCTTAGGAACACAATAAATATCTATGAAGTGCAATAATTCTTTCCATGATGTAGAATCAAATATGTATCCCATAAAAAAATCATCATCTTTCATGTATATATTTGACCACATTGGTCCATCTTCAGAGAGACTGCAAATCTTAGTGGAGACATGGCTACACTGGCCAGCTTCACAAGGATATGTGACTACACTGGCCACACTCTAGTTCTCTTCTTATTATTCTACTTCTCCCCTTTGATTGCGGACACAATAAGTACATGAACTTAGAAGGGAATACCCTGCTCCTCAAGGAAAGAGTTGTAGGGTTACCTTGCTAAGAGAAGGCTGGTCTTTGTCATTTCTGATGTGAATATCTATATTTCACATACACAATCCAAGAAGATTCATAGTCATCAGAATTTGCATATGAAGAATTGTTTTGACCTGACTGTTGAGGAGACCCGAATAGGGGTCTTGTGGAACTTAGAGTATGTTAGGTTTTAACTCCAATTCTTAATGAGGTTCCGCCAAACAAATAATCCAAAGGTCTGACCGAGCTCCATACTTTGATTTTATGAAGAATAGTTTAAAAATTAAAATTGTTCTAAGTTCTTTATTTTTCCTTTCTTCTTTTTCTTTTTAGTCACTTATTCTTCTAATAAGTATTTGCTAAGGGACTAGCAAAGCTAAAATGTAGGGGGATGATGAACATGTATTTCATCATCTTTATTCATTTATTTTAGCTTAAAATCCCTTCTTAAACACCTGTAAATATCAATAAATTCATATTTTAATTATTTCTTGTTTTATAAATATTGTACAATTATCATTGCTTTTAGCCTAAAATAAATAAATAAATAAAGGAGAAATAAAGAAAATAAAGACTGTAGGGGGAGATAAATAAAGGCTGACTATAACCCCGAGTGAAGGTCAAGACTTGATCTGCTCGACAAGGAATAAAGTAGGGGGAGATAAGGCCTACTGTAGACAAATAAATAAAAAATTAAAGTTCATCCATTCATCATGTACAAATTGCACACATTTCAACTATTTTGTATAGAAAACCTTCTACTATTTTATTTATCATTTTATTCATCCCAAATAAAAATAGTTTCTTCTTGGAACTTGTATATAAAAATAATTTGTAAATATTAAAAATAATTGCAAGAAGATTTATCATTCATTGTGTAAATAATGATACTTTGAAAAAAGCCAATAAATCAAACTTTCCAGATCCATATTTACTCCACAAAAATTCAAAAATAAGCAAACTCACTTTCATTGTACTCTAAATAAAATAAGCTTCAAAATGACAGTGGTTTCATTAAAATAGGAGTTAAGATGCAAAATGTGGCTTTTTAGAATTTATTTTACATTGTGCCTATATTGTATATTGTGTGAATATTTTATTTATTTCATTTACATATTTGTGCATATAATATTATTAAATAATTATAAATATTATATTTTATCCATCTAAAATGAAAATAAAAATTACAAAAATCGAAATCACCAAAAATAAAATAATGTATATATTGTATAAATACCACTATGTATATTGTAACTTTGTCTATTATTTAACTTAATTATTTAGTTTGTAAAAATAAAATAAAAATATATTTAAAATCCTTGTAAAATATTGTAAACAAATAAAATAATAAATTTTGTAATTATTTGTAAATAATTAATTAATAATCAAGTTGTTGTATATAAAGGTATATATACCTATGAATAAAGGGTACTATTCGTTTTTAACTTATTAAATTAATTTATTTAATTTATTAGAAATCACCTATTTAAGATTATTAATTTATTTACAATTTTTATTTACATTATTATTTATTTAAAATCATTTAATAATTTATTTCCAATTTATTTAAACTTGTATTGTTATTTTGTCTTTATTCTACTTTGTCTTATTCATAGCCGGATTCCTATTGGCTCACCCGGGCCTGTTGACCTAGGTCAACCCCTTTGCCACCCGCCTAGCCCTAGTAAGGCAATTCACCATACCTACTTTCCCTTTTTATCCTGTTCGATCCAACAGAACTTGCAGTCCGAATAACACTCTACCTCGCCCGATCTTTATCCTCAAGATCCGTGCCTCGATCCGCATGATACTCCTCTTCCAAATCTGTCTAACCTTCATTGCCTATATATTTCTCTCTTCCACTTCCACCAATTTTTTGCCTGCGATTGGTTTTGGAGAGACGAGGATGTGACAGAGCCTCATCCCCTACGATTTGAAGTGCGAGAGAATGATTAGAGAGCGCGATCCATACGATCGTCGAAGCTCCTCCACCGTCGTTGAGCTTCTCCACATGACATTGTGGATCAATGTGAAGACCATCTCATTCCATCCTTAGGTAATTTGGGTAATTAGCTTTCCATTTCGTAGCTTAATTTCATGTCGATTTCTCGTATTTAGTTCATATCAATTCATCGCTGATCACCCTCCGATCTGACCAATCGGAGTCATCCATTCACATATTCCACATCCGATTGTTCACACACCATCGCACGACCATTTTCCATCTTTTCTCGCAGCCTGATCCCCTCCAGGTTAGATCGGATCTGGAGTCTGACTCCAATCTATACACCTTCGACGAAGTCCCCATTCCCCCTTACATTTCTTTGCTTTTATCTATTAATAAGACGGGCCTCCGAGCATCATCGATCTATTGTAGGGACTTGTAACATTCCCGGAGTGCAAGATCCAAATCTGGGAGCTTGAGCACAACTGTATCCATCTCTAGCTCCATATTTGTGATCGAACTTAGTTGAGCCTTTAAATCACCATCACCCAAAGCAGAGACATTTTAGGAACATAGAGCAATCATCAAGAGGAGCGTCGGGTGTAGAACAGTCAAGAACCAGCCGATCGAAGCTCGTAGCACCTGACCTTCAAAGCCGTTCTTCCAACAGCCTCCAGGACCGCACGATCGAGAACAGGCAAGCCCGAATTCAATCCTGACTGCTGAATAAAGCCCAAAGTTGAGCCATGGATTGACTCTTTAGATCAGATCCAGACCCTCCTTATGTGCCATTGCTTGTAGCTGTCAGATCAGAATAAGAGCAAGATCCAGTCGTTCAACGTGCCACGTGTTTTAGTGATAACTTTGCGCTTACATCCCTGCCTTTTATTTATTTTGTAAATAAACCCCTAAGAGAACACGTGTCGTATAGTGCTTGTTTGGTTATTTGCATTTATTTTCCTGTAGCTTATTTAATTCATAATATACTCCTTTTTATTTGTATAATGTCACACATGTGACATTGTGGTTATTTTGCATAATAAATAATGTGTTTGCTTGTTATTGTTTAGCCATTTAAAATTAAATAATATCCAACATGTCTGTTCCAATGTACCTCACGTGCATCGGCATACACCATCTTGGGTAAATTGCGGTGTTAACCGTGATATTCCTTGACTTGTTATTTTCTAGTCTTTAAATAAAAGTTAATTGCATATATGCCCTTGCAAGCCTATGTTTAATTTTGTTGATTAATTTAGCTTAATAAATATTAAATCACTTCTTAAATTCCCACAAAAATGGCCATAAACTCATACTAATTACTATTAACTCATGTAATTTTTGCTTTGGTTTTTAATAGGCTTTGTTACTTTTGAAAAATAAAAACCTTCCAATTTGTTCTAGTTTGCTGAAAATAAATCATTAAAAATACAAAATATTTGAAAAATTCTGAAATTTTTTGTGTTTCTTTTATTTTTTTGATTTTCTTTATAAATTTCATCTTTTAATTCCTTATAAAAATCAAAAATTGCAAAATACTAAAACCACATAAAAATTAATATAAAATCACAAAAATTCATAAAAATGATAAAATACCTTTTTGAAAACCACAAAATTCATCCATGTTTCTATATACATTTCATATGTTTTTTACTTTATTTTATATTTTAAAAACCCAAAAACATCTGTTTTGTTCTTTTCACTGGTTTTAAGTTTTTTGAAAAATTCTAATAAATCTAAAAATACTCCAAAAATCACAAAAAATGTATAAAAATATTAAAAACCCAAAGTATTATTAGTTTAGTTTCCTATATATTTTTAAGTTATTTTAAAATCCAAAAAATTACCTTTGCTTTATTGTCCTTTTATTTTCTCTTTTACTTGTTTTGTTTTCTTTTATTTAAAAAACATTTGCAAAATTTAAAAATTCATAAAAAATTACATAATCAGAAACCATAAAAAATATTAAAATTAAAAATCCATAAAAGTTTAAAATAGAAAAAAATCCACAAAATCCAAGATTAGTTTGCTTTGAGTTCCTCTTTAATTTCTTTGATTTTTCATTGAATTGAATAACCCTCGAGTTTTTTTTCGTTGTTGCCTCCCTGAGTTTGATCTTGTAGGCTATACAAGTAAATAAATATCATTACATCTCTTGCTTACATTTATTTTTTTATCTGCATGAGTTGTGAATAACTTTTGTTGGGATTTTTATTGGATTGTGATGACACTTGTGCATATTTCACATTTCTTTTCTTCAATAATTAAATCCCCATGGAAGTCTGAGTTCAACAAAGGGACTTAAAAGAAAATGGACAACTGAAATTTAAGTAACGTGGAGATAGTTGCAATATGTTGAAATAAAAAAAGAGTAAAGGACAAATTGCAGTAAAAGTACTTTAAAACTAAAGTTATCAAAAGATTCAACTTACTATAGAAATTGCATTTAAGTCTAATCCAAACGTTCATGCCATTAATTCGCGGTTATTAACCCTCTAGCTTAGACTAAGTGTCAATAAAAACCACACAAATCCTTGTTCATATCAAAGTCTTAGAATAAATTAAAAATACAAAAATAGCAAAATTAAAATTCGCAGTGTTTTTCCCCTTAAAAACTCTCACAAAAAAATTATTTCTCCTGTTGTTTGACCTCTTTTCCAATTTTGATCAACATGAAACTTATAGATCTCATCGAGATCTACAATTTTCATGTTTTGAGTTTTTCCAAATTCAACCTCCTTCTCCTTCATATCTCACATTCTTCTTCTAATTAATCTGATTGGGCCACGTGGCTCTTTCTAGTTGCGCCACGTGACCTGCTTCTCTTTTTGCCACGCGCCTTCACTTCTGATCGCCCGATTCCCTCTTGGTAGCTTCATTATAGCTGTTCATTTCCGCCTCAAATCTCAGCCCTTTGATCATGTCTAGATCATATCCGGTCCATCCGTGGGCGCCTTCTTCTCCTTCAGCCATGTATTGCTTCGTCTGCCGACCGATCGATCTCTTGGCGCCTTTATCACAACCGTTCCTTCCCGCACCATTTTCCAACCCTTCAATAAACTCTTCCTTCTCATCTCGCCGTTCGCTATCGCCTATCTCCACTCTCGTCACGTGGCTAGCTGCTTCATCGCTCGATCACGCCACCCTAGACCAATCTAAGCCGCACCCTAGCTCCCATATCTTGGTTGTTGGATCACGAGATCGAACGGACAAGACCTCGTCTTCCTCCTCCATTCGCCCATTCTATCCCACGATCTCCACCTGCAAAACCACCGCCCCCTTCTTATTTTCTCGATCACATCCTCCGCCTTCCCCACTCACTAGCCGCTCTCTAACCAACCCTACTCATCCACGATCCTCGCGAGTGCCCACGCTCCCCACAGCACCTGTTCACCTTCGCACCACCTCTCCTCTGCCTCGTCGGAGGAGAGATATGGTCTCTCATCCTTCCATCCGTACGAGACCTCACTCCACTCCCAGCCACCTCACACAACGTGCTTCGGATATTGCAAACTCACAATTGCAGGGTAACCTTCAATGGTCAGAGCTCTCACAGGAGAAACTTCGCAAATTCCATCTCCGGCATCTGAGCACCGACGACCCCCTCCAGACCTTGTCGCACTTCGCCAGAACTCTCAGCTTCATCGACGAACGTCCATGATGCTCTAGGGCGCTTCATCGACGATAGAGAGGACTGGCGGAGCACAGAGCGCATCATCGGAGTGCAACCAGGTCCGTCGCAGGAGGCGGCGACGAGAAGGAACACACGAAGCAGTTACTGTCCGATTGCAAGATCGAACGGTTCACCAGGAGCCACGTCGCCCTCCCCTACCTCGTACAACCACCATCAGATGTCGAAGATCGGAGGGCTGAAGTCAGGCCACGTCGACTCATCAGCAAGCTTCAGCCACCATACGATCATCGTGATCTGATGGACCTCAAGCCTCCACGTGTCAGGCCTCGAGCCTCAGCACCAGATCTACAGGCTCGGGACCCCCGAGCCATTCCCGAGCCTCAGCCAAAGCATCAAAGCAACTCCAAGCCAAATCTGAGCCTGCAAGCCACCCGAACCTCGCCATCACGTGCATGTCATGTGGCTGGCCGATTACTTTACCGGGATGCCCCCGGAACTTCTCCAAATTGCAGATAGGTCCTGCATCACGTACCGTCCACATGCGCCTGGGGTATTTTACGCTCGACCCTCTCTGGGTTCAAATAATTGCAAATATACCCCTGCGTGTGTGGATAATTTACAGGGAAGGTCTCACACTTAATTTTATTTATATTTTAGTCCCTTCCAGGGACATGTTTGCTAGTTATCTTTATGTTTTTCTTACATTTATGCCTTGGCTTCTTTTATGCATATCTTGAGCATCCGAGCTCCGATCGAGTTGATTTTAGTGGCGTTTCGAAGCTTGTTCTGTTGTCTTTCTAATGGCATACCTGTTGGTTTGTTTTGGACACCTTGGACTGTGTTTCTTAATTCTAATAAAATAGTGTCACTTGCTAAATGATCATCATGCCATTATGTTACTTGTTATCGCATATTGCTTCGTAAATGAATTCTAAACTTGTTTACATATTTATTGCTCATTGATTATATCTGACTTGGGCATATTCACATCAGTCTAACCTTACATTTCCTTGCATAAAAAAATCAAATAAAAAGTGTATGTCTTATGTGTCAGCATTGTATCTTTGTGTGCATTATTCATTCATTGACCTATGAACTTTTAATCGGACACTTAATTTGGGTAATAAGAGTCTAAATAATACTTAAGAGGCTCGTGCCCCTGAGTTCGACCTTGAGCTTGCCCAAGCAAAATATAAATCGTCCGCTTCCTTGATGTTAATTGATGCATTATTCGAGCGGTCTTTGATTGACTCGATCTTATCCGACTGCAATGAAAGTGGTTAATTTCACATTATTAAGAGGGTATAATCTGGGTTTTTCAGTGGGGCGGAGCAACGCTGCAGCCTAGACGAGGATGGGTTCTTCTCCTTGAAGAAAGATGATGGTATTGGTGATGAAGATGATGTATATTGTTGTCTAAATTTTCTGTATATCCTCCCTTCCTTAAGATTCATATGTATCTCCTCTTTATAGGCAACTCTTATTTCATTCTTATAGAAGGCAAGATATTATGCTTAGGATTTAGCTTTGTCTCAAGGAGATTTGTAACAACATCTTTTTTTGAAATTTACAGCAAAGATTTGCATGTGATAAAGATAGAAATAAGTATACCATTTGTAATTAGATATAATGAGTGAACATGACATGTATTTCTTCTATTGGGCATAAGGAGAGGTTGGATGGAACATCCATATCTTTTCATTGGAAATTAGGAGAGGTTTGATTTGATTGTGTCATTTAGAAATGTTTCTTTTTCTTTATATAAGAGAGTATATGAAAGCATGGTTTGGAAATAAAAAAGAGATAAAGGGTGAGGATTCAAAATATCCATGCTGGCCCTTTAAATAATTCTCTTGTTGGGGTGCTAAATATTAATGACATGAAATATGAATTTCATATGTATATCTCAATTTGGCCTATAGTAATATAGCTATAATTAATATATAATTTATATTAAGTAATTATTTGTCTTAATATCTCAAAAGAGGTTGGTAGAATTAATATCTATTTTTTATAGATGTTTTGTGCCATGTGTATGGAATGTATGTAAGGTAATTTATGTATAAATTACGGTGATGTGGACGCGAAAAGAATAACTTTATATGTAATTCAAGTAAATATAATGTTACGAATTGATGATTCATCATGACTTGATCCCTAACTTCTTCAAATGGATTATAGCGATGCAAGGCCATACCTAACAAAGGGCTTTAGTCAAATCAGATATTCTCCTAAGCAATCTAATTACTGTAATTTTTATTGTAGTGTAACAGTCAACCATTGAAGGAAGCATAAGAAGGCATTCATAGATGGGTGTGGAGAAGACAATATATAAAGGAATGTTTAATGATAACTACATGTCATCATTTGGCCACATCCTATAAGATAGATTCTCCTAAGCGTTGAATATTCATTTTGCATACGATAGAATCAAAAGTAAATCATGTTATAAAATAATAGGTAAATGACAACTGCATGTCATCATATGGCCACATCCTATAAGAAAATAGGATTAACTAGTCAAAACTGCAATATGCACATGAACATGTGGGATATATATCATGATTTCCCATGTAAAATGTTTCCTATATGAGATCATTGGTTAGCGACAACATGGGTTTCACAAATCATAGTGTCATGATAAGACCGAATCCTACTGGTAAACCATGTTACATAGACCAATAGAAAGCAATAAAAATTTACCCAATAGGGTCATGAAATTGTCCTAAGAAAATAAAAATAAAAATTTACCCAATAGGGTCATGAAATTGTCCTAAGAAAATAAAAATTCGCAGCGGCTATTAACACTGTCTAGCAGCGCTAGGTAAAGTAGCTAAATAGTAATAGTGGTGATATATGTCAACAACGAATAGTCCTCTCGATCCATGCATTCAACTTATCTGAGTTACCTTTAATATGGTAGAAAAAATTTCTACCACTCTTTGTTGCTAACTTATCTGCAATTCTTTCAAACCGATCGATGTCAAGGTCAGGCCTCAGGGCATTTATTTCCTTGCATGCTGCATTCACCAATTCATCAGGATCATGTCTCGCCTCAACAAATTTTTAGGGTAGCGCACTCAAAAACTTCTCTAACAATTTCGGGCTCGCTGCATTCATCGTCCCTCCATTCCTTGATTTTTTGCTACTTGTACATTGTCCACCTGTATTTCTCTTCCGAGATGACAATGTAGGCGTCATCTTATCGCTATCTTCCACATGCTCCATTGGTTCTTGCATACAATCATTAAGATTCTCATCGAAATTGAGCTCCCTTTGGCTTGCAGGTGGTCGTGAACTAGATGCCCCCACTGGTTGCTTGCCCCTGGACGATCGGGAGGAGGTGGCATGCACTCCTGTAGCGATGTCCTTTGATAAAATCCTCTTCATGTCTCCAAAGTAAAAGAAGGGCTTGTGACCATATTCTGCAAGCTAT
Source organism: Ottelia alismoides (assembly GCA_037367405.1). Classification (NCBI taxonomy): domain Eukaryota; kingdom Viridiplantae; phylum Streptophyta; class Magnoliopsida; order Alismatales; family Hydrocharitaceae; genus Ottelia; species Ottelia alismoides. The sequence goes on along the minus strand of JAZKJV010001244.1, from coordinate 338,425 downwards.
TTAAGGAAGTTTTATCAGAGTTGGTGTATGAAAATATCAAGGCATAAGTTGAAATTGAAAGATTGCCTCGAACCAAGCATCCTCTGTTGGAGGAATAGGCCAATTGTAGATTCTATCCCATCCCCAGTTGAACTTTTTACGTAGGTAGATATATGAGGCATAGTCCTTCTTCAAGTTTTTCCATCGATGTTCTAGTTGGAGCTTAGTATAGTTAAGGCAGCTTACTTCGTTGAACCTCCTCACAATCGAGTGCCATTCGGGGACTGTGAAGGTGCTTTCAGCCCACGATGTATCGTGTTCTAACATAGCATCAATGGAGATCCTATCCAGTGCTGAGTTCCATTGTGCAATGTGTGTCATGCCGGTCATTGGGACCTTAGATGGTTCGCCCATCACTCTCTCACTATTTCCCCTCCACGCAGTCATGTCTCGTGAACTTGTTATGCCAATGGAGCACATATGTAAGGAAGATCACACAAATGAAGCATGAAAGACACGGAATAATAGAACCATAGAAGGGGGTGAACCATGCAGTGATTAGAGTTGATAAGCAGTCAAAAAATTTTAATGCCGAGCTCTTTGAACTGGGTCTAAACATTGGAGATAAGTCGCAACATATAATGGGAATATCTATAAGATGAGTGATCATGAAATAGAAAAATAAAACTAACCGAGACAACATAATCGCCACATTATTGATCCTGAAATAGCATCAGATGTAATTATTGATCATGTAATGGACTAGAACCCTAGCTGAGGAAAAGTCATATGTCGATGGGTACCAGCAACCAGCAGAGGTTGCTTTAACCGACCCGGCCCACCTCACCCCAACCCACCAACCAAACAACTCCAAAAGATACCCACATCACACGCGGCTCTCAGTGGCTTCCATACGATCAACACTTGCGAGTTCTTCGCAGCCACACAAACGACCACCGTCACACGTAAACGCACCGTGCACCACATGCAGACGCGCGGAGATATTTAAAGATAAACTTGTATATTAGACACCACACCTTGGGATTGGAGGACATGCCGGTCATCTCCACTCCTTAATCACCATGGAGAAAGCTGCCAACAAGAGAGAAGCGCGAGAGGAGAGCGGCAGAGAGATGCTCAAGAGGCATAGGCGGGAGTTGAAGGGGAAGGTGATCAGGATCCCGGAGACGTGGGGGCACGAGGAGACACTCGCCGACTGCGCCGATATCGACCGCTCCCTGTTCCCTGCCGGACTCCTGTCGGCGAGGGAGGCCACGGTGGAGGAGTGCAGGACCGATTCCCTGTTGAGAGCTCTCCTTGATTGGAGCGTGGAACTGAACAAAGCATTTTGATCTGATTTACATTTGACAGTGCGTTTTAATTGACTTAAATTGTCTTCTGGTTTCTGCTTGATCACTAAGTTTTCTACTTTTTCTTTTGTTTTGTGTGCTCTTTGTTTGCTGGGTTATAGGGTTTACCAAACAATACATGTGTATCCAGCAAATTATGTCAAAAATCTATGATGTGATTCTAGTCCAGACCCATAACCTCCCTTGCTGAGTGGTGGTGTAAGCTCCTTGAAACTCAAACCTTGTGGATGCAAATGAATGTTTGGATCCAAACTTTTTCTTAGCGAAGGTAATTTACGTATTGGTATGGATATTGGGATAGTCATATGATCTGCTCCAAGTTGCTGCTGGAGTTGATCCCCAGCTCCCACGTGCGAACAAATCTTTAGATCACAATCTTTCTTTATACCGAATGAATTATTATTATAAATATTTAATCCTCCTCAGCTGGACGAGAGCTTCTAACCATGTCAGCCGGCCGGTACCGCCATCCTTCTTGGCTATCTGCTCGATCGGTGCTCGTGTCTTTCAATCATCGAGCTTCCTTCTTATTCTGTTCGGTTATTTCTTCTCCTATTATTTGTGGACTAGGGCCTTCCTGAGGAGATAGGTATCCAAAGATGCGTTAATGGGAACATTCTATGTTCCATTATGTGCTTTGGCACATGTTTTTCTTGCACTGGCTGATAATTTACTAAAGAAAAGCAATCATGCAAACCAAATATGATTCACGTTGAAACCATCTTCTAGGATAGAAAGATTGGACCTAACACTCTACAGTTTATGTAGAAGTAAAGATCGGACCTAACACTTGCTAATTGAAAGTTTATGTAGAAGTAAAGATCGGACCTAACACTTGCTAATTGAACGTAGAATAGCACTTACTTATCTTTATTCCACCTCATTTCTCCTTATTTTTATCTTTCTAGCGGAACAAGGTTTATTCGTCACCCTTATTCTTACTTGTTCTCGAATCGAATGCCTCCTAAGTGTATATAATAACTATATCTTAATAAAAGAAAGTAACACTTCTTTAAATTTTCAACATCTAATGCAATAGGAAGGTACAGACTTTCTAGAATTTCTGCCACCTCCAGTGTATGTGGTGCCCTATCAGTGTGTCGCAACTTCATTGCATGCTAGGCACCACTGCGCCTCACCTCCTCAGTACCGTCACATGCCCGCCATGCACCGCTCGCCATCACAGTCACCTACTCGCCGCGCTTATGTAGCCACACGAAGAAAACGAGAGGTGAGGCAATCAATTCTTCTTCTTCTTTCTTCTTTTTTCAGGGGCCATTGCATTGGAGAATAAGGAGGGACAAGGAAGGATAAGATTTAGTTTCTATTCATTTGGACGGAAAGGATAAATAAGAATAAAGAGTGATAAGTGATAATTATTTGATATTCTCTGTTCCATAAGAGGGAAATGATAAGTAGGGATGTTAGATAAGACTGTTAGATAAGTTGTGGTTGTTTGTATTTTTTTGGCGAGAGAGGTTTATAAAAAAAACCTTATTCCTTATTTTAGCTTCAAAACTAAAATGTCGACCGAATATGAAGGGAGATGAATAAGGATAGATATCTTCAAACGAACGACCCCATAGTACCATTAGGAGAAGATAAAGGGATAACGGATAAGAAAGATTTATCCATCATTTCGGTTTGATTGGAGGGATATGTTTTAGAGGGATAAGGAGTGTTAATTAGTAGTTATTTGCTATTCTATACTGGGTTGAAAAGCAAGGTAAAGATAAAAGGATTCCATTGGTAAAATATTGACTGCCTATCGAGTGACATCAGATCTGAGAGAAAGGTAAAGATAAAAGGATTCCATTGGTAAAATATTGACTGCCTATCGAGTGACATCAGATTTGAGAGAACGGTAAAGATAAAAGGATTCCATTGGTAAAATATTGACTGCCTATCGAGTGACATCAGATTTGAGAGGAAGGTAAAGATAAAAGGATTCCATTGGTAAAATATTGACTGCCTATCGAGTGATATCAGATTTGAGAGAGGGATAGAGACCTTATCCCCTCCCTATCCTTCAAATTATCAAGCCTTACTATTTCCAAATTTTCTAGATTCCCGAATCTCCATTGTGGGGGTTGTGTTATGGGTTGTGGTATGTAGTCGACAATAAAAAATAATCGAATATTTAACATGGATTTGAAGAATGGGGGAAGACTTTGCCATTTTTATAATGTAAACATCCCAAAAATGGAGTGACATGGAAAGCATGCGATGTTGAGGTGTCGTGTCACAGCTTTTGTCTAATCCTCGTCATCTGATGGCGACAATAATTATTGTCAAGGATAACTACAGCGGTTTGCAAACCCTATTTTAACTATAACTACAGCGGTTTGCAAACTAGAGAGGTGTAGAGTCCTTCTTCCCTTTTAACTATAACTTTGTTTTAAAAAATTCAATAGAATCGAATGAATTCAGGTTATTTTATTATTGAGATCACCTTATCAACCCTCGCCTTTGTAACCCCTTTACGAGCAGACGGAACGGAAAATCACATAACGGGACATAACTCTAGCATTTATCATTTCTATTTGTGTTATAATTAAGATGATTAGCAGTTATAATCAGTTTTTTTTCTATTTGTGTTATAATTAAGATGATTAGTAGTTATAATCAGTTTTTTTATTAAAGTGATACATGCAATACGATGCATTTATTTTTATACAGTTAATAACATTTTTTTATTTATAAAGTTCTTCGATCGAATCAATATCATGTTGATGTCAAAGGATGTCGGGACAAGATAATATAATTTTAAATTTTATTAGTATGATTTTTTAGCTTTTTTAAATAAGGTACATGCAAATAAAAAATATAATAATTAAGCAACAAATGGCCGCTGAAAACTCTACCAAAATTCTCAAGGGATTTTTACACCCATAACCCTGAGTACTCTCGCAATAATATTCATAATCCTGTATAATCACGAATTACACGCAAGACCCTGAATAAGTGTACCATCTTACATCTATAACCTTCCGTTACTTTTACCTCATTAACTCAACCAGATGGTTGAGTTAATCTAACCGATCAACGATCTAACGGTTGAGATTAATGCAAATAAAAAAATCCCACATCTTTCTCCTAGCCTGCACATCGTTGTTGACGGGGGCGGCTCTGTTGCGGGGGGCCTTGCTGGTCGTCGCGGTGGGGTGGGGGGAGGGGGCATCTGCAGCCCCTTCGTCCACGGAGACCTGGGGATTGGCGGGCGACGGGTTGGGTGGGGGGGCTATGTCGCGGTGGACTTTGCAGGGGAGGGAGCAGACCACGGGCGTGGGGGGGGGGGTTTCGCAAGGGTGACCGAGCAGGGAAGGGAGCAGACTGCAGGCGTGGGGTGAGGGGGTCGCAGGGTCGACCGAGCAGGGAAGGGAGCAGACCGCTTGCGTGGGGTGGGGGGTCGCAGGGGCGGCAGACCGGGGGGGAGGGGGGGCTGATGATCTTGTATTCATCATGCTAAAAGCCGTAAATTAAAACCCTTGTCTTAATTAATCTAATAAAAATACCCATCAATTCTTTATTTTTATCCTATATTATATTGTATATAATTTACCATTAAATTATTGTATTTAATTCCTTTATTTTTCTTGTAATTATTTTATCCTCAAAAACCCCTAAAAATTAGGTAGAATAATTGTCCATAAATCAATGACCATTAAAAGCACTAAAAATACAAAAACATCTCAAAACCACAAAATCAGTGTTTTTATCCCCCTAAAAATCCCCCAAAAATACGTTTTGTACAAATGACCTCTTTTGGCTTTTTGACCAACATGAAAGTTGTAGATCTCGTCGAGACGAGCAACTTTCATGTTTTGACTTTTTCCTAATTAGGCCTCTAACTATTTCTTTTATATTTTTCTTTGTAATTTTATTTGAATTTTTCTGATTGGGCCACGTGGCCCTCTCTGGAGCCGCCACATGGCCCGCTTCTTCTCGCGCCACCCGGCGGCCCTCCTGGGCCATTGGATCTACTTGCCCCCGCCTTCATCCGAACCTCGAGCCAAACCAACAGATAAAGCCATGTGTGCCCGAACCTGAGGTTACCTTCCGAGCCTGGTCCCTCACGTGCAGCGCACGTGAAGTGCTGGGTATTTTGCATGAAAGTTAAAGACCTCGTCGAGACGAGCAACTTTCATGTTTTGACTTTTTCCTAATTCGGCCTCTAACTATTTCTTTTCTATTTATCTTTGTATTTTTATTTGAATTTTTTTAATTGGGCCACGTGGCGCTCTTTGGAGCGTCCACGTAGCCCGCTTCCCCTCTCGACACCCGTCGGCCTCCAGGGCCGTTGGATCCTCTCAGCCTCGCCTCCGTCTCATCCGTTGAAGACCGCTCCATCGTCCGCCGTCCGATCTAACTCTCTGATCAAATATCAACTGCTATTCAGCGCCTAAATCTCAGCCCTCTGATCCTACTTCCATCCAACGCCCCTCAGCCCTCCACGTCGCCCCTCCATCTCAGCCCTCCGATCCGCTTCCTATCCCATGGCCTTCCACATGCCACGTCACCCCTTTACATCTCACCGTTGGATCTCTCTAGACTCTCCATCTTAGCCACTCGTTCGCACCTCACCTCGGCCGTTCGATCAGATCCTAAGGATCTGATCACAGCCCTCCGCCGCTCTCCCATCCCAGCCGTTGGATCAAGGGATCCAACGGTCAGGAGTTCATCTTCCTCCTCGTAACCCCCTCGCCCCCAGGCGTTGCAACTCGCGACCCCCGCTCCCCCTTCCTTTCTTGGACGGCGCTCCAGCCACCTCCTCCTACTCGTAACACCTCCCCGACGTAACCCTTAGATCCAACTTCCTCGCGCAACCTTCATGTCTCCACTTCATCAATCCTTTGCCATGAAAACCCTCTTCGAAAAACCCTCGCCACATCCATAACCGTCAGCCTCCACCTCCTATAAAACCCCTTCCTCCGCCATCGATCATCCTCGTCCACCATTTTGGGCCAAACCCTAGCTTCCTCCGCCCCTCCGGTGACAGCGGAGGGGCGGAACGTCGAGGCGACTATGGACTTGGTCCGGTGTCGACCCGTGGCGTCTCCGCCGCGTAGCGGTGCCTCCGGGCACCGACTGAGCTCCCTGCCAAGGTCGGGCAGGCCAGGGCGACGACCCAGAGCTCCAACGGAGCTCAATCCCAGGCCACTAACTCCATCATCACCTCGCTCCGGAGAGGTGATTTTTCCTTCAATTTCTTCGAATTTTTCCTCCGCCTATCGTAACTGTTACCCCTCATCTGACCTCCGCATTAGCTCCGCCCTACAACCATCGCCCTCGCCGACCACCTCTCCCTTTCTCCAGAACCCCTCATCGCCAATCACCTCCTTCACCGCCTCGCCGGAGAAGAAGAACTCGTGCCTTCATTTCTCGACACCTCACGGCCCTCAGCCCACTCACCATTCACTCACTCACTCACGCGCTTCGGTTATAAGCTAACCCCTGCAGGTCAACATTTGTCAATGGCCGGAGTTCAAACCATTTCGCCGATCTTAGCCTCTCACGCCGATCACCTTCCGCCGCCTCGCCATTCCAGACATAGATGGAACCTCGCCGCGCCTCCAGGTCCTCTGCCGGACTTCCAGAAGGCTTCCTCGACCATCCTACGAGCTCGCGAGGCGAGGCAGAGCCAGCAGCAGGTCGCCGGATCCCCGCCTCCTCCGATGACCTACGGAGGAGCATGAGGAGCAGACACCGTCCGATCCTCCTGATCGGATAGCCAAGAAGATGACGCGTGGCATGCCGATCCTCCAGCCGAAGCTGTAGGCTAGGGTCACCCTAGTCTCGAGCCGAACCACCACATCTGGCCACGTGTCCCGAAGCTGAGGTTCCCTCCCGAGCCTGGGCCCTCACATGCACCACGCTTGAGGGCTTGGGTAATTTACGCGAAAGACCCTGGATAATATAATATTTGCATTTTGGTCCCCAAGTACGTGCCTCACGTGCGTGCCTGGGTATTTTACAGGGAGGACCTCAAGATTTTGAAGATATGCATAAAGGTCCCTGCGCTTATTGGATAATTTACAAGAGGGCCCATGCATTTTTGCTATTTGCATTTAGGTCCCTCCAGGGACCTAAATGTAATATTTTTCCCTTTATTTTCTTGCATTTTTATTACATTTATGCCCCTGCATTGTTTTTAGCATAACTTGAGCATCGTAGGTCCAAATTGCATGATTTTAGTATCGTTTTGATCCTTGTTTTGTCCTCTACATCTTAGCATATTTAATTGTCTCATTTGCCACTGTTTTAATTAAAGTGATTTTTTATGTGAAAAAATGGGACCCTGCTCTCCTTGTCTTGCTTTGACTTGATGACCGCTTTTTAATGTGTGATTAAATGGACACTGATTTCATTTCTATTATGTTGCTCATATTTTTGGGTATAACTGTAGTCTTTAATCTGCATATAAATTCTCTTGCATATTTGATCATGCATCACTTTAACTTGCATAAAAATAAATTAAAAAAATTGCTTGCATCATGGCTTTGCCTTGTAAATAGCATAGTTCATCATGAGGTCCTTAAATTGAAATTAACTAACATTGTGCTTCATGAATCGAAATTCGATGAACATATTAAGTAGTCGTGTCCCTGTGTTCGACCTTGGTAGACTTGCCAAGTATAAATACTCCACAACATTCAAATATCGTGGTTTTTGCTGAACCGAATTCGCCTCCTATACTACGACTAATTTCACATTTTTAAAGAGGCGAATTTCACGCTCATCAAATGGCGCCGTTGCCGGGGACACGGCTTAGCTTAATTTTTGGATTTTGATTTTATTTGTTGAATAATTTCAAAAATTTTTTAGGTCCTCGTTTCATGCATCATTTCTTTGCATCATATTTGCTGATTTAATTTCACTGAGTATTCTAACGTTTATCTTTTGCGGCAGGGCCCATGATGATCGGGAACGCTTGATCCTCATGGAGGCGTGAAGTCGGGAGCTTCTGCTGAAGAGGCCGCAAAGGAATTTGTGATGAAAGGCTGGAGTCTTTTTATCAGTCAGATTGCATTTCATATTGTAAAAAAAACTTGCATCTGCATATTTATTTCCAGTTTTGCATATTGTACAAAAAGAGAGAGAAAAAGTAGATCACTTGATGATCTACCCCCCTCCATACACACACTCACCTACACTTGCACATACACACTCACTCCCACCATCCCCCTGTATTTTTCACTCTCTCTCTCTCTCTCTCTCTGTGTGTGTGTATATTTCACGAACCCCCTCCCCCTCACCCATGTACCATAGAACACCTTCCCCCTTAATGCAGACCTTACTTAGGCTATTTGTAGCCTAAGTATAGGAGGACCCTCCTCCTCAGTTCCGTTATATCACCCGATATTTAAATCGAGCCTTGGCTTCATGGCACTTGTGCTATGAGGACATAGCAAAATTTAAGTATAGGGGGGTATACTGTATATTACTGTATAATTACTTTAGCCTTAGCTCACGTTTTAAATCTCTTTTAAAATTTTATTTTCGGACTGGGTTTTGGTAAGCTTGTGAACTGAGTGTTGTAAAAACCTGTAAGTATTGTTTATTAAAATTGAGGGATTATTTTTTTTATAAATATTCCTTTTAAAAAAAGTGTTCGTAAAGTAAAAATTAAAAATCTTTCTTGGATTTTGACTCTGACTACTAGGCTTAGTAGATATTTTCAGTGAGGGAACTTCGGTCTCCCTTAGCAGAGTGGGTGGTTTAGAGGACATTGCATTTGGCCCTGTCCTCAAGTAACATGGGTCTCGGTCCGTACTTACACCCATGCTGGCTGAGAGTGGATACTTTTATTTGAGCCTGGACCAGTCATTGTCTCTCCAAAGAATAAAAATAATAATAATTAAAACCCATAAAAATATGCAAAAGTCAAAAATCACACAAAAAAAATTCACTAACCAAGGAGTTGGTGTATTCTTGACACATTCACATTCACTCAAGGCTTGAGGATTTTGAGAACACTTGATTTCTGTGATCTTGAGAGTCTGAGTTAACATGCCTTAGTCATTAGGGTTTTAAGCTTAAATATCCACACTTCCCTGGTTTGAAAGATTTGAGCGCTACATTGCACTCTTCATCTCTACCTTTAAGAAAAATATGATCAACACAATCACTTCCACAACTGCACGATTGATGAGATGGGTTGAGATATCACTTAGGGCTTGTTTGGTTGCAGGTTTGGGCAAGGTTGGGTTGGGCTGGGTTGGGCTGGGTGAATAGTAATCTGTGAGGAGAAAGTACCCTTGTGAATAGTAACCAGGGTTGGGCCAACCTTGCCCAACCCTGCAACCAAACAGGCCCTTAAGGAACTAGGACTAGAGATTTGAGTTTAGATCTGATCTAATGACATTCGAGGATGGGATAAAGTTAATGAAGGCTTCAAAAGACCTGAGTGTCAGCAAAACCCTAGCCAGTATGTGAACAAGATTCATATGCTATCTCTTTGAATTTACCTATGTGCCAGGGTGTGATGAAACTTAATGGAAATTGTTGATCAGTGTGCGCCAACTTTTGGTAAAAGCAGTGGAGCTAGCCAACAAAAGCAATGAAATGTCAAAGAAAAAGCTCTAATTACCAAAGTCAAAATTGCAAATGAGCTTCCACCAATGGCGAGCACTCCCAAACATTTTTTTAGAGTGTCCACTTGGACCAAGAGCTAATTAGGACCAAGGAGTCGGACTGACACCAAAAAAGGGCTCTGCATCGTAAATGCTACAAGTTTGGGTGTCGAAGGTATCTTAGATACTCAAAAGAGACAAACCCCAATGTATTCTCAGAAAAACAAGTGTAGATGACTCCAACTCTCTTGACGGACACATTGGTCAACAATCTAAAAATTTATATGTGTTGAGTAAAAAGGCACTCGAGAGGCCCCTTGTTCCAATGTGAGGGTAAGAAAAATAGACACAATCCCATTACCTCCATCATCTGGCCGTCCATCAACATTTCAAGTCTGACGAACTAATGAGATGGTTGACTGAAGTAAGAATAGACTTATTCCCTAGTATTGAGGATTAGGTCTAGAGGAGAGTCTTTGAGACTGGAACTTTGAGTGATGCATCGACTCGACTCTCATGAAATGCAGTACACTAAATGTCATATCCTTATATTATATGTACAAAAAGAGAGTCTGATAATCAAAGAAGTTGGATTGTTTCTGAATAAGGCTTGGATAATCTTGGAATTATAGGATCTCTTAAATTAAGGGTCTTCGAAAGATTGAGCCTTGAATTTTTCACGTGCACTGTCAGGAATTAATCTGACTCCTTCATTCTTTAGATGCTCGAGGACAAGCATGGTTTAAGTATAGGGATATGATGATCTTGTATTCATCATGCTAAAAGCCGTAAATTAAAACCCCTGTCTTAATTAATCCAATAAAAATACCCATCAATTCTTTATTTTTATCATGTATTATATTGTGTATAATTTACCATTAAATCATTGTATTTAATTCCTTTATTTTTTTATAATTATTTTATCCTCAAAAACCCCTAAAAATTAGGTAGAATAATTGTCCATAAATCACTGACCATTAAAAGCACTAAAAAAATACAAAAACATCTCAAAATCAAAAAATCGGTGTTTTATCCCCCTAAAAACACCCCTAAAAAATGTTTTATACAAATGACCTCTTTTGACTTTTTGACCAACATGAAAGTTGTAGATCTCGTCGAGACGAGCAACTTTCATGTTTGACTTTTTCCTAATTCGACCTCTAACTATTTCTTTTATAATTTTCTTTATAATTTTATTTGAATTTTTCTGATTAGGCCACGTGGCTCTCTCTAAAGCCGTCACGTGGTCCGCTTCTTCTCGCGCCACCCAGCGGCCCTCCTGGGCCATTGGATCTACTCGCCCCCGCCTTCATCCGAACCTCGAGCCAAACCAACAGATAAAGCCATGTGTGCCCGAACCTGAGGTTACCTTCCGAGCCTGGTCCCTCACGTGCAGCGCACATGAGGTGCTGGGTATTTTGCATGAAAGTTGTAGATCTCGTCAAGACGAGCAACTTTCATGTTTTGACTTTTTCCTAATTCGGCCTCTAACTATTTCTTTTCTATTTATCTTTGTATTTTTATTTGAATTTTTCTGATTGGACCACGTGGCGCTCTCTGGAGCGTCCATGTGGCCCGCTTCCCCTCTCAACACCCGTCGGCCTCCTGGGCCGTTGGATCCTCTCAACCCCGCCTCCATCTCATCCGTTGAAGTCCGCTCCATCGTCCACCGTCCGATCTAACTCTCTGATCAAATCTCAACCGCTATTCAGCGCCTAAATCTCAGCCCTCTGATCCTAGTTCCATCCAACGCCCCTCAGCCCTCCACGTCGCCCCTCCATCTCTGCCCTCCGATCCGCTTCCTATCCCACGACCTTCCACATGCCACATCACCCCTTTACATCTCACCGTTGGATCTCTCCAGACTCTCCATCTTAGCCACTCGTTCGCACCTCACCTCGGCCGTTCGATCATATCCTAAGGATCTGATCACAACCCTCCACCGCTCTCCCATCCCAGCCGTTGGATCAAGGGATCCAACGGTCAGGAGTTCATCTTCCTCCTCGTAACCCCCTCGCCCCCAGGCATTGCGACTTGCGACCCCCGCTCCCCCTTCCTTTTTTGGCCGGCGCTCCAGCCACCTCCTCCTACTCGTAACGCCTCCCCAACGTAACCCTTAGATCCACCTTCCTCGCGCAGCCTTCATGTCTCCACTTCATCACTCCTTCGCCATTAAAACCCTCTTCGAAGAACCCTCGCCACAACCATAACCGTCAGCCTCTGCCTCCTATAAAACCCCTTCCTCCACCATCGATCATCCTCGTCCACCATTTTGGGCCAAACCCTAGCTTCCTCCGCCCCTCTGGTGACAACGGAGGGGCGGAACGTCGATGCGACTATGGACTTGGTCCGGTGTCGACCCGCGACGTCTCCGCCGTGTAGCAGTGCCTCCGGGCACCGACTGAGCTCCCTGCCAAGGTCGGGCAGGCCAGGACGACGACCCAGAGCTCTAACAGAGCTCAATCCCAGGCCACTACCTCCACCATCACCTTGCTCCGACGAGGTGATTTTTCCTTCAATTTCTTCGATTTTTTTCCTCCGCCTATCGTTACTGTTACCTCTCATCTGACCTCTGCATTAGCTCCGCCCTACAACCATCGCCCTCGCCGACCACCTCTCCCTTTCTCCAGAATCCCTCATCGTCGATCACCTCCTTCACCGCCTCGCCGGAGAAGAAGAACCCGAGCCTTCATTTCCCGACACCTCACGGCCCTCAGCCCACTCACCATTCACTCACTCACGCGCTTCGGTTATAAGCTAACACCTGCAGGTCAACATTTGTCAATGACCGGAGTTCAAACCATTTCGCCGATCTCAACCTCTCACGCCGATCACCTTCCGCCGCCTCGCCATTCCAGACATAGATGGAACCTCACCGTGCCTCCAAGTCCTCCGCCGGACTTCCAGAAGGCTTCCTCGACCATCCTACGACCTCGCGAGGCGAGACGGAGCCAGCAGCTGGTCGCCGGATCCCCGCCTCCTCCAGTGACCTGCGGAGGAGCACGAGGAGCAGACACCGTCCGATCCTCCTGATCGGACGGCCAAGAAGATGACGCGTGGCATGCCGATCCTCCGGCCGAAGCTGTAGGCTAGGGTCACCCTAGCCTCGAGCCGAACCACCACATCTGGCCACATGTCCTGAAGCTGAGGTTCCCTCCCGAGCCTGGGCCCTCACGTGCACCGCACGTGAGGGCTTGGGTAATATACGCGAAAGACCCTAGACAATATAATATTTGCATTTTGGTCCCCAAGCACGTGCCTTGCGTGCGTGCATGGGTATTTTACAGGGAGGTCCTCAAGATTTTGAAGATTTGCATAAAGGTCCCTGCGAGCATTAGATAATTTACAACAGGGCCCAAGCGTTTTTGATGTTTGCATTTAGGTCCCTCCAGGGACCTAAATGTAATATTTATCCCTTTATTTTCTTGCATTTTTATTACATTTATGCCCCTGTTCTGTTTTTAGCATAACTTGAGCATCGTAGGTCCAAATTGCATGATTTTAGTGTCGTTTTGATCCTTGTTTTGTCCTCTACATCTTAGCATATTTAATTATCTCATTTACCACTGTTTTAATTAGTGATTTTTTATGTGAAAAAATGGGGCCCTGCTCTCCTTGTCTTGCTTTGACTTGATGACCGCTTTTTAATGTGATTAAATGGACACTGATTTCATTTCTATTATGTTGCTCGTTTTTTTAGGGTATAATTGTAGTCTTTAATCTGCATATAAATTCTCTTGCATATTTGATCATGCATCACTTTAACTTGCATAAAAATAAATTAAAAAAATTGCTTGCATCATGGCTTTGCTTTGTAAATAGCATAGATCTTCATATGGACCTGAAACTGAAATTAACTCACATTATGCTTAATGAATCGAAATTCGATAAGTATATTAAGCAATCGTGTCCCTGTGTTTGACCTTGGTATACTTACCCAGTAAAAATATTCCACGACATTCAAAGTTCGTGATTTTTGCTGAACCGAATTCGCCTCCTATACTACGACTATTTTCCATTATTAATGAGGCGAATTTCACGTTCATCGGGGGCTTTGCTGGGGAGAGAGCAGACCGAGCACGGGGGAGGGAAGGGAGCAGACGACGAGGGGGGGGGTGGCTCTGTCGCGGGGGGCTCTGCAGGGGAGGGAGCAGACCGCGTGGAGGGGGGGCATCGTCGGCGGGGTCAACCGTGGTAGGGGTTGCAGAGGTGTGGGCGGGGGTCAGCTCCTGTTCTAGCAGGGAAGGAGCAAACCACATGGGGGGGGGGGCTTTGAGCTCCAGTTCGAGCAGGGGAGTGATCACACCCGTGGGGAGGAGCTTTGAGCCCCAGGGGCGACGGCCGAGCAGGGAAGGGAGCAGACCACGGGGTGGGGGGGGGTGGGAGGGGGTGGCCTTGACCCCAGGGGAGGGAGCAGATCACACGCGGAGGAAGGGGGCCTCTGATGAATCCACGATTCATCATCTTTATTCTATCATTTTGGCCTTAAAAACCCTAGTAAATGCGTGTAAATAGCATTAATTCATGCATTTTAGCATTCATGTATATGTATGTAAATATTGTATAAAATGCGGTTTTTAAAGCCAAAATAATAGAATAAAGAAAAGAAAAGAAAAAGAATAAAATATTGTAAATATTTTATGACCCGAAACCCCGAGACCTAGGCATCTTGATGAATAGGTCGACAAGGAATAAAGTAGGGGGAGATAAGGGCCAAAATACAGATAAAATACCTATACATTATATTCATTCTTCATTCATTTTGGGACCTATTTTTGGTTCCACTTTTTATTCATAAAATAAAGAAACTTTGTACATGAAAGTTGTGGATAAATCAATAAAGAAAAATACAAAATTGATTTCACAGAAAAATAATGTACAGATAAAAAGTTATGGTCTGAATAAAAATCCAGAATGCCAACTTCCCAGACCCGTATCTCACAAACGGAAACTCCAAATGCATCAAACTCACCTTTAATTGTATATAGAAGAAAATAAGCTAATTAATGGCGGTGGTTTCGCATTTGGCAGAGCTACGGTTTGAAAGTTGACTTTTGGACCCTCATTGTATACTTGTACATATTAAAATATTCAATTTATTATTTATTTATTATTTTTATTATTTTATATTTTTATAATGTTGTAAATAATACTTATAATAATTATGTGCATTAAAATCAGAATAAAAACATAAATAAAATACAAATAAAAATACTTGTATATATTATAATACATAGGTATAATATATATAGCCATACCTATACAAATAACACTTTCATTTTATTAAGTGTATAAAATATATCAGAAAATTAAAATAAAAATATATTTGTGTCTATAAAAGTATTTTGTAATTTTAGAAAATAAAAACCAAAATAAAATAAATTAAAAATACCTACATAAAAATAGAATACTTAAATATATAGATATAGATACCTATAGGGGCATAAATGCAAACTTGTAAAAATATACCTCACAAAAATAATTAAAAATAAGAATAAAATACTACATAAAATTACAAACACTTTTCATTTTATAATTAAAAATTAATAAAATCATTTCCTATTTTTAATTGAATTTAGAAATCTTTTTTTCCAAGGTTTTTTCTGGTTGGTCCACGTGGACCAACCAGACTTCTCCCTTGGTTGACCTCGGTCAACTCTCTGATCGAGGTCTGATGCCTGTCAGAAATGAGTTTTCTTGATTTTCGTGGATTTTTGGAGGGCGATCCTTTCACCGAATAAGGTCGGTCTCTTCACGAGATTTGTAGACCTACATGTGATCTTACACGCCCAGGCATTGGCTTGGCGTTTTGATCGAAAACGCGCCCGTGATTCATCCTTGAAAGTTGCCCCTTGGCCATGTTCAAAAACCGCCCAGCCATGCCCTTTTCACTTTGAACCCGTTTTGCCCAAGCTATGCCCCTTCTTCTGGCAGGTCCTGGATTGAGGTCGTGACAGGACCTCTCCGGCCTTCTCGCGGAGGCGGTTGGCGAAGACAGCGGCGCTTCCACCCATCTCCGGCGGCCCATGCCGCCGTGAGGTTCTATCTCCTCCGCCTTGGCCGAGTCGAGGTCGTCCCCTTCCTGTTTCATTCCATTTCTTTTGCTCATTTTCCATCCCCACATCAATCTCCCAACTTTTATAACTGAATTTGGCGTTTGAGTTGGCTATCTCCTCCATCGTCGAAGTTCGCCGGACTCGCTCCGACGAACCTCCCATCCACACCAATACGAATTCAAACCAGCCGTTTTACCCTCCTGGAACCGATGTACTGTTGATTTGCGCGTTTTTGCAGGTCCCAGGAAGGAGGCGTTGGAGCCTCGAGTTCGCCGGAGAAGGCCCCCAAGCGCCGCCGCCCGCGCGCAGGCCACCTGCGCACACCCGTGCAGGAAGGAGAACGAAGGGGAGGGGGAAACGCACAGTTGCCGTTGGATCTCGCCCCCCCCTTTTGATCATAACCGTCCAATCTTCTGGGAGCTCCAGCCGTAGATCGCAGCCTCGAGATTTAATCGCGGCCGTTTAAAGCCGAAGGGGCATCGCGCAGTGTGAAGAGGACACGTGTCCTAAGTGGATGCGCCTGGCCGCTGGATGCTCTTATTTGCTGGGTATTTTGCGTGCCAACCCAGCCGTTTTTTGTTATTACAAACTAATTTAAAAACTTTCAACTGCTGTTCATTTATATTGTAACATTTGCGAGCCGACCCCGAACTTTTATAATTATTACAGGTGGAGCCTCGCCAAGCACGTGCCTACGCACCTGCTCCTTGGCGTTTTTGCAGGCTCCCCCCCCCTGGATTTTTGAGTATATGTTTTCAGTGCATAAACATTTTTGCTGCGGGGTCAAGTTTCTGGAAATATTGCAAGGAGGCCCTCATATTTTCCGGTAATTACACAAATACCCCTGCACTCATGCCTTTTCTTTTTGCTTCTAGTAATTTTTGCACGCATCTCTAAAACCCCAAAAAAATCCCCAAAAATCACTGTAGCTTCCTGTTGCATAGTAGTTTATTACCATATTTTTATTTTTTATAATTATTGCATTTTATTATTTATTAAAAATCAAAAATAGTCATTTTCAGCACTGTTTGCGCCATAAAATACCAAAAAAATATAAAAACTTCTCAGAAAAATCCCAAAAAAATATATTTTGTGTCTTTTAATTTGTTTTAACTCCCAGCCAAAAATCATTAAAAAATATAAAACCAAACTCCAAAAAAATGCAAAACTCTAAAAACCTTCATAAAAATTTATAAAATTCATAAAAAATCCAAAAATAGTGTTTTCTTTTCCTAAATTTTCTTGGTTTCGTTATCTTTAAGTGAAAATTACTTTGGAGAATTTTTGCCACTGATTTCTATTTTATTTCTCCATTTCAAGTTTCAGCCTTGCTTTTTACTACTGTTTTCTTTATTTTGATAATTAAAAATACCAAAAACATTCTAAAAATTACCCAAAAATCACAAAAACAGTAAAAAAGTATAAAAAGACCAAAAAGACTTTATTTCCTTATTTTGAGTATTTTTATCTATTTTTTTTAAATACTTTAGTTTCCCTTTTATTACATTGTCTTTAATTTCCAATATTGAAAAAGAAAATATCAAAATATAAAATATAAAAAGAAAATATAAAATCAGTAAATTAAAAATCAAAATACAAAAATATAAATTAAAAATTAAAAAATATATATAAAATTAAAAACCCACAAAAAAATATAGCATAAGTAGACATTTGATCACAACTCACACATTTTTGAGCACTTGTGCCCCGTTCTACCTGTCTGCTCCATGTGTTCGACCTCTACACATACTTGCACCTATACACATCTTTGTTGTAGAGTTATAATAAATTTTAACTCCGCACATTTACTTTCATTGCTTGATATATTTGTCGTGGGTTAATTGTTGTTTGAATTTCGGATTTCGTTGGAGGTCAAATCAGCGACTGTTGATTCGCCTTGTGAGTCTACACGACCTCTGCGATTTCCGTGTTAAACAAATGGCGCCGTTGCCGGGGAGCAACAGCGCGTAGTTCGGGTCTTGTTTGTGTTTGTGATTTATTGTCTATTTTCGCGGTTTTTATTTTTGCTTATTTTTGCTCTTTTATTTGATATATCATTTGAATTGTCTGACCACCCTCTTGTTTGGCTTTGTGCGAGGTACGCGGATCGAGGGAGGCACTCCTTTCTAGGAGCGCTCGTGCAACCACGTGAGGCGGCTTTGGCCTCGCACCAAGGCGGACTTGGAGGGCAATTTTGAAGACAATTTCTGAGCTTTTATTGCATTTATTTTTGTAATTTAAGTAAGTGAGAGACTCTTAATTTGTAATAATACAGGTACCCTCGAACTTGGACATTCGAGCCTAATTTCCAAGTGATTGTTCACTTGGGGGCTCTCGCGGTTTTTACGGTTTTCTTCGCATTCTTTTATTTTGTTTTGTTTTCCGATTTTATTTCTTTTGTGTGATTGAGCCCGTAGTTTTAGGATTGCTTGCGATAGACTAAGGCCAAACACCTAATATTTTGCATGTGCCTATAGTCGCGTTTTGACTTAGTCAAATTTTTAAACAGTTGATTCATCATCTTCAATCCGTCGCGCCGCGAGCTCTCCCCGCAAAGCGCTTTCTCCTACCCTCAATTTGTTGAGCAGAGGAGGGGTGAGCCAAGACCGGACTCTAGGGTTGAGGACTGGTGGTCAACTTGTGGTTCTTCCCGCTAATAGCAATTTTTGAACTTAGGGCGATTTCATCGGCTTTGCATTTGCATATAGATAGGTTTCAATTCTGCTGAGCATCCTTGCATGTAGAGTGCTGGAGGCAAGGTGAGCATTTACGCTTTAGCATCCATCATTATTTGCCGCTTGCATTGCTTTTCCGACTCTACCTCTGATTTTGCCAACCTAGGATCTTAAAGGAATTGAATCCCCGATAGGCTCGTGCATTTTTTATTAAAAAAAGTGATAACCAAATAAAAATTGGGACTGCTAACATTACTTGACCCTAAAATTCACCAAAAAGAAAAATTTTGTATTGGGGCGAGTAATCCCCTCATTGTCTTCGCTTTTACTTGCTCGCGCACACACTAAGGTTAGAGCCCAAATCCCATATTCAGCCCCCTAAGTGTTTGCGCAATATTTTGACTTCTCACCTAACTCTAAAACAGACAAGATAAAAAGACCGCTCTTTGCGGTCTCTACCGAGTTGAGTAGGTGAATTGAGGGTTTGTCTTATTTTCATTTTTGTTTGTGATTGTTTTGTGTGTGTCCTAGATCATCCCCGCGCATTTGCGCCTTCTTCCCCACTCTCTTGACTTGACCGTCGTGCTCTCCCGATCATTTTCCTTTTGTTTTCGAGATGGCCGACTGGAGCGTATTTTATCCGGATTTTGCGGATCATTCGCTCACTCCAGCTGGTCCACCTCCTTTTTTCCAGGAGGACTTTGCTCCTGACTTTTGTACATATCCGCCTCAGCCACAGTATCAGGACTCGGATTTCTACCCACACCCACCTCCACCTGTGTATTATCCGCCTCCACCTTCACATCCACCCGAGACTGAGCTGATGGAGTCACCTTTCATGGAGTCCACCCTTGAGCACTTGACCCAGATGATGGATCATATGAGACAGAGGATTGACCACCTCACTAGTACCAATAAGAGCGACCATGATATTCCACCATTTGATGATATGGGTTCACTCGAGGATTTCCATGAGAGCTTGCAATCGCCAAAAATACAAAAAATGAGAAAAATTTAAAAATACAAAAAGAGTTTGGGAGACACATGATCGAGCCAGACTGTGAGGAGAGGTACCACTTGCCAGACCCTTTGACCACACAGCCTTTCACACACAGTCCCACCTTTGACCCCGAGGATGCCGCTGTACAGACTGCTCTTGGCATGCCTCGTGTATATGCTGATTCCGACTTCCTCCCTTGTATGGAGGAGGTCCAAAAATTCAAAAAAATACTGATTGAACCCGAAGTGGTGGCCACCATTCATGAGATCATCCGTGCCCCACTTCAGCAGGCCATGACCAATTTATCTGCTCCTCTTCCCAAGAAGAGAAAGCGGAGGAGCAGATCTGAGCGCCATATCTTGACCATGGCCACTGCCCACGCCATCACACACCGTCCCATTCCCAGGAAGAAGAACACTGCCACACCTTTCATTAGCTGCACAATCTCTGACCACACCTGTGATCACACTCTCCTAGACGGCGGTGCTTCGATTAGCATCATACCCTTCTCACTGGTACAGTCTCTTCACTTAGGGCCTCTCAAGAAAACCAGGATGATCGTACAGTTTGCTGATGGATCAATAAAGAGGCCGAAGGGTATCCTTGAAAACGCCGTCATCTCGATTCAGGGCACGAGCCACAATGTTGATTTTGTCGTGTTGGCCATGGAGAACTCCACAGGGGAGCATTCTCCAATCATCCTGGGACGACCATTCCTCGCCTCCGCGAGGGTCGTTATTGATTACGGATCAGGAGAGATTCGCTTTCGCCCTGCTGACGAGGGTGAAGCAGTGATCACCGCACCCACTGCTGACCAGAGACCCGCACCTGATGTGACTTCACCTCTCTTGGCTGACCCCGAGGACTATGATCTATATGAGGATATCAGAGAGACCTTCTTCATGACCGATGATGAGACCCGAGAATTCCTCTCTAAGGAGGAAAGCTCGGAAAGCATAGACCTTGTTGTTTCCGCTTCCTGTGATTGGCGATGTGTTGATGACATCCGCGGGATTTACATGATTGACACCATTGAGCGGAGGGCAGATATAGAGACGATACAGGATGGCCATGCTCTGACTACTTCCACCGATGAGTCCGTTCCTGTTCATGTAGATACTGATGAGCCAAAGGCCGAATTTGATTTGGTTGCTTTTTTTCAGAGATTCGGACCTTTTGATGAAAAAGATGATCCAGTTGAGATTATAGAGGACGAACAGAGTTCGACTACTTCCACCGATGAGTTCGTGCCTTTTGGTTTTGACCTGGATGACTCCTCGCAGGATGACTCTGAGTACACTACTTCCGATGATGATGAGTTTGTCCCATTTCACTTTGATACCAGCGAGACTCCCAAGGCCGGACCGAGTCACACTTCTTCCACTCACACGTCTGTGCCTTTACACCAGAGGACCACCAAGGGAGAACCTAGCCGTACTACTTCCATTGACCAGTTCGTCCCTTTCAGATTCGATTCCACTGAGGACCTTCACTGTGTCGACCCTGATCGGCTTTCGTCCACTATGGACCCCGATGTCGACCTGCATCACACCAGATCCATTCCTCAGCGGTCCCGCAAGAAGGTTCGCTTTCAACCTTCTTGACCATCTGTATATCCACCTCTGTTGTACATTCTCCTTTGTTCATCGCTGTTCTCTCTACCGTATTGCTCGTCTACCCATTCTCGTGTCTGCCTTACTTAGGACGTACTTTGTCCTAAGTATAGGGGGGTGGACGAGTCGAGTGTTCATTCATCGTTCCGTCTGATCACTCCTGTTGTTGCCTATACTTAGGGCTCCTTTTACCCTAAGTATAGGGGGAGTGGTCTGTACATCCTCCGATCTCTTCTATACCACTCTTTCCATCTTCAGATTTCTTTTCTTCTTTTCTTCTTTTCCTCTTCTATCTTCTTCAATCTACCGAAAAGGTGCTACCCCTTGTAGACAGTCTTCTATACTTAGGACGTACTTTGTCCTAAGTATAGGGGGGTGTGCACCCCGAGTTTCTTCTATTCTTTTCGATCCTCTCCATTGTCTCCTCTTCTTGTCTATACTTAGGGATATCTTACCCTAAGTATAGGGGGAGACAATCTGAGTACGATCTGTTCATTCCCACCCTTGACCCTCCCTGCTTTGTGTACAGTCTGCTATACTTAGGATTATTTGATCCTAAGTATAGGGGGGACGGTCAACTTCTCATTCATTGATTCATTCATCCATTCCTTTATTTATTTATTCTTTAGATTTTCCTATACTCAGTACGAGTTATGTCTTCTCTTTTCTCTCCGATCTATGAGGACATAGCTCAAGCTAAGTATAGGGGGGTCGTATATACTACGTATATACTTTAGCCATAACTCGTACTTTCGTATTTTCTTAATAAATATGGCTAAAAATTCTTTAAAATTCATGTGATTATTCCTCAAATTCTTTTTATTTACTGATCAATAAATCAGGTGAAAATGTTTTTTGCAAAATGTTTGAAAAAATAGTTTGAAAATCTTTGTGAACATCTATTGAAAACTATTTTGAAAATATTTTGTTTCGTGTTTTCAACCTGTGTGGTTTGTAAAATTTCTTTTCTTTGTGTGAAATAAAAATGTTTGAAAAATGATTTGCAAATGGTTTGAAAAATGGTTGCAAAAATGATTTGAAAAACCTATATATACTGTTTTGAAAGCCTTTGCAAAATGATTTTCAAATGTGTGTAAAATGTTTGTAAAAATTATTTTGGACTATAGTTTTCAAAAATTGTGTGTAAAATTATTTTCAAATAAGTTTGAGGAATATTTACATCACACTAAAATCCACTATATATATTTGTATAAAATTGACCACTTACCCTGTAAATTCTTAAAATCTACTTCTTGTAAATATAAGAAGCACTCCCGTGTACATATTTTAACCTAGTTTTCAGCCAAAAACATTTTATCAAAAATCCCAAAAACATTTGCAAAATTAAAATCCAAAAACATCTGAAAAAATTTCTTTGAAAAATACAAAAAAATTGCATCTGCATGCATCATCTTTTCAAAAATCCATAAAAAGTTCAAAATCTTGAAAATTGCATCACAAAAAATATTTTCTGCATTGCATTGCATAGCATTCGCATTTTTCGGATTGAGTTTGATAGTTGAACAAGTCTAAGTAAAATCCGAAGATTGGAGCTTGATTGGACCTTAAAATCTACCTAATAACAGGAACCTTATAGGAACTGGGTTTGAGGTACTTCAGGTCTAGTTGACTTAATTCTTTGAGGATCACGGGACTTGGTTCAATGGATTCTTGACTGCCTAAGTAGAGTATTTCGGAGCACACGCACGACTCTTGTTGATAATGACCTAACTTGGACACCTGCACCTTTCACATGGCTCAACTCAGTTGGAGTGGTGAGGGGATTGGATTTGCCGGTATGAGACGCACACAAGTGGAAACACTTGTTCTCCTCTAGGGAGGGAAGTGCACCCCAACCCGTCCAGTGATTAGGAAGTCTAAAGACAGGAGGCTGTGGGTTGCGATAAAGCTTCAAAAGAGGGATAGTCTACTAGCTCAAGAGGAAAAACTCCTTATGTAAATGCTGCTGTGAATAGTATTTCAAAAAAAAAAAAGAAAAAAGAAGAGAAAGTTCAGGCATGTACAAAAATAAAAAGCCTGCAAAGTATGTACAAAGTCAATAAGCAAGCTTGAGTTCCAAAGTCAAATATGTGAGCCTGCAGCAGGATGACTTGACTACACTGGTCTTGCATCCCAGGATAGGTAGCTACACTGGATACCGTCCATTCTTCTCCTCACCCCCTCCTCTTGAGCTGGTTGCCACTTGAACTTAGAAGGGAATACCCCGCTCCTCGAGGATGGAGTTGCTGGATTGGGGAATCACTGGGTTGTCGTACTGGAGAAGTCAGTTTCTTTGTCATTCTAGTTGGGGAGAGCCACCATCACTTACACTGTACAAGTCAGATTCATAGTCATAAGAGTTTGCGTATGAGTTGAAGTATTTTCTGACCTGGCTATTGAGGAGACTTGAGCAGAGTTTTGGGATTCTCAGGGACTGTTGGATTTCAAATTAAGTTCTCATTAAGGTTCCGCCCGCACTAAAATTCCAAAGGTCCTACTTAAGCTCCAAACTTTGATTTTGTGAAGACAAGTTTGATAATCAAGTTTAGTCCACCTTTCTTCTTTTTCTTTTCTTTATTTTTCTTTTTCTGCACTTATTGCATAAGTGTTTGCTAGGGACTAGCAAAGGCAAGTATAGGGGGATGATGAATCCACGATTCATCATCTTTATTCTATCATTTTGGCCTTAAAAACCCTAGTAAATGCGTGTAAATAGCATTAATTCATGCATTTTAGCATTCATGTATATGTATGTAAATATTGTATAAAATGTGGTTTTTAAAGCCAAAATAATAGAATAAAGAAAAGAAAAGAAAAAGAATAAAATATTGTAAATATTTTATGACCCAAAACCCCGAGACCTAGGCATCTTGATGAATAGGTCGACAAGGAATAAAGTAGGGGGAGATAAGGGCCAAAATACAGATAAAATACCTATACATTATATTCATTCTTCATTCATTTTGGGACCTATTTTTGGTTCCACTTTTTATTCATCAAATAAAGAAACTTTGTACATGAAAGTTGTGGATAAATCAATAAAGAAAAATACAAAATTGATTTCACAGAAAAATAATGTACAAATAAAAAGTTATGGTCTGAATAAAAATCCAGAATGCCAACTTCCCAGACCCGTATCTCACAAACGGAAACTCCAAATGCATCAAACTCACCTTTAATTGTATATATAAGAAAATAAGCTAATTAATGGCGGTGGTTTCGCATTTGGCGGAGCTACGGTTTGAAAGTTGACTTTTGGACCCTCATTGTATACTTGTACATATTAAAATATTCAATTTATTATTTATTTATTATTTTTATTATTTATATTTTTATAATGTTGTAAATAATACTTATAATAATTATGTGCATTAAAATCAGAATAAAAACATAAATAAAATACAAATAAAAATACTTGTATATATTATAATACATAGGTATAATATATATAGCCATACCTATACAAATAATACTTTCATTTTATTAAGTGTATAAAATATATCAGAAAATTAAAATAAAAATATATTTGTGTCTATAAAAGTATTTTGTAATTTTAGAAAATAAAAACAAAAATAAAATAAATTAAAAATACCTACATAAAAATAGAATACTTAAATATATAGATATAGATACCTATAGGGGCATAAATGCAAACTTGTAAAAATATACCTCACAAAAATAATTAAAAATAAGAATAAAATACTACATAAAATTACAAACACTTTTCATTTTATAATTAAAAATTAATAAAATCATTTCCTATTTTTAATTGAATTTAGAAATCTTTTTTTCCAAGGTTTTTTCTGGTTGGTCCACGTGGACCAACCAGACTTCTCCCTTGGTTGACCTCGGTCAACTCTCTGACCGAGGTCTGATGCCTGTCAGAAATGAGTTTTCTTGATTTTCGTGGATTTTTGGAGGGCGATCCTTTCACCGAATAAAGTCGGTCTCTTCACGAGATTTGTAGACCTACATGTGATCTTACACGCCCAGGCATTGGCTTGGCGTTTTGATCGAAAACGCGCCCGTGATTCATCCTTGAAAGTCGCCCCTTGGCCATGTTCAAAAACCGCCCAGCCATGCCCTTTTCACTTTGAACCCGTTTTGCCCAAGCTACGCCCCTTCTTCTGGCAGGTCCTGGATTGAGGTCGTGACAGGACCTCTCCGGCCTTCTCGCGGAGGCGGTTGGCGAAGACAGCGGCGCTTCCACCCATCTCCGGCGGCCCATGCCGCCGTGAGGTTCTATCTCCTCCGCCTTGGCCGAGTCGAGGTCGTCCCCTTCCTGTTTCATTCCATTTCTTTTGCTCATTTTCCATCCCCACATCAATCTCCCAACTTTTATAACTGAATTTGGCGTTTGAGTTGGCTATCTCCTCCATCGTCGAAGTTCGCCGGACTCGCTCCGACGAACCTCCCATCCACACCAATACGAATTCAAACCAGCCGTTTTACCCTCCTGGAACCGATGTACTGTTGATTTGCGCGTTTTTGCAGGTCCCAGGAAGGAGGCGTTGGAGCCTCGAGTTCGCCGGAGAAGGCCCCCAAGCGCCGCCGCCCGCGCGCAGGCCACCTGCGCACACCCGCGCAGGAAGGAGAACGAAGGGGAGGGGGCAACGCACAGTTGCCATTGGATCTCGCCCCCCCCCCTTTTGATCATAACCGTCCAATCTTCTGGGAGCTCCAGCCGTAGATCGCAGCCTCGAGATTTAATCGCGGCCGTTTAAAGCCGAAGGGGCATCGCGCAGTGTGAAGAGGACACGTGTCCTAAGTGGATGCGCCTGGCCGCTGGATGCTCTTATTTGCTGGGTATTTTGCGTGCCAACCCAGCCGTTTTTTGTTATTACAAACTAATTTAAAAACTTTCAACTGATGTTCATTTATATTGTAACATTTGCGAGCCGACCCGAACTTTTATAATATTACAGGTGGAGCCTCGCCAAGCACGTGCCTACGCACCTGCTCCTTGGCGTTTTTGCAGGCCCCCCCCTGGATTTTTGAGTATATGTTTTCAGTGCATAAACATTTTTGCTGCGGGGTCAAGTTTCTGGAAATATTGCAAGGAGGCCCTCATATTTTCCAGTAATTACACAAATACCCCTGCACTCATGCCTTTTCTTTTTGCTTCTAGTAATTTTTGCACGCATCTCTAAAACCCCAAAAAAATCCCCAAAAATCACTGTAGCTTCCTGTTGCATAGTAGTTTATTACCATATTTTTATTTTTTATAATTATTGCATTTTATTATTTATTAAAAATCAAAAATAGTCATTTTCAGCACTTTTTGCGCCATAAAATACCAAAAAAATATAAAAACTTCTCAGAAAATCCCAAAAAAATATATTTTGTGTCTTTTAATTTGTTTTAACTCCCAGCCAAAAATCATTAAAAAATATAAAACCAGACTCCAAAAAATTGCAAAACTCTAAAAACCTTCATAAAAATTTATAAAATTCATAAAAAATCCAAAAATAGTGTTTTCTTTTCCTAAATTTTCTTGGTTTCGTTATCTTTAAGTGAAAATTACTTTGGAGAATTTTTTGCCACTGATTTCTATTTTATTTCTCCATTTCAAGTTTCAGCCTTGCTTTTTACTACTGTTTTCTTTATTTTGATAATTAAAAATACCAAAAACATTCTAAAAATTACCCAAAATCACAAAAACAGTAAAAAAGTATAAAAAGACCAAAAAGACCAAAAAAGACTTTATTTCCTTATTTTTGAGTATTTTTATCTATTTTTTTAAATACTTTAGTTTCCCTTTTATTACATTGTCTTTAATTTCCAATATTGAAAAAGAAAATATCAAAATATAAAATATAAAAAGAAAAATATAAAATCAGTAAATTAAAAATCAAAATACAAAAATATAAAATTAAAAATTAAAAAAAATATATAAAATTAAAACCCACAAAAAAATATAGCATAAGTAGACATTTGATCACAACTCACACATTTTTGAGCACTTGTGCCCCGTTCTACCTGTCTGCTCCCTGTGTTCGACCTCTACACATACTTGCACCTATACACATCTTTGTTGTAGAGTTATAATAAATTTTAACTCCGCACATTTACTTTCATTGCTTGATATATTTGTCGTGGGTTAATTGTTGTTTGAATTTCGGATTTCGTTGGAGGTCAAATTAGCGACTGTTGATTCGCCTTGTGAGTCAACACGACCTCTGCGATTTCCGTGTTCAACAGCCTCCAGCTCGAGGGGCAGTCGACCAGGGTAGCCGCAAAAAGCGGTGGCGGGGGGGGGGGGGTGGGGGGCAGATTGGCACGGGAGGCCTTCGAGGAGAGCTCGACGGCGGTGAGGCGGGCGTGGGGGGTTCCAGAGGAGCTCGATGGCGGACGGGGTGGTTCTGATGCAGATAATAACAATGGCATGCTATTGTAAATAAGAATGTATTTTAGGGATAATATTGTCTTTTTTTAACGGAAACCGTCAAAAATAACGGGTATCCCAAACGGAATATGACACAGGGTTTTGTCATGTAAGAGTTAACCATTACTCGAGGTTTCTCATGTAATTCGCGATTATGCAGGGTTATGAATGTTATTGCGAATTACTCAAGGTTATGAGTGCAAAAAGCCCAATTCTCAAATGTGCATCATTAAGTCATAAATCTTTCAAAATTAGGTATATAGATCCAAATTGTGGGCCCAAAACCACGACTAATAGTATTTATAAATTGCTAATATGTAGGCCATTCAATTACCAATTCATGACAAAAAATACTAATAAAATTATGCAATTATAGAGCATGTGAAGATAAACACAGTCCATTTTTTTTAAACAATAAGATGAATCCCGTTAATTTCTCAAGGGGCCTTATGATCTCTTTAGAAACGGGCATGTTTCAGGGAGGGCTATTAGAGGGGAGATTTCACTCTTAAATAACACTTCGACAATATTCTTTTTAAATATTAACAGCAAATGATATGTTTTTCTTCTTAAAAAAGAATAAATTCACCATGTATTCATAATTAAGTGGGTATTTAATGAGTTTGACAGGATTTTAGGAGTCACAACATAAAAGTTCCATATGTAATATCACAAAGTTTAAGGAGCATATGTGTAAACCCCTTCCATAAACCCCTTCCTTTATTTGGGGACCAGATGGGCGCCATGCCTGAAAGTCTTTTTCCATTCGCACAGCCTCAGTTGGAGATTACTTAGGCAGTATTTTTCGGTTCGAGAACAAGCATGAATAAGGATGAGGAATAAGGAGAATAAGAGACTATTAGAATAGGAATAAGGAGAATAAGGATGGATAAGGATGGGTAAGTGATGTTCTCTGTTTGGTTGTCAAATGAGGGATATGAAATAAGATTTGAAAGTTAGTTAAAGCAGTTAGTTGTTATTAGATGAGATAAGTTCGAAGCTATAGTAAATGATAGCATATCATCGTCATTTACACGCATCAGAATTTCTACTAGAGTATTAAAAATTCAAAATCCATGAAGACGGAGTTCAATGTACATAATTGACCACATTATCACATGCTTATCACATACCGAGTCAACGACAATCTCATGCGTCGAAGTTGATCTGTCTGTCAAGTACACAATCAGTTTCTCCTTCTCCCGGAGCTACCATTGGGTTTCTTCAGGTTCTCAATAAAGAATTCTTCTTAAAATTCCATCATGTTTATTATGTCTGACAGAAACACCTTCTATGCAGCTAAGGACTCCAGCGTCGGGAACAATGTTGATGCCCTGATCTTATATCAGTAGGATCTCTGTACAGAAGGAAATGATTCGATTCTCCTTATTGGAATGCTTAAAGTATTATAAACACGTTTTAAAGCAAACTCTTACCTCTTCGCGACAAGAGTACAACAATCGAATCCTCGATGTCCTCATGTCTGTGTGAGTCCTCAAAGGGAAGGAGGGCATCCTCCGGGCGGTAGAGTATATTCCCATGAGTCCTTGTCCGATCATAACAAAGCATTGCCATCGCTAGATTTGTTACCAATTCGAATATCAGTATAAGTAAAAAGGAGTCACAAAAATGTCTATGTTAGTGCGGTTAAAAATCCTGTGATGGCTATAAAATTTAATCGTACAGTTTCTCAAACAAACCAGCCAAAAAATTTGAAAGAAATTTCGCTCAGATTGCATCTTACCCATACAAACTAGTGTTGACACATCAGTCAGTTAAGCCACTCCACCGTAGTAACTGCTCGTTCATGTCTAGTATAGCGTCACCATGTTGGACATGCGAGTTCACGACAAGCCATTATACAATAAATGTTATTACAAATATCATTTCCCGATCTGAAATGAAAAATAACTAATTTGCATAATAGGTCCCTTAATACAATTAAGGTTACGTACCATGGCCATCTTGATGATCATACAACTGTTGATTCAATTGTTGAATCATAGATGCTAGTGTTTAGATGAATATCTAAAGAGCTAGATTGAGGACTCATAAAGCACCGTCATGATTATTAAGAGATGATCTCCATCCTGAGTAGGAGATGGCAGTTCTTTCTCTCATGGGATGATATCTGAGCGACCTCTTGATGCAAGTCATCTACATAGCAATAGAGATTCAGAGGTGTTAGATAACCTAGGTCAAAGAGTTGACTTAACGAGATCGAGATAACCAAGACCTATGTCATATACTGACACAATATAGGCATGCATCCTCTGACCGGAGACAGATGTATTACTATATCTTTGAGTATGTACATTTGGTAAACCGATAGGTTGATGATCTAATCAAGGTCTATACACCGATAAGTTGATGTGCATACGAGGGCATATGAGTAATACAATCTCTCAAAGGGATCATACATGTTCATTACTGAATCGGAAGACATAAGCTCAATCGTGAGATATTGGGATCGAATTCTGTGCATGGTCGTCTTGCTTTGGAAGCTTGAATGATTTTGTAGGTTTTATATATGCTTTTGGAAAGTATATGATCAATACCTAGGTATGATATATGCTTTTGGAAAGTATATGATCAATATTAAATCCCAAATATCAAATGAGAAACTTAACAATAAAATCATGAAGAAGACAATCTAAATTGATCTAAATCTTCGGATTTACTCTAGATCTTCCACTATGCAAGATGTATAGGTATTAGAAATACTCGAGGGTGATGCGATCATAATTGATTGCATAACTGTGATGCTTCCATTCCGAGGGAGTGATGAAACATGTTTGGATTTTAGTGACTCCTCTCAATAGAGAAGTAATACGATCTTAGCCCAAATGTTGGACATTGATCTGAATATGACTCAGATGCAATGAGAAGATTAGATTTATGACTTTGATTTAATCAAACATCTTTGGGAGATCCCTTGATCTGGATTTGAGATATGATCTCAATATCCAAGTCACTATACGTGGAACATGCAATCGCCCTATCCTTATCTCCAAGTATCTGCGGAGAAAGTGCATTATTCTTGAAAGACTTATAGAATAATTCCATTAATGATTTATGTATCAGAGCATTGCGAAAAAGTCGAATATGATTCATATTATTTAGATGTATGAGAATGGCGATCCAAGATAATTAAATGTGATTTAATTATCAAGGATATGAATAATGTGGATAGCACTATCCAGATTATTTATATATTATAAATGTGATTTATAATTAGAGAAAGCTTATTGTAAATAGTACTACGAATTAATTGTTGATGTGAGATGGATTCATATTAGATAATTAATTGAAAATACAATTTACATGTTATTTTGGGTGTATGGATATGATTCATATTTTTCTCAATGACATGATCGAAATATTCAAAAATTTATTTGGAATTAATTTTGTGAATATATTTGTAATAAAAGTTGTTATAAAACTATATAGGATTATGTGAGATATAAAATCTCATATAAATTAAAAGGATTAGCCACCTTCCATATATGGAGGCTGGACGACACCTTTAACTAGGTCAAGAGTGGTTGCCCCCTTATATTTAGTAAGTAGACTCATTCTTAATCCTCTTATCCAAATTGATTTAACTAAATTAAATTATGCTGATGATAACTCAATATATATTTAATTTAATATAAATTATTTATTATTGCATTTTAATACAATAAGATCATGGCAATTGAATAGAAACACAAATCAACCTCAACCATTGATTATATATTTCACATGGATTGTGATCCATGAACTTCCAAAATACTATAAAAGAAGAGGCAACCCTGGCTCTTCTTTTTACAACAATTGAATCACCTCTCTCTCTCTCTCTCATTCTTATACTACAAGTCCGATCTCTCTCTCTAAGTGGCCGTCCACTTTGTGCCTTAAAGAGAATCGTGAGATCTTCATCCACTTTTTACAACAATTGTCACACCGTCATGTCGTCACTTCGACCGTTCATGGATCTCCGTCTCCTTCGGTGCGCCTCACTCATGAAGAAGGCATCAGATCTCATGTGATGAGATCAGGAGATTCACTACTTGGATAATCATCTTGGATTACGAGAAGCCCGCATCTCATCAACGCGCTCGCAAGCGTCTCCTCCATCTGGTCGAACTTGAAATAGGAGGTCTCTTCGTTTAGAGACTTCGATCGCAACCACGCTTCAAGAGGTAACCCTAATACCCATTTGTGATTTAGAAGAAATGATCCAAGAAGTTTTCTTGGATCATGTGATTTCATCGCATTTAAGTTTTTTTAAATTCCGCTGCCCCGAGCGACTATTACGACTAATCGCTCTCGATCGCATATCATGCGATAAACACGCTTTCGTGATGTGCTTAAGGATATATTCATATCCTTTAAGTAGTATTAGATCCTTGGTCGAGGTCTTGGATATGATCTGGAATCATAAGCGATCAAGGTTCGTGTTTCAGATGCGCCAGACTCATTGTTTTTGCATTGGATGCAAAATTCGAATTGGTTTTTTTCTAAAATAAAATCTATTTTTTTGTGCAATGTTTGGACATATTTTTTGATTATTAAAATGTATTTCTAATGTCTAAATATTTACCAAAAACAGTAACCTGTAATTGTACCAAAAGTGCACGAAAATGATTCAAAGAGTTCCCTTATGAAAATTATTTTGCATTTATTCACGAATATGTAAGAAAATTAATTTTGTTTACTATTTTCTCATCATGAAATATGAAATAAATACTTGGATTAAGTAGAGAATCAAACGAGCAAATCGTTTGAATTTATTTCACGTGATTCCGACTTCGTTTGCCCTAGATATTCCATATTTAGTGGAGATGGGTCGGAAGATGTTTAGATCATTAAACCTCTGTACTTAATATATTTTTAATTCAACAGAAATCACGAAAATTATGAATTTGCCTTGATTAAATAGGATTTTAATAATTATAAAAATAACTGATTAATCATCATAGGCCTTTGAATGTATGTTTCAAGAAAACCCTAGTTTATCCTATAATAGTTATAGGACAACTACATGCAAAACATTCTTACTTGAATAGGATTGGGGATTTATTTAAAAAATCACCTTATAGTATAATCAAAATGATTTTAATAAATATTGTATGGTGTAACTTCGGTTGAAAGATCGGATTATCCTCTCAAATAAAAAATGATCAAATCACATTATCCTGACATGAGGCAGATATGGTGCACAATTGGGAATCGTTGGGGTAGCAGGTTGCTCGATGAGCGGTCTGTCCACATCCTGTGCATAATGATCATGACAACGGGTAAGGAAAGGATAATGCTTGAAGCAATCATATATTTTTAAAAGTATTAAATTTGAATAATACATATTTTTGAGATTATACCATCTTTCAAGTAACAATCAAGATTGTTTGTTGCTTGATAAATTGCATTGATAATTGATCTAATATAATTGAATTAATTATATTCAATTAACTCTATTATGAATAGAGTTGTTATTTTCCATGGAAGAATTAATGATGTGAATGTGATTGATAATAAGTAATTAAAATGTGAACATGATATGGAGGATCACATAAGTAACATCCATGGTCTCTATCAAGGTGAAGGTTTCCACCGCCATGGATTGTATGTAGGAGATGCATATTCCAAGTGACGGCTCGTGCATAAAAGCACACATGGATCATGCTCTTTGCTTCTAGAAAAAGTAAGGTCGTATGCGTAGTGACCCCAATATCG
This sequence comes from Ottelia alismoides, assembly GCA_037367405.1. Classification (NCBI taxonomy): domain Eukaryota; kingdom Viridiplantae; phylum Streptophyta; class Magnoliopsida; order Alismatales; family Hydrocharitaceae; genus Ottelia; species Ottelia alismoides. Next base: position 305,056 of record JAZKJV010001244.1, on the reverse strand, counting down.
GATGTTCATATTATTAGGGTGATATTAGATTGCGCATAGCGAATGCTATTCCTGTTGATGATTGGTTCAATTAACAATGGGTCAACATTACCTTAGGGGTGGTGGGCCCGGGTGTTAAAGATCGAATTGGAAAATACAAGTTGGACTTGCAAAGTGGAATGAGTTTCCTCTTTTTTTATCTGAGTTACAGGTTCTCATATTATTGGGATGTAACAAAGATAAAAAAGGAGATCCCAGATCTTGCTTGAGATATAATGGTAAGTATATCTCTTACATTGAAGGTGAATAAGGGAATGAGCTTTCAGTCTTGACAACGCAAGACAACTTTGATATAAAAATCCTAAATCAAAGTAAAATATTTATTTATGCAAAATTCTTATTTCAGATAACCTATATTAAACCTATTCTAAATTATACTCAACAATAACCAGTAAATTATCACGAATTGGATTCATGATTAAGATATTATACTTGCAGTTGGACTCATAATGTATGTGGTTGAAATATGGAAGTTTCTTCATAATGATGAGGAATAACGATTAAATAGACAATAAGACAACAATCTAGGGTTTGTGTGTCTCTATAGTCTTGATCTTTCATCGAATGTGCTTTGGAAGTATCATGTCGATGATTATCGTAATTATTGAAAATCCTTATAAAATCTAAGAAGACATTTTGGCATACATATGTGCTCTCGATATTTAATCATGAATGACATGGTTCACTGCATTATGCGGAATGGTGGCTTGATAAGAGATGATGTACTCAAAATATTTAAGTACATGCCTGAACCAAAAGTCTTTAAGAGTTAAGATGGATGTAGATACGATGAGTGTCATCATTCTACTATCTATACTCAAGTCATTCATGAAGCTTCATAATATTCATATTGTATGAATTAAATGAAGCATGTATAAATATTGAAATACTCTTATATTGAAATCTTTTAAGTTCAATATAAGAAATCCTTTATCTTAAGCAATTGTTGTTTATAGATGACTAAAGCGCAGTTGTGACGCCCGTTCTCCTCTAGGATCCGGGTACTCGGCAAACCAATCCACGCACATACATTCCACATTTGAATATTTTACATTCACAAAAGCAGGAGAAAATAGCAACATACATTGGAATATAATTGGGATATTTACACCCATAACCCTGAGTAATATGGTAATTACCCCAGGAACCCTCGATAAACACGAATTACATCCATAACCTCGAATAATGCTTACATGGCATAACCCTGTGTGATGTTCCGTCTTAATTCTCCGTTAACTATGACGGAAAAAGTCATATGTTGACCATTTTACCCTTTAAAAACATCATATTTATAATATGATGCCATAGATTAAATAAAATGATACCCCCTCCCGACAAGCCCAAAACCTCTTCCCTGAGCGTCCCCGGCAAGCTGCTCCCTTCGTCCCGTGTGTCCGCCTCCAGCACACGAGCTCCAGCCCTCTCCCTCCCGGTACCTCCGCCCCCGCATGTGAGCTCCATACCCTCCCACTCGTCTCCGTCAAGCTGCCCCCAAGCTCCAACCCCCCCCCCCCCCTATGCTTCCTCCTGGAACCCCTAGCCCGAGAAGTCCCCCTCCTGCACATGCTCGTTCCCCGAGCCTGGCGGAAGTCTCCCCGCTCATCCCTGCTCCTGGAACAACTGACCTCCGCCTGTGCGCCCCCCACTCCCGGTTCCTCCTGGAACCCCTGCTCCCCCGGCCACCCGCTCCTGCCCCGCCTGCACTTGCTCGACCCCCGCGGCTCCCCCGAGCTCCAGACCCCCCACCCCCGGCTCCTCTTGGAACCGCCGCCGACCACCCGCCCACCCCTACCCCGCCTGCACCTACTCAACCCCAGCCGAAGCCCCTCACCTCCCCTTCCCCGAGCTCCATCCCCCCATCCCCGACTCCTCCTGGAACCCCTGGCCTCCACCTGTGCCCCCCACCCCTCCCCACCGAGCTCAATCCCCCACTACTGGTTCCTCCTTGAACCCCAGCCCCGCCGACCACCCGCCCACCCCTGCACCTGCTCGACCCTCGGGGAAGCCCCCCACCCCCTCCCCTCCACTCTCGGTTCCTCCTTGAACCCCTACGCGTCGCCATTGCCGCTTGTGCTCGAAGCCTACAGAGCCCCCTCCCCGTCGCCGCCTGTGCTCCTGCTCGACCCCCACCCCCCTCCCGTGAGAAGCCCCCGTGCCCAGCTCCCGTTCGTAGAGCCCCCTTCCCGTCGCCACTTGGTGCTCCTGCTCGACCCTCACCCCCCTCCCGCGAGGAGCCCCCGTGCCCAGCTCCCGTTCGCAGAGCCTCCTCCCCGTCGCCGCCTGGTGCTCCTGCTCGACCCTCACCACCCTCCCGCGAGGATCCCCCGTGCCCAGCTCCCGTTCGCAGTCGACCTCTATGCCCAGCTTCCGTCCAAGTCGAGCCCCCTTCCCCTGGACGTCGACCTCCTTTGCTTTTTTCTTTTTTTTTGATTAACCTCAGTCGTCGGATCAATGATTGGTTAGATTAACTCAGCTATTTGGTTGAGTTAATAGGCTAAACTAACGGAAGGCTATGGGTGTAAAACGGAACAGTTATTCAAGGTTATGGATGTAATTCGTGTTTATCGAGGGTTCCTGGGGTAATTACCATATTGTTCAGGGTTATGGGTGTAAATATCCCGATATAATTTTTTTGCTTGCATTCAATATGTTCACAACAACTTATATTTCCATTCATTCATTCCATACAAAATTCCATTCCATTCCATGTCCATTTCTATGTCCACAAAAATATAATATAGATGTCCATAATTATACATAACATCTCATGTCTCTCAAAAAGAAACTAAGTACAGAAAATACTAAAATAACTACCAATCACTGTACCACAAAAAGGAGTGAAGCAACACAAAAGATGGTGCCTCCAATTAGTCACTGCTGCGAACCTGCGGATCCACACGTAGGTACGTTATGAGCAAAGTTGCTCAATACGATATAAACAACTATACAACAACAAACAAGACATAATTTAAATGTGTGCAAAAGAACAATTGGGTAACTGATCTCACAAAAAAATACATTATTATTATTTGATATGGATATGGATATGATTAACCAAACTTTATGGATAGTCTGTGGTCTTGGTCTTGATGAGACCTCACACTATGACTCTAAGGCAAAGAGGATGCCTTAGGGTTGGGGTGCATCCATAGGCATGCGATGGGGTACAATGCATTCTAACTAAGTTCCCAACACGTCCACTTAGCTCCACTTCTCAATTGTACTTCTGATTCACAAATTAGATTCCAACTCGTGAATCTTCGCGACTAACCTAATCCTCCTTATACACGGGAGGTTCACGTCCCATTCCCAATTTCATTAACCACATTTCCCCGAAACTCCTCTCTTAGCACTCCCACTCGGAATACCAACCAATATGGCCTACATTGGCCCGTACACGAGTGTTAGCTCTAAGTGACAAGCGAAACATTAGCTGACCAAGCATGACTACTTAGCCCGCGCTCGAGCATTGGCTTAAAGCACGCAAGTGCCGAGGCCAAACACCGTCAGATTCGCACCTCAGTGTACCAAGAAATATGTACCCCAACCATCACAGCTACAGTAGCAGTTGGGATCGTGGTCATCTAGTCTTCTACCCGAGACCCCAAGGGTGCATACCTAATCCCTTTAAGAACCTAACTCCAACTACCCGATCATCATGAAAATCTGATCCACGAGACGATATTCATGATTACTAAAGATAATGCTACTAAACTATCAGGAGATTTGAATTACTCGTTTAAATCATAAATCATCAGGAGACTATTCAAGTTTTGATCATGATGTTGAACGAAAGATTCAACACTTAGTTCATCACTTGCAACTGAGATTTCCCCTTTTGCCTTTATTATATAATCTTCACACAACCTGCATTACGTATGCCTTTATTACTGCCCATGCTTCCTCCATAGAACAAGAAGCTATATTTGTGGAAATATTTTCTAGGATTCATTTTACAATTGTCTTGTAATCTGACATCAATTTACAAGACAATTGTAAAATGACTATTTTGATATCAACATTGGTTTACATCAAGGTTCAGCTTTGAGTCCATTTCTTTTTACTTTGATTATGGACGAGTTGACAAGTCACATTCAGGATGAGTTACCTTGGTGTATGTTATTTGCTGATGATATTGTGTTGATTGAAGAGACTAGAGATGGAGTAAATGAGAAGCTTGAGGTTTGGAGACATGCATTGGAGACTAAAGGTTTTCGTATAAGTAGGGCTAAGACGGAATATATGGAATGCACCTTTGATGGAAGCAATGGTGAAGGAATCGAGGTGAAGATTGGTGACGATAACATTCAGAAGAGAGATTTTTTTATATATTTGGGATCTATTTTGCAACATGATGGGGAAATTGATGGAGATGTTACTAATAGAATAAATGCAGGCTGGCTAAAGTGGAGAGGAGCCTCCGTTGTTCTTTGTGATAAGAAAATTCCTTTAAAAATTAAAGGAAAGTTTTACAAAGCAGCTGTGAGACCTGCTATGCTTTATGGTTCTGAATGTTGGCCTGTGAACCATAGACATGTGCAGAGAATGGTTGTAGCAGAAATGAAAATGCTAAGATGGATGTGTGGACATACACATAAAGATCGGATTCGGAATGATGCAATCAGAAAGAAAGTTGGTGTTGCTCCGATCGAGGATAAGATGCGAGAAAACCACTTAAGATGGTTTGGTCATTTGCAAAGAAAGTCAACTGATGCACCGTTAGGAGATGCGAGTGTTGGGATGTTGAGCCGACTAAGAGAGGGCGAGGACGGCCCAAGAAGTGTTGGAAAGAGACTATACGAATGGATCTTAGTTTTTTGGATATAAGTACGAGATTGATCCAAGATAGATCTGAATGGAGGCGAAGAATCCATGTAGCTGCCCCTACTTAATTGTGGGAAAAGGCTTTGTTGTTGTTGTTGTTGCTTGTAAATTGACATCAAGAGCTGGTAGACAGAATGAGGGTGGGAGATGATCGGGGCACTGCTCAACCATAGTTGATAGGATAACGGATACATCTACATTCTGTAGTTACAACGAAGTGTAGAGCAACCAAACTTGCTTCTTAGATAATCTAAATCTCAGAATGTGGGATTTGACAGCATAATGACTTGGGAATACAGATAAAACATCTACTGAATGCATAAAAACAAAAGCTGGTTTCCAAAGACACGGTCATCAATATTCACAAGGTTTACTAAATCAGTCTTCCGGAATAGCTCTCCCCCTAAAATTAATGCAAACCATCTTAAAGATGCATAACTTCCACCATATTCGATATTATCCTCATATTATTAAAACATGATCTTGTTTTGCCATCTTCTTGGTCCCGTATAAGTTTTTCATCCTAAGAAGTTGCATGAATAGATGGCTACCATTCGGGAAGATTGAAGCAGTGCAGTCCTATATGTTCAGGCACTTTGTAAATCAATGAAACCATCCAATATTGATCTCACGTTTGTATATAAACCCACTTATGGCCCAAGTAGATATTCTGAAAGTAAAAAATTTGTACTCAACTCTAGTGGGATATCAATTGGTTGTTATTCTAATTAGCTCAACCTCTTTCGTTAAAGGGAAGGAGCACTTGCCCCATTGCTTATTTTATGCAATGTCTTGGATTGAGTTCGTAGAAGATCACCAAAGCTTATCTTTCTTGACAACTTCAAATTAATGGAGAATACTGGGTTTGAACACTCTGAATTTATGATCCTTTCGGTACTATTTAAGGAATTTGATTGGGCTGGAATAGGATAGGAATAGAATTGGCCACACTGCTTATAAATTAACGCCATTAGCCAATAATGGTTTTCATTGTGGGACAAAGCAGACACAAAGTAGCCGTGACCTTTTTTTATTGTTATGCAAGAGCACCGTACATCCATTTCTAGTGAGCTAAATATAAACAGACCAAGATCCATCTCAATCAGAAACTCCTTGCCCATCCAGTACAGAAAGAGAGAATATCGGAGGAAAATCAGAACCATAGAGAAAGAGTAACGTGTGGCCAACTTACTGAATGGGTTAGGAGCATCCGATTTTGACAACTCAAGCATGTAGCTAGCTCTCACGAACTCGACGTGTCTATCAAGTATGTATCTCGTGTTTGATCAACCAGATCGTGGGGGAAAACCAATGATATCAATAGATAGCAAAGCAATAATGAATATATAACAAGATACCTATGGCTTTAACGAGGTAAATACTGTATAGGATCGAAAATCGCGTGGAATCCGACAACAAGGAGGGAAGGGAAAATTGTACCTCAAGAATTCTGTCACCTCGTTTCTCCGTCGGTGAAGAACCACACGATCGATGCTTCGTTCGCGATGAGAACCGCACACACAGATGCCTTGGACTTCCTCTACACGAAGATGGTCTTGGTCTTCGATCCGAGGTACTCCAGTGGTGCTCCGGCGAGGAAGAGGGAGGAAGAAGAGGGTTGATCGAAGGGGAGAAGGGTTTTGGGTGTTTGATGACACGCATGATCACTCGGGTAAAAGGTAATCAAGGGTCGTTGTGACCCAAGTCACCAAGCGTAGTCGATCGAGAAAAATAGACCATCAATCAAAAGAATAAAATCGTCAAAACTCAACAATAGCGGTTTCGCTATTAGATTAACCTGGTATAGCGACCAGGGTCGAACACAAGGAGCACGTAATGGCCTTGCGGCCTACGAAGTAGTCAAAAAAAGGAATAAAATTAAATCAAAGTGTTTTTGGTGGATTTTTAATATTTTTAAATTTTTTTTAAATTTTTAGTTAATAAGGAAAATAAAGAAAGCAATAAAGCAACCAACTTCAAGCAATTATTAAGGCACTCAAAAATCACACAAAAATTAAAAAAAAATATTTTTATGTTTTTTATATTTTTTACTGTTTTTGGTTAATTTTTGGTATTTTTATGAGGTTTATTGAATTTTCTAAAAATCAAACAAGACAAAGAAATTAAGGTGTTGTCCAGTCAGACTTGGAGGGCCAATATAAAATAGATAAAGGCCCTATCAAGGTCTGAAGGTAATTTTCCTAAAAACTAGAAAGTATGAGGAAAATTTAGGCACTGGAATTATTGTTTTTTGATTTTTAAATTAATTATTAGAATTTTTATGGAGTTTTTAGTGTTTTTCAATTTTTAAGGGTTTTATATATCCAAAAATGACCAAAATTGGTCAGAAAATCAAACAACGTAAAATAAACACTACCTAATTTTTTATAATTTTTAGAAGTGTTTTAATATTTTTTGTGAATTTTTAATTTAGATAGTAAAGAAAATGCGTGTTTTTGATTTTTTTAAAAATAGTAAATGAAATAAAAAATGTCTCCAAAAATAGGAAAAAATTTTACACTATGGCAGTAGCCATGTGTCCAATTTTCATCACATTTGTAATAGGTTTGGTATTTTATTAAAAATCAAAATCAAGGTACAGTGCACAGGGACCTGTACGCAAATAGTAGAAGTTCTAGGGTGTCCGGTGCAAAATTTCCAAGAAAACACGCGCGAGGCGCGTGACTTGGGCACTCAGGGACCTATCTGCAAAGAAATCAAGGTTTCTGGACTAATTAATAACAAGTATTAAAAGTCCAAGGACCTTATTGTAAAATACCCAAAATATAACGCACATGCACAAATTCAACACGCACAGGGGTATATATGCAATTAACTAAAAAGTTTTATTCATTCATTCATTAACACCCTAGAAATACAAGGCTAAACATGCAAATATCCCAACAAAACACGTGTGGACGCACGCGATTCACTACACACAGGGGCATACATGTAAATAAAATAAGTACGAGGTCCTAGATGCAAAAGTACCAAAATAAAAACAATTGACAACTATATTTACAGGACTAACTACGAAATAAAGCAAATAGGGGGGCCTACGAGCAATTATCCCTTTATTAATGCGAGGGACGGATGGCTGCCACGTGGTGGATCGGACGGTGGAGGAATGGTGTCGCCCAACGCAAGGATCCCTCGGCGCTGATCGACGGCTGGGACCTCGCCATGTGGTAGATCAGACGACAGGGAAGGCGCTGTGGCTAAGCCTCGCTGAGTCGACGGTCCGGATCGCTCCTCCAAAGATCAAACGTTGCTGGTGGCTCCTCAGATGGACGGCGGAGATGTAAACTGGAGCTGGAAGGGGATCCGATGGTATCTGGAGGTCGATGAAGAACTGATGGCCGGAGACCTTCGCCGGCTCGCTGTGTGCGCTCCCGGCCTCCTCGCGGGCCACTGATGATCAGAGAAGAAGCTCCTTGGCTTCCCGCATCGACTGGTACCCTCCGATGGCTCGACGGAGCTCTGAGGAGTTCAGGCGAGTCCGGCGGAGGTCAAGCTGCTGCACCTGGATGTTGAAGCCCTCAGATAGGCTTCCTGGGACCTGCAAAGATGGGCACAGACTCGCGGGTCGAGGGCAAGTTGCCTCGACCCCGTTAGCGGTGGTGGAGATGATCGGTGCGGCGGGGCGGTTGAGCTTCGGTGAGGCGACGGTGGAGGAACTCGAAACCCCAGCTCCTGTGCGAGCTGGGTTGAATGGGTGGGTGGAGAACGTGCGCGGGGAGAAGGCGGACGTGATGGGGTGGTCCGATGATCGAGACGAAGGCGGAGGTGGCCGGAATCGAAGGTGAACGGCGATCGGGTGATTTCGGGCAAAATCAAAATTAAAGAAAAGGCAAGGAAACTAAGGCTACCTGACGGAGGAGATCGACTGGGCTGGAGCTGCTAGAGCTCCTGGGTCATTGCCTGCAAGGGGGCGTCGGTTCCCCGAGGTTGGGCGCGCTCGCAGCGGCGCACGGCGGCGATGCCACCGGATCAGAGGTCTCCCGAAGGGCTCGAGCCTCGCTTCCACTCCGGCGGGCACAACTGTCACTCAGGCACACCAAAGGAGGTCCTTGGCTGCGAGTGGGAGGTCCAGAGATGAAGAACAGAGCTACCGGAGTTGCGGTTTTATACAATGATGGGTCCGATAAGATGAGGATCGGGTGAGCATTCCAAGGAGCGGATCCCTAAAATGAGTTGTGCGCGAGGATCATGGATCATCCCTTGGCAATCAGAGCCCTGGGTTTGAGTGGATGGAGTTCGGATTGATTCGGAAATATGTGGAGATATCGGGTCGGGAATCAGATCCGCAAGGGAAGTGGTCCACAGGGGGAGTTGACCGGGGGGTCAACATCCCCCGTGGACCAATGGGGGCTGGCCACGTCAAAATGTTTTGGAAATTAAAAATAAAATAGAAAATGGCTGAATTATTAAAAACTTAAAACATGAAAAATGTTTATTTTATTTTTTCTATTTTTTGGTGATTTTTAATTGATTTTTCAAAATAAAAATAAGGTATGTACACTATAGAGCTATACATAGGTATTTACACAATATAGGTTTTTGATTTTTGATTTTTAATTTGTTATTTTTGTACATTTTTATCCCCATTTTATATTTTATTTATTTACAGCATAAAATTAGGAATAAAAAGTATTTTTATTTTATTTTTATTATTTATATACAAGAGTGAAATAAATAGGTATATACATATATATACATGGTATATGTACAAGGTTCTTTTTTTTGTTCTTTTTATTTTGATTTTTGTTTTAATGGTTTTTATTTTATTTATTTACACCATAAAAGATAGAATATATACACATTTTATGGAAATTAGTTTACTTATCTATAAGGTGAAATAAATATAGATAAGTGGACTATGTACAAGGTGAATATCTACAAGTGAATGTTTTTATTTTTCTTTTTAATTATTCAATTTTTGTTTTGATTTTATATTTATAAATATATACAAATATATGCAAGCCACTTTTATTCTATTTTTAGAGGAAAATAGATTTATTGTATTTACAAGGATATTTACACACATGAGCCCCTATCTCTCTACTTTGGCTTTTATGCGGTCAGGCCCATGCTGAGCCCTCCCTTGGGATTAGGTCGCTCAATATTTATTCTAAATATTTCCCTCTTTTTCTTTTTAATATTTATTCTTTTATTTTTGCACAAAAACATGCTAATTATTAATTTTTACACAATGCATGCTTTTGATAATTATTTGTATTTACAAACATATACATTCATTTGCAAAGGTTTTTGTAGCTAAAATATAAGAATAAAGAGTGATGAATGAGTATTCATCAGTGTTTTGGACGAGAGGGGATGGGTTACATGGGTTGGGACTCGGATTTGGATCCGGGTCTGGATCCGAATATGGGTTGCACCCTCTCTCGCAAAAATAGTCGTAACTCAGGCTCCCGAACTCGGATTTTCATGTTCTTGGACTCGTTGGAAAGATCTCGACGAGCACTACGCAATGGACTTATTAATCAATTTTTTTAATCACTGAACAAGTACAGATTTTATAATTAAGCCCATACCCAGTCAATATTTGCATTTTAATCCATGTTCGATATTCAGGATTTTCACAGGAGTGGAAGCATGGATCTAACCCAAGTAAGAAGGAAAGTCAAATGGTAGACTGTACTTTTGTGACTTATATATGAAATCCAAAGAATTGGATGAATGTCAATACTGAAATAAGCTGATGTACTGATAGTATGACTATCTAGACTATCTTCCTTAGAAAAGGACTTGAATAATGCATACGAATAATCTACATATGCATTTAATCATTGAAATTGACTTACTTCTTTGATAAGATCAAAGTCTAATAATTGTATCTTATTTTTCTAATAACACTTGCAATTGGTTGCATATGTTTTAGAAGACTGGAAAATATGATCTTAATATTTAATAGTCATCCACATGGATTTTGATGCAATTGTTGCAGCAATCTCCATTGGATAGATAGGACTACATATTGTCAGTACGAGATCCCTTAGTCTTAGATAATGTTTTATGACCTAAATATTAAAATACATTCATTATTTATTTCTTAATGTTAGAAATAAACAAGTATTTTAGAATAGTCTTATCATAAAGAGTTATGATAGACATATTTCAGATAGTAATCTAACATCTAGAGGACTCTACTAAATTTAAAAACTAATGAATGTTCACTAACATTTAAAAATACCGAAAAATTAAACTTAAAAGATCATTAGGAGAATGAACATCATTTGATAATGATCTGGCATCCAACCTTGGACATATGTCTATTGACGAGATCAATTGGCTAGTAAGAGATGAAACTTTAGAATGTCTGAAGGTTCAAAGCTTACATACTTATGAATATAGATTCAAAGTAAAAATTGTCCAATGCACCCTTCTCTCGGAATGATGTAAGATGCTAAGGTACTCAAGATCTCATACATATTGTTGTATGTGGATCATCTATATCAAAATAAACATCAATGATATTTGATATCAATTGATGATTATTTCTGATATGAGATTTCTTCCCTTCACCTTAGAAATTTCTGAAATGTTCAAAGAATTCACAATTTTTGTTTAGAATCAAAGTTTGAAGGAAGATAAAAATGAATTTGATCTAATGTAGATAGAAAGTACCTATTGGATGAATTCAAAGAATACCTTATGGAGAAAGGAATATCATTCCTATCTCACTCCTAATACACCTAAACTCAATAGAGTTGTAGGAAGATATAATTGGATCATGTGTGACATGATTTGATCAATGATAAATGTCATCATAATTACCTCTTACTTTCTAGGTATACATGTAGTAGAGACTACAATATATATCCTTAATAAGATTCCATGCAAATCTAAACCCGAAAAACATCATAAGCTATGGTTTAGAACCTAGCCTAGTGTTGGACACTTGAGGATTTAGGGTTGCTTGCTCCATAACTATATCGTGGATGCAAGTAAGATGGAATCTAGCACCAGAGAGTGCTACTTCATTAAGAAAATAAAGGATGATCTTGGATACCTACTCCATGACCTTGAGATTATAAAAAGATTTCATCTATAAGAATATGATTCAAAGAGGATGGTTTTTTTAGAATCAAGATGTAGAAGTAAAGGAACTCACTGAATCTTGAGAGGATAATGAGGCTCCTGAAATCCTAAACTAAAAGTATACTTAAAGATGAAACACTCATACATACCTCTTCGAATAAGTTTAAGGGTGGTAAGATCACCTAGAAGGTATGGATTCCGTATGCTAGATAAATCTAACAATGATTTGACTTCATATGATAAAGCTTCTATGGATCATGACATGAAAAGATGGATGTTAGCAATAAAGTATAAAGTAGACTTCATATACAACTGTGTATGGACCCTCGAGGATCCACCTACAAGAGTAAGACCCATTTAGGTGTAAATGGATCTTCAAGAGAAAGAGGGAACCTGATAAGAAGGTAGAGACCTTCAAAGCATGACTCGTATCCATAAGATACACATGAAGAGAAGACACCGCTTGTGATAAGATTTTCTCTCCAGTGACCATGCTTGAACCCATCGGAATATTGCTAACTATAGCTACACAACTTAACTTTGAAATTTACAAGATGGAAGTCAATATTACATTTCTCTATGAATACCTCATCGAGGATATTCATATGAAGTAGCCCCATGGCTTCATAGTTGAGGAAGGCAAGATGTGCAAGCTAAAGGAATTCCATCTATGGACTCAAATAAGCTTCTTGTAACATTAGATTTGATGGAATTATAAATGTTATGATTTCAAATAGAATCTTTATAAACCATGTGAAGCTTAGTGGGGTGTCATTGTGTTCATCATGCTAAATGTAGATAGTATCCTAATTATTTGGAATGATATAAGGATGAGAATAAGTACCTTTATAATCTGGTTGTTCCATACCTTGAGATATGATCTCAAGGATACCTCTTAGATCTATGTTATGAAGTTGTTCAGAAACAAAGAGAAGAGGGTATTGGGACAATCACATTAGTGGAATACCTTGGATATGTTCCATTTTTGGGAAGACCCCAAGAAAGGCTTCCTTTCCTTAAGATATGGTACTGACTTATCAAAAGGGATATCACCTCAAAGAGTTGAGGAAGTGAATGTTAAAACTTCTTGCCCTTGTGCATCTGTTATGAGAAGCTTGGTATATGCTATATGTATATAAAAGTCAGATATCTGCCATAAAATGGGAGTAGTAAACTGTTACTAATTCTACTATGGAGATAAAACACTTGATTACAGTGATAACAATATTTTCAAAGATGACAATACTTTTGAGATATTGATCTCAAAGTCTTATCTTCAAGAACTTAAGACTTTACATATAGTGATCTGAAAGGTCTTAATAGCAGATGCCTTATAAGACATAGGACTGGGTCTTAGTCTTAGAAGATAGAGATCTCTAGGAATAAGGGCATTCTGATAAGGATAATAGAAATTACATACTGGTTATAATAATTATTGAGATGTAGTGTCAAGAATGCTATAACTACTTTAACAAAATTGAGTATTGGTTGCATAAGATGCAACATTCACATTGGATGCGAGCACTGTTACTAGAGGATATGCAAGTATCGTAAAAGGATTTGGCATAATCTCTCAGGAACAGAGTGACTAGTCAGCTTACCAATTTATTTTCTAAATGTCTTATGATTAGAACATGAGTATGGGGTTAATGATTAGCCCATTAATGATTCTTTGGGTTAGTGGGAGATTGTTGGACATTCAAGCCCACAACGAGCCATTATGCAATAATGTTATTGCAAATATCATTCCCTGATCAGAAATGAAAAATAACTAATTTGCATAGTGGGTCCCTTAGTAGAAGTAGGTTACGTATCATGGACATCTTAATGATCACACATCTGTAGATTCAATTGTTGAATCATAGAGGCAGGTGCTTGGATGAATATCTAAAGAGATAGATTGATGACTCATTAAGCACCGTCAAATCATTATTAAAAGATGATTTCCAGCCTAAATAGGAGATGGCAATCTTTTCTCTCATGGGTTGATATCTAACCGACCTCTTGATGTAGGTCCTCTTCATAGGAATAATGATTTAGAGATGTTAGATAAGTTAGCTCAAAGAGTTGATTTAATGACATCAAGATAACCAAGACCTATGTCGTATACTATCATGATATAGGCATACATCCTCTGACTGATAGGTTGATGATCTAATCAAGGTCTATACACCAGCGAGCTGGTGTGCATACTGATGAATCTGTGATTCATCACACAGTTTCTTTGTTATAAATTTTTTTAACTGCATTCAAATAAAAAAATAACATAAACACATATTATAATAGTTAAAAGTCAACATGACTCCTAATCAATGTCACATCATATCACATTTATCATCACAACTCTCTATAACCATCCTAACCATCCAAATAACTATTATTCTTACTCCAACCCAACCCTACCCTGTTTCTAAACAAGCCCTTAGACCCGTGATTTGACACCATTTGAGCTCATGATAGGTCCCTCTTAGACAAATGGTTTGGCATCATTTGAACCCGTGACATGTCACTCTTAAATCCATGAGATAGTGATCTCATGAGCTAAATCTAGATGATCTAGGAGGGAATATGGCAGTAAATTGATTGAGGATCCGTTATCGAGTAGAGTACAAGCAAATGATGTATTAGCGATCTGACTGGTGACTAAGTGTGCTTCTAGATCTCTCTTTTTCCTTTGAATCTCATTGCGGATCGCACATGCAATAGCTATGGATAACACATGTTTTACTGTTCGAGTGCTCTTTTTCCTGCTAGTCTTAACAGGTGTGCATGTTGCCTTTAGGTACTTCTTGAATGTAGGAACCATATCCACTAATCGCAGGAAAGGTATCTCAACTTTAACATTCTCATGGCACATCATTTTCATCTCTAAAATGTTAAGATCATTTTTTTGAGAATTTTTCTTTTTTCCCTTAGATAAAGCCCGAGGGAAAAGGATTATAGGAGGCCCATGACGTGAAACAAAAATATCATCATCTGAGTTCTTATTGGAATCAAAATTCAGCTGTACATGACTCTGACTAGGACTCAGACTCTATACAGGACTCGACTGACCTGCATGAAATGGAACTGAAACTAAAGCTGGAAAAACTGTGGGTGATGCATCCAAGGTGGTCTTCTCATCTTCCAAAGACTCGATGCTCACGATCGTGCTTGATGTCACTTTATTCTTCTTTTTGGATTTTCTTGGTTTTTTTATTTTTTAGATTTTTGGAGTTTTAAATCTCCTTGGTGATCCTAAAGATGTTGTTGGTGATGATGATCCTCCGCCTCTGAGCAATCCACAAGGTTTGGCTCATTTGTATACTCCGCTCCACCACGTCGTGCCAGATCAGTGGTCTGCACGGTCCTACCGCTCCAGAGAGTAAGATGGTGAACACCATGCAATAGGATCTCATGATCTGATTCTAAGAAATCGAAATAGTATACCTGATCCTTCTGGTGATTATGTCCTTGGTTCAGTTTATTGGGGTTAACCTGAACTTGTGTTGGGATGGAGGTCTTGGGTGCGGTGAACTCATCACATCAACATGAAAGCTGATTGATGTCGGCTCTTTGATCATGCTGCTCATTGCGGATGAGTTTGAGCTCATCAAGGATCTTCAGAGGTACATGAAGATGAGGCCTTGAGGTCATATCTTTGGGATTGTTGCTGCTGACCCTGCTGTTGTCTGTTAGGTCCCTGATGGACTTGCTGACGATACTGGTTCTGTTGATGAGGATACTGTTGTTGCTAAGGCAGTTGAAACTGGCGATATTGAGGCTAGGGGGTATTGTGGGTGTTGCTTCTGGTGGTGATGTGTAGCATTGGGATCATTGGTGAACTAGATCCCATTCACCTCCCATACTTGTGGGGAATCCTCATTGATTGTCTTGATAATCGTCTCCATGAACTGGCTCTCATGGATCTCAGGCTGACCCAGAGTCCATGTGATGTAAGACCCCTGCATGGGTTGCTTCTGAATGTGGTGCACTTAGTAGATGAGAGTAGGAGGTGTAGACAGGGCATGTATTTTGATCTTGGATATCCTATCAGCTAATTCCATCATCTATTTCGGAAGCTTGATGGGGTCCTCCCATTCGATGAGCTTGTGTATTTCTCTTACCTTCTTCTCGATCTGGTCAACCTTGGTTAACTTATCATTGATTATCCCCATGTTGGGGAATATGTCAATTTCCAGATCGGTGGTAGATGTTCTCGCCACCTCCTGAGGTATGCGAGAGGGAGGTGGCTTGTCATAAGCCATGCTTGATGATCTGGTGCAGCTGGTCTCTGTCATCTGATCTAAAACCATCCAAACTGTGCCGGCTCCTTTGTTCAGATAGCTGCCTCCACAGGCAGCATTTAGCAATCCTTGTACCTCAGGAGTCAGACCATTGTGTTGATGTGATTTTTCACGGTTTAAAAAGATGATTTTATCAAGTCGTTGTGTTACCATGAAGAATTGAAATCAAACAAATAATATTACAACTACTAGCATGTTGGAAAAATATATGAGATGTGTAGTGCAAGTAGAGGTTCGTATCCGCAGGGACTAAGCAAACTCGTTCTTTTTGTTCTTCTTTAAAACTTGATTCGAATTTTAAATCTATTGCGATGAAAGAAAATTTATAACAGAATGTTATCTACGGTGAAAATACTTCCTAGAACTTAGAGTAAGCAAATGATGGTATGAGTACAACTAAGGAAGTGGGGGTTGAATCGCAATTTAATATGGGAAGATGAGATTTACTTGGAAGCTTTTAAGAGAGAATAATGGAATATAAAACTTTCATTGCATATATTTTCAAGAAAAATAGAGTTGAGAATATCTTACACAATAAAAGTTGTTCTTTCAAATTCAACTTAAACAAATTAACTAAAGTAGAAAAAATACAAACGACAAATAAGACGGGAAAGAAATGCTTCTCTATTCGATTCCAGAGTGAAGACAATGATGATGGTGGAGATGGGAGTGTGCGGGGAGATGTGTGGGCTGATTGCACACACGAGTATGGAGCCGGAGAAGGTGGCTGGAGTTGGTGGCCACGCTAGGAAGATGTCGAGGAGGTGCAGCCACTGCTAGCTGCATATGAGAGGAAGAATGGGCGGAGAGCTTGCGTCGGGGAAGAATGACCTGCGTGGAGGAGGAGGTGCGCAAGACGCACAAGGGGAGGGACCTTCATGTATGCATGGAGAAAATGTTGGGAGAGAGAATGTTGAGGGAGAGAGAGTGCATCGGGCAAGCCAAGTCCTTCTTGCATGAGGGAGCATGTCCTCTTTTTATATCTTTATCACATGCGTGCTTTCCATCTACAAAAAAAGAGAGAGAGCATTCATCTCATGCAAATAAAGACAAAAACATTAATTACATGCATGGGAAACATATGCATGAAGAACAAAGAATGCATGGGTGGCTGATGAATACCCATTCATCACTCTTTATTCTTTTATTTTAGCTACAAAACCTATGCAAAACACATGTAGATGTATGTAAATATCAATAATTATCATTCAGCATGCATTGTGTAATTATGAATAATTAGCATGTTTTTGTGCATAAATAAAAGAATAAAGAAATAAAAGAAAAAGAGGGAGATATTTAGAATAAACATTGAGCTATCTAATCCCAAGGGAGGGCTCAACATGGGCCTGACCGCATAAAAACCCAAGTAGAGAGAGATAAGGAAGCTCACACTTGTACATAGACTATAAATAAATAAAAAAAATTTCCTCTTATTTAAATGGGTGTGCATTTAGATGTAAATATTTGTAAATATTAAAGTAAAATAAAAATAAGAAAAACAAAAGAAAATAAAATACCCTTCCTCATTGTATATACACCATGTACATAAAACCCCTTATATATTTATTTTCTCCCTATAAGTAAATAAATAAAATCTCATAAAAATATGTACATATTCCTTATTACATAATGTAAATAAATAAAATAAAAATCATAAAAATAAAAATAAAATAAAAAGAAATAAAAATAAAAATCAAAGCTTTCATTGTATATATACCATATATGTATATAAATAAAATTATTTATTTAACCCTTGTAAATAACTAATAAAAATAAAATAAAAATACCAAATTATTCCAAATTTTCTAAATAAATAAAATATAAAATTGGAATAAAATGTATAAAAATAAATAATTAAAAATCAAAAATAAAAAATGTAAATTGTATATACCTATATATAATAATACTATTTTGTAAATACCTAATTTTTATTTCAAAAAAATAAATAAAAATCATTAAAAATAGTTTAAAAATAAAGAAACATTTTTTGTTTTAACTTTTTCAAAATTTGGACATTTACTATTTATTATTTAATTTACAAATAATTAATAAGTGGCGCGCTCTGATTGGTCCACGGGGGATGTTGACCCCCGGTCAACTCCCTCCCTGGACCACCAACCCGCGGATCCTGTACTTTGACCCGATTTCTCCCTATTTTTATTGCTTGATCCGACCACTAAAACCTTAAACCCCGGGTCCTAATCCTTCCCTGCAGATCCGAGATCCACGCCCGGAGGTTTGCATCGGGGTCCGTGCTCCGAATTCCTCGCCCGACCCTCATCTAGCCGGACCCCTAGCCGTATTTAACCCCAGCTCCGCCGCACCATTCCACTCATCTTTGGCGTCGCCCCTTCCACCCAGGACCACCACCCGATACCCTAGAGTGACAGCTAGCCGTCGAAGTGTTGCAGAGAGGCAGAGGAGCACTGCGTCACTGATCCGGCAGCTTATCGCCACCGTGCGCCGCCCAGAGCTGTGCCCGAGCCTCGGGCCATCGACGTCCCTCGAGGAGAAGACCAAGAGCTCCAGAAGCTCAACCCCAGTCGACCACAGTCACCAGGTGAGCCTAGTTCTTTCTATCTTGCTCGAATTTCTGATTTCGCCCAAATCCATTCTTCGTCGTCGTTCATCAATTAGTCCCATTCCGACCATCGTTCCGATCATCCGAATCGACCATCATAATCGCCATCCTCCCCTGCACGTTCTTCACCCATCCATCCAATCCAGTTTGCCCTGGAACTGGGAGTCGATCTCCCTCGCCGTCGCATCGCCGGAGATCATCCGCCCCGACGCACCAGCCACCCATTTCACCCCTCACAGGGTCGAGGCAGTTTGCCCTCGACCCAGGAGTCTTCCTGTGGTGTTTTCCAGGTCCGAAGAGGCCCATCTGAGGGTCGAAGCTTTCGAGCACAGGAGCTCCAGGCCACCGCCGTTGCCGGGCCACTCCGGTGGTCGCCGGCCTCATCGGAGAGGCACATCAGTTGCGGGACGTCAAGGCGGATCCATTCCGCACCTTAGCAGCAGCGGAGGCATCCAGCGCGAGTATCGGGCCAGCAAAGTTCGTCGGCCACCTGTTCTTGGAGGACCTTCCTCAGCCGTCCATCGAGCCCCCTCGCTCGGTTTTGATCACAACCGTCCATTGGCGAGGGGATAGCAGCCGTCAGATCAGAGATCGGACCTCATCTGGAGCGTCTGTCGCAGAGGAGAGGCGAACCTATTCCATAGCCGTCTGATCATCCACATGGCTCCCTCTCCGCTGTCAGACCAGAATCGAGGTTTCTTCGTTGAGGCGTCGCGCATCTCCACCGTTTGATCAACCACGTAGCCCCTCCTCAGCCCTCGGATAATAAAGGGTAATTTACCCTTAGGCTCTCTCTCTTTTTGTCTTTATTATTCAGTCCTATAAATATTTTAGATAGTTCATTTATTTTGGTTAAATTGCACTTAGGACCTGGTTGTTTACTCTTTTTGCATTTTTACCCCTGTTTGTGTGAGACACGTGCTTCGTCACGTGGTTTGTTGGTGAATTTGCATATTTTGAGCTGATGTTTGGAAGTGTTATTGAATGAAAAATATTTCTTGATATTTGCACTTATGCCCCTGTGAATGGTTTAATTTGACATGTGTTGAATATTTTGGGTATTTTGCAACTTTGCCCCTGGACTTTTAGCGCATGTTGCTAATAAGTCCGGGGAAGAAAGTTATTTGCATATTGGTCCTTCCGTGCCCAGTACACGTGCCTGGCACGTGAGATATTAGAAATTTTGCATAAGGACCCCCCCAGTTTCTGATTTTGTTACTTTTTGGCCCATGGACTATACTTTCATTGCAACTAGGTCCCTGTGCACTATTTGTGTGTTTTTGATTTTAATAAAATATCAAAACTAATCCAAATTGAGTGAAAATTGGATACGTGGCCCCTGCCACTATGTAAAATTTTCATCAATTTTTGGGTACATTTTTTAGCCCTTTTAGTATTTTTAAGAATTTGAAAACCTTCATTTTTCTGCCTGTTCAGATTAAAAATTCCTAAAAAAATATTAAAACCTTTTTAAAAAATTACAAAAAAATTAAGTTTTGTGTATTTTTGTGTCTTTAATTTTCCGACCACTTTTGGTTATTTTTAGATTTATAGAAAATATAAAAATTAAAAAACACTGAAAAACTCATAATAATTCTAAAAAATTAAAGAAAATCCAAAAATTAATAAATCTTTTTCCTAATTTTTCCTTTTTGTTTATACTTTACATGAAAAATATCTCCAGGCTATTTTAGGACAATTTATATTTTATTTTGGTTCTTGAAGCTTGGCTGGATAGTAGCATTGTTTTTCTTCCTTATTTCATTTTTAAAAAAATTCTATAAAAATCATAAAATTCTCAAAAATTAACCAAAAACAGTATAAAAATCCATAAAACTTAAAAATATTTTTATTTGAATTTTTGGACTATTTTTTAGTCATTAAATAATTGCTTGAAGTTGATTGTTTTTGCTTTTTCCTTATTTTTCTCATTATTAAAAATCCCAAAAAATATAAAATATTAAAAATCCACCAAAAAAAATTTTGTTTTATTTTTTTTATTTTTAGACTACTTCTTAGGCCGCAAGGCCATCTCGTGCTCCTCGAGTTCGACCTTGGGAGCTATACCAGGTCAATCCCATAGCTAGGACTGCTATTTGGTTTCTTCGTGTTTCTATCTTTATTTGGTGGTCCGACTTTTGTTTCTTGTTGAGCTCTGAGTCCCGAGCGATTAAGTTCGCAACGACCTTAGTGACACCTGATTTACCTTAGTCATTCGGACGGCTCATCAGTGGCTCAATTCTTGAGAAATGCCTTGTACCTAGGGGCTCTATGCACATGGGAAAGAGAGTTGTGGTACCCCATGTGCAACCAATAAAGAAAGGGTATATTACCTTCAAGCCCCTCTCCATTTCTTTCCAACAAAATATGTGTAGAGCTAAATTGGATGTATAAATATGTGTGGTTGAAAGTGATGTTTTATTTAATGACCATGCAATTTTTGTTTGGATACATAAAGTATTTCAATGATTAATTGAATGATTGGAATGTTGTATTATATAATTAATGTAGAGGAGAGAGTTTGTTCATTTAAATTAATTGTGCATTTTAGAGGTGGTTTTCCCATTGTATTTGTAGAATAAATAATATTTGGATTAAGTGGTATTGAGGTGTATGTTTCAGATATTAATGGAATTCTTCATGTAATTTGTATGGTATTATACCTGCATAATATGTAATCACCACACCCCCATGCTTAAATCTTGATAGTCTCAAGCAAGAATAAGATAAATAATAATGAGGAACAAGGGAAATAATCAAGAGGGACTGGGTGAGGGTTTACAACAAACACACCCACAAAGTCTTGAGTTTTCAGATCCCAACCACACATATACACAAACTTCAGTAGAGTCGACCCATGTAATAAAGATTTGTTCAAATTATCAACTTGACTCGAGTTTGTAGTTTCAACAGCCTCTCAGTTCCATCAAAATCGAAATGGTTTCAGAAAGTGATCAAGTCAGATCATTCTAATCAACATGTATTCTCTTTGACCTTGAGTGGATATAAACGATGTTCGTGATGTTTTAGCTTTCGAGAGTCAAGAGAACGAGCTATCAACACAATCTATCAAGGTACCGAATGATTCCCTACACATATAGTCTCAGTTCTCACCTGAATTCAGGCATATTCTCTTTTCACCCAAGTATGTCAGCATAAAAAATAGGTCATAATTCATTGGAGAATGAGACTTAATTTTTGGGGTTTTCCATAAACCGCTTTGGTCCGTTGCTCTCATTCTTTTTCTTTTGCAGAGCATAACCCCGAGCCTCTTTTAAGAAATTAGGTAGCATCATTGGGCTGCAACCATGGCTTGTTGGTGGAGAAGGGTTATTTGGGGGTCTTCTTTCATTGCTTTTGCTTCACACATCTTTGCATGATTGATGATTTTTGGCATTCTTTTGTATTGTGATATGCCTTTTTGTGGTGTTTTTGCCTTGGGTTTGGCATCAAAGATAGTATCGGCTTAATATTGACTTTGGAGGTACGATACTGGCTTATTTTCTGACGCACTTAGACTAGAGAGATCATGTTGCTCCTGAGTCAAGTTCCTTCACTGACTATAGACAAGGTTCAGGCATTTGCAGAACCAAGAGGACAACTCCTCACCTCAACTAGATTGTAATTGTATCTCGTAGAATAAACTCAATCAAGCTAAGTGGAATGTGCAGTTTCTTAATATCCAATGAAGAGTTTAAGAGTGCTACTAGTTGCTCAGATGATTTAGTTAGATACAGAAGTTCATTCACCAGTAGAGTCAGTGGAACTGAGAGAATAAAGTCCATATAGGCTGAAGAAAGCTTAAAAATTCATGCCTAGTGAAATTCTGATGAAGTAAAGTGGATTAGGGTCAACTCAGCCTCAGTCTATAATCTATGTAGTGAAGATCTGGTTTCTCAACAAAATTGAGAAGGCCATATTTTTGGTGGTTTTCTTTTCTTTTCTTCTCTTTTTTTCTTTTCTTTTTTTGAAAAGATATTTTGAAAACATGCAGACACCTCCCATGCTTATCAAAAACAATATCCTCATGGTGAATAAAAGGACCATCAGATTGGGTGGGCAATATATTTTTGTGCTTTTATTTTGTGATTTTTTTAAAGTGTACCCCAATACTTATCTAATGCAATGCAGTAAAAATAAATATGTGGAAAAAAGAATAAAGATAAAAGATACTTGTGAGGAGAGACTCACGAGAATGCATGATTTAACACATAAGCTTGGTGATGTTGTGGCATACTTTTCCTGCAGAAGGTATGTTGTGCAGACAGGCATGGGACCAAATGGTTCAACAACAGGTTTTAATCTTTGACCATTGACTTTAAAAGTGGCTTTGGTGTGTGGGTCACAGTTTCTATTGAGTCGTTATCAAAGATTTGGGTTACAGTGTATGGTCCTTTCCAGTTCGATCTCAGCTTTCCTGAGAATAATTTCAATTTTGCATCAAAAAGCCATACTTTTTTATTTTCCTGAAATATTTTCCTCGAAATGTTCGCATCATGCCACATTTTGATTTTTTCTTTGCACGACAAGTTGTTGTCATAGGCTTGTGATCTTAATTCTTCTAATTCAGATAAATCCAATAATCTTCTTTTTCCAGCCTCATCATATTCCAAACGGCATTTCTTGATCGCCCAGAGTGATTTGTGGTGAATCTCAATGGGTAAATGGCATGGCTTTCCATATACCAATCGGTATGGGCTCATTCATAAGGGTGTGCAGAAGGTTGTACGGTAGGCCCGGAGAGCAAAAGGTAAGTGTTGAGACCAGTCTTTACGATCAGAGCGGACAATTTTCTGGAGTATGGCCTTGATTTCTCGGTTTGACAGCTCAGTCATTCCATTTGTCTGTGGGTGATAGGTGGTTGAGACACGTGTTCGACTCCATTCTTCTTAAGTAAATTCTTTACTGAAGCATCCAGAAAGTGGGTTCCACCATCACTAATGACCACCTTTGGTAATCCAAATCGAGAGAAATGGTCGGTCAGGAATTTGACAACAGTGGCGCTATCAGCAACGCGAGTGGGAATGGCTTCAACCCAACGGGACACGTAGTCAACAACGAGTAGGATGTGTTGATAGCCTTGTGATGTGATGAAAGGTCTCATGAAATCTATTCCCCAAGTATCAAAGATTTCAACTATATGTACAGATTGGAGGGGCATCATGTTGCGTGGGGTCATTGTTCCATTGGTCTGACATGCAGGACAAGATTGAGCAAAATGATGGGCATCCTTAAAGAGTGTAAGCCAGTAGAAACCACATTGTGAGACCTTAGCGGCTATACGCTTCCCTGAATGGTGTCCTCCACACCCAGAAGTGTGGTAGTGAGATAGGACACTAGAGACTTCAGATTCGGGGATACAACATCTCCAAATTAAATCAGTGCCCTCTTTGAAGAGAAGTTATTCTTCCCAATGATAATATCGGGCTTGGGCCTTAGTTTTGTCTCTCTTATGTTTCGGCCAGTCATCAGGAAATGTGAAAGTGGCAAGGTAATTTACGATGTCCACATACCAAGGGAGTTGAGAGACAGACATTATATTCTCATTAGGAAAACTATCAGAAATTGGGACCACATTATCGTTTGGTGAAGATGATGAGGTGAGCCTCGATAAGTGATCAGCTATGACATTCTTTGCTCCTGCTTTGTCTCGGATATCTAGGTCAAATTCTTGTAGCAACATCACCCACCTAACCAGTCTAGGCTTGGCATCTTTCTTTGTGAAGAGGTATTTGAGAGCAGCTTGGTCTGTGTAGATTATGATATGGGACCCTAAGATGTAAGATCGAAATTTCTCTAGCGAAAATACCACAGCCAACAGTTCTTTCTTAGTCACAGTATAGTTCCTTTGAGCATCATCCAGGGTCTTGCTGGCATAGTGGATGGCATAGGATTTTCCATCTTTCCTTTGACCCAATACTGCCCCAACATCATAATCAGAAGCATTACACATGATTTCAAATTCACAGTTCCAATCAGGGGGCTATAGTATGGGTGCTTCAGTGATGATTTTTCTTAGTGTATTGAAGGACTCGAATGCTTCCTTGGTGAAAGTGAAATCTTGGTCCTTTTCAAGCAGTTTGGTGAGAGGGCGGAAAATTTTTGAGAAATCCTTTGATAAATCGGCGGTAAAAACCGACGTGACCTAGGAAGGATCGAACTCCTTTTATATTCACGGGTGGACCTAAGTGGACGATGGTCTCAATTTTCGATGCATCCATTTCCATACCCTTATTTGATACAATATGTCCCAGAACAATCCCTTGCTTCACCATGAAGTGTGATTTCTCCCAAGATAATATCAGGTTTACTTCAATGTATTTTTGTAGGACTCTATCCAAAAATCTAAGTGTTCCCTCAAAAGAGTCCCCAAAAATGGAGAAATCATTCATAAATACTTCCATGAAATCGCCGATCATATCGGTGAAAATTCCCATCATGCACCTTTGAAAGGTTGCTGGCGCATTACACAATCTGAAAGACATGCGACAAAAGGCATAAGTCCCAAAGGAACATGTGAAAGTGGTTTTATCTTGATCTTCTGGTGCTATGGCCACTTGGTTATAAACGGAATATCCATCCAAAAAGCAGAAGAATGCTTTTCTGGCTAGCTTCTCGATGATTTGATCAATGAATGGCAGCGAGAAATGATCTTTTTGGGTAGCCTTGTTGAGTTTCCTATAATCGACACAAACTCTCCAAGATGTGGCTACTCGGGTGGGTATGTCCTCTCCTTTTTCATGTTTGACAATTGTCAATCCAGCTTTCTTGGGGACAACCTGGAGATGACTAATCCAAGGACTATCATCAATAGGATAAATGATGCATGCACTGGATCACTTGTAGATTTCATTCTTCACAACCTCTCGTAGATTGGGATTTAATCGTCTTTGCATTTCTTGAGAGGGTTTACTATCATTTTCCAGATATATGTGGTGTGTACAAAATGTCGGACTTATTCCTTTCAAATCAGTTATCTTCCATCCAATATCCTGAGAATTTATTTTCAAAACCTCCATGAGTTGGCTTTCCTGAGTGTGATCTAGGTTGGCATTGATGATGACTGGTAGAGTGTGTGCATCATCAAGGAAAGCATACTTCAGATCTTGGGTAGGGGTTTCAATTCGACAATGGATGTCTGTGGAGTCAGAGGTGTAGTCTCTTCTAATAAATCTATCAAAGAAATGGTCAAGGTGGCTCCATCATGGGCATGATCACGGTTGAGGTCAATGCAAGTTCAGAGTTTAGTGTGTCCCAGGAATTATCAAGCTCAACAATTTCTTGTCCGGTGAAAGGCATGGTGGAGCTTCGAGTGCGAGATTCAAATTGTGTGTGGCAATTTCATGAGAGATATCCTTATAAGTGGATCTAGAGGTGTTCAGATTAAACTCTAAAAGGTCTTTGGAGATATGGATAGGAGCAAAATATTCTATATGTTAAGGACATCACAACTTTCTATCCAACCACAGTCTTCGGTCTAGGAGTCAACAGAAGTGGCTATGACAAGATCAACATGGATGATCTTGCCATTGATTTTAAATTCGACTTTGCCCTCCTCATAATCAAAATGTACTTTGACAGTAGCTAAGAAGGGTCTTCCCAGAATGATGGGTGTTTCACTTAGTGTATTAATGGGATCCATATCCATCACAACGAAGTCCACAAGAAATCGATGTCCTTGAACGGTGACTATGGCATCCTAAAGAAGTCCTATTGGTCTCTTCACTGAATGATCAGCAATTTGTAAAATCATCGAGACAGATTTTAGTTTCCCTAAGTCAAAGTGCTCTAGGATAGCAGTAGGGAGCAGATTAATCGAGGCACCATTATCCAACAGAGTGCGCTCGAAAGTCAAGTCACCGATTGTGCATTTAACCAAGGGTGTCCTGGATCTTTCTTCTTGATGGGCAGGAATTGGGAATAGCATTTGATGTGGCTCGTGGAAGCACATACTTTTCAGTCTCTTCTTGATCTTTCTTATTCTTTCCCTTTGATTTCCGCTTTGGTGTGTATTTTTCCTTTAAGAAGCTGGAGAATGTTGCGACTTGTTCGAGGGCTTTCAGGAGCAGGATTTCGATGACAATGTCTGAGAACAGTTTTATAGCTCTAGATCGATGGTGGATGATCGAGTCTTTCTTCGGTGAAGAGCTCCAGGAAAGGGGATGGTCATGGTTGGCGAGGAAGGAGGAACCATGACTGTCTCGATTGGTTCTTCTTCATCATCGATTTCTTCTTCAATTTCTATTTGATCCTCAAAAGCAAGTGGTTTGGTGGAAGCAGATGTAGTTTTCTCGTTTCTCAGAGTTACAACATTAGCATATTGGTTTGAACGAGTTGGGGTTTTAAAATTCGCTTGATTCCTAGGTGGTTGTTGTGTGGTCCCTTGGTTTGAATGGTTTGTCCTAGGAGGTGTGAAAAATCCTTGATTTTGGTTTTGGAAACCAGGTGGTGAAGTGAAAGACCCGACAGGTGGTGGAGTTTGGAGTACTCCAGATGAGCTAGCCTTGTTGATGTTAGGATTTGGCAGAGGTTGAGGTGACAAGGCTGGGATGTAATACCTGATCTCGGCAAATTGCCGGGCATTCTCAGAGTTGGCTTGTTGTTGAGCTTCAGTGGCCTGTTGTTGTGCTATGACAAGCTGTTGTATAGCTTGAGCCAAGGCATCAAAATTCACAGCAGTAATGGGTAGTTGGGTCACTGGTGGTGCTATTGGTTGTTCGGGCTGGTAGTGGTTGTTGTATTGTCCTTTCCACCTAGTATTCTGTTGTTCTCTCCATCCTGAATTTTGGGTGTTTGAATATGACCCTCATTGATTTCTTTGTACCCAATTCACTGTCTCAGGGGTCATGTCTTGATTATTGGTGAATGTGGTGTGGCCAACTTCTTAAATGACACCATAGACGTTGTTCGAGATATTGTTCATAGCCAAACTTTCTATGGCATGGGTCATAAGGTCCATTTGCTTGAAGAGAGTTTTCCATTTGTTTTCCTTGATCGATTGATTGATGGTTTTCTCTTCATTAACTCTGTGTACTGGTTTCACATGGCCGCTATATTGCTCAATGGAAGTGATGTTCTCTGAGTTGTCAGCCATGTTCTCAAATAATGTCCATACAAAGTGTTCGTCATGGTTAATATAGTTACCATCACATGATCCATCTACGGCTCTCTTGAAAGATGTGTCTATGCCCTCATAGAATAGTTGAACTAATTCCCACTTCGGGATTGCATGATAATGGCATTTCCTAAGTATCTCTTTGAAGCGTTCCCAAGCCTCGTGAATGGGTCTGTTGGTCTTCTGTTTGAAGGAAGATATGGCTTGTCTCAGGGCATTGGTTTTTTCTATGGGAAATTTTTTTATAAAGGCTTCTCTCAAGGTATCCCATGAAGTGATAGGGGTCACATAATTCCTCAACCACTGTTGAGATCGTTCTTTTAGAGAGAATGTGAAGGCCTTCATGTAGATGTACTCTTTTTCTATCTCAGGGATACTTATTGTGTCACACGTTGTTCGAAAGTCTTGGATATGAAGAAAAGGGTCTTCACTTTCGATTCCGTAAAATTTTGAGTTCAGAGGGATGGATGTAGGGATGAGCATGGGCCGGGCTGGGCCGGGCCCTGAAGGGCCCAGGCCCAAGCCCACTTAAAAACTTCGGGCCTTGGGTCGGGCCTAGGCCCGCAAAATTTTTTTTGGTTCGGCCCAAGCCCAGGCCCGGCCCAATTCCTATGGGCCGGGCCGGCCCATCTTAACCCATTATATATTATTAACTTTGATTTTTTGTTTAAAGTCAATCTCAATTCAAGTTAGACGAGCTAAAATATTTAAAACATATGTCGTAATACTTGTGAAACAACTAAAACTCAATTCTACCAGAGATGATTTCTCATTTTATACAAGTCCACTCAATGTTATATACCATAAACGTCTCTCATTACAGAAATTGAAAGAGTAAACCAAGTTTACACATTTAATAACAACAGGTGCACCAGGCACTACATGTTAAAAAAAGGGCATAATGCTCGTATTGGGTAAAGGTTCAATAATAGAAAATATTTAATAGAAAAAATAAACACTAAAAACTCAAGAATAGCCACCAGAATCTAAGACATAGACTAATTAAGAAAAATTAATTCTGAAATAAAATACAATGATCATCAACTCATATGTCCCACACATGACTTTCTTGATTTATAAACATTGTATGAAGATAGGATACATGAACAGAGTGTGCATGACATGTGAAAGTTTCCATACGTGTAGGATATGGGAAGGGTTCGGGCCCTCTTCGGGTCGGGCTCGTGGGCCGGGTGGGGTTGGGCCAAGCCAAGCCCGAGCTCGGCCCAAAAAAATTTCGGGCCTACAAATTAGGCCCAAGCCCAGCCCAATGTTCGTTTGGGCTTGGGCCGGGTCGGGCTTTTTGGGCCGAGCTTTGGGCTGGGCCGGGCCGGCCCAGCCCAATGCTCATCCCTAGATGGATGTTGGTTTGATTTTAAAGTCTGCTACCTCGGGGGGATCTGGACCCAATGAACTGGATCTTCAAGGGTCGGATTATAATGTGTGCTTATTGGTGGTCCCCTATTCAGAGGAGCTATGACTCGGCGAATGGTGGCATTTTCCTCTCTCAGAAGCTGTAATTGTTGAAGGATGAGGTCCATGGGATTTGGGTGGTTTTCTTCTCCCATATCAGTAATATCGGGTGTGTTCTCAGATTTTTCACTCGAACAACATGGCTGACATTTTGGTCTATAGATCGGATCGTAATCTAAGGGTTGTTGTAATGGATTTTTTAGAGACCTGCGACCTTGCATACACAACACAAACACCAGACAAATTGTTGATTCACCAACTCACACAAAAATTGTCGCGGAAGCGGCTATCTTTTCGATTTTAATTTAGTGATTCAACAAATATTATCAGAGAATTAAGAGTCCTTAATGAAGAGGTGGATATGGAAGATTGTTAGAAATCGATGTCCTAATCCGGCTGGAAGATCCATGGTGAGGTGCTCAGATCAATGATATGTTCTTCCCAAGAACATGTGCCCAACGCGTCGAGGAGTTATGATTTCTCTCTACAATCCTACGTAGCATCAGGGATTTTTATCTCTATCCTAGGGTTCTATGTCCTTGTGAGTTTTGTTTCATTCACCATGTGCATCAAACAAGCATTCAAATTTTTATCCGCTTTTGCTCAGACCACAACAATGATCTTTTGAGCTTATCTTTTTAATGTGATCAAGCACGATTTTGATGGTCTTTGAATTAGGTTAACAGAGGGAGAAGACCACAGAGATGATGCAAT
Organism: Ottelia alismoides; assembly: GCA_037367405.1. Classification (NCBI taxonomy): domain Eukaryota; kingdom Viridiplantae; phylum Streptophyta; class Magnoliopsida; order Alismatales; family Hydrocharitaceae; genus Ottelia; species Ottelia alismoides. The sequence continues at coordinate 274,962 of JAZKJV010001244.1, read as the reverse complement.
CAAGAACTCTTTTTAAAAAAAATTCGGTTTAAGTCCGCGCGCAAACAAATGCAAGAAATGTAAATCTTAGAATGCTTAAGTGAAAAAAGAATCTCACAGTGCCTATATTTCTGGTGCTAAATCTGTAATGTTTTGTCCTATTGATGGCGAGCTTTTCCAAGAAGGAGGAAGAAATTAATATTACAGATTTGTTTCTACTTAGATTAAATTACAAGTTCGCTAAAAAAATGCATGGATCTTGATTTTTTTTCATTTTTGGGGTTCAAGTACCTGAAATAAAAAAATACACGGATTAGATAATCGAAAACAGGTTAAAAATGAAGAAAAAATTGCAAATATTACCTAGTCCCCGGCAATGGCGCTAAAATTTTGGTAAGATTTTTCACGGTTTAAAAAGATGATTTTATCAAGTCGTTGCGTTATCACAAAGAATCGAGATCAAACAAATAATATTATAGCTACAAGCATGATGAAAATATATGAGATGTATAGTGTAAGTAGAGGTTCGTATCCGCAGGAACTAAGCAAACTCACAATTTTTGTTCGTCTTTAAAAGTTGATTCGAATTTTAAATCTCTTGCGATGAAAGAAAATTTATAACAGAATGCGATCTACGGTGAAAATACTTCCTAGAACTTAGAGTAATCAAATGATGGTATGAGTGCAACTAAGTAAATAAGTAGAGGTTGAATCGTAATATAATATGGGAAGATGAGATTTACTTGAAGCTTTTAAGAGAGAATAATGAAATATAAAACGTGCATTGCATATATTTTCAAGAAAAATAGAGTTGAGAATAGCTTACGTAATAAAAGTTGTTCTTTCAAATTCAACTTAAACAAATTAACTAAGGTAGAAAAAATACAAGCGACAAATAAGATGGGAAAGAAATGCTTCTGTATTTGATTCCGGAGTTAAGAGATGATGATGGCGGAGACAGGAGTGTGCGGGGAGATGTGTGGGCTGATACACGAGTAGGGAGCCGGAGAAGGTGGCTGGAGTTGGTGGCCACGCTAGGAAGATGTCGAGGAGGAGGTGCGGCCACTGCTAGCTGCGTATGAGAGGAAGAACGGGCGGAGAGCTTGCGTCGAGGAAGAATGACCTGCGTGGAGGAGGTGGTGCGCAAGACGCACAAGGGGAGGGACCTTCACGTACGCATGGAGAAAATGTTGGGAGAGAGAATGATGAAGGAGAGGGAGTGCGTCGGGCAAGCCAAGTCCTTCTTGCGTGAGGGAGCATGTCCTCTTTTTATATATTTGTCACATGCATGCTTTCCATCTACAAAATAAAGAGAGAGCATTCATTCCACGCAAATAAAGACAAAAACATTAATTACATGCATGGGAAACATATGTATGGAGAATAAAGAATGCATGGGTGGCTCAATTCTTAGGAAATGCCTTGTATCTAGGGGCTCTATGCACATGGGAAAGAGAGTTGTGGTGCCCCATGTGCAACCAATAAAGAAAGGGTATATTACCTTCAAGCCCTCTCCATTTCTTTCCAACAAAATATGTATAGAGCCAAATTGGATGTATAAATGTGTGTGGTTGAAAGTGATGTTTTATTTAATGACCATGCAATTTTTGTTTAGTTACATAAAGTATTTTAATGATTAATTGAATGATTGGAACGTGGTACTATATAATTAATGTAGAGGAGAGAGTTTGTTCATTTAAATTAATTATGCATTTTAGAGGTGATTTTCCCATTGTATTTGTACAATAAATAATATCTGGATTAAGTGGTATTGAGGTGTATGTGTCAGATATTAATGGGATTCTTCATGTAATTTGTATTGTATTATACCAGCATAATATGTAATTATCACACTGTATAGGTTTTGGACCAAGATTGGTCGATCAATATCATGACCTGGGCATTTCTGGATCAAGTCCTCGAATCTCTCCCATGCCTCGTGGAAAGGCTCATGGGACATTTGCATGAAACTTGATATCTAAGACCTCATCTAATTAGTTCAACTCAACAGGTAGAATTTCTTGAGGAACATGTTCTTCAATGCAGCCCGTATAGTGACTACCCTCCCCAAATTCTTTAGCCAATCGGCGGATGTGTCTGCTACAACAAAGGGAAAGGCTCTAATACATATGTAATCATGTGCTACACCAGGTCGTCCTAGATTATCACATACCATTTCAAACTCTTGTAGGAACATGTATGGTTCCTCTATTGTATTGCCATAAAATTTTGGCAAGAGTGTTAAGAAGTGAGGCTTCAATTCTCCAACATTTGGCAGTACTACCAGCCTAAGCCAGTTCTTGTTCTGTGCGGTACTGGGATTGTAGGCATCTCTCATCAATCCCCCCTCATTTCTTAATTGTCCAAGCTCCTGACTGAGTAATTCATTTCTCTACTCAGCTTGTACAAGTCTAGCTAGGATGTCCCTCAATGTGTCATGATCTCCCTCATCATCCATGCTCTTCTAAGAGGCTTCTTGTTGTCTTGATCTTCTTCACCTTCATAATACAAAGGGTTTGAATTAATAGGATGTCAAGAAGGCAATCTAGAAGCATCGATGTGAGAGTCTTCCTCGATGTGGTGAGAGAAGAGAGGGTTGGTATGAGTCTTCAGAATGTAGAAAATGAATTATTGATATTAGTCTCATGGGAAGAGTGTCCATGAGGCCAAGGGAATTCAGAGGAAGAGTGTCCCTGAACTCGTGAGGATGGTCGGTTTGGAGAGATCAGTAAGAGGCTTGTGAAGTCCGAGCAAAAATCACCCCAATCTACCATTCTCTATGTCAAAAGGTTTGAATCAAGAGCACGATGTGAAACAAGGAGTGATAGGAAGAGCGTTAAAAGCGCAGTCTTCAAACACACACCCCTGAATACAAACACTTAAATTTTTGTTAAATTTTAGTTGTAGGCTATTTAGGATTTGAAGAACCCTAAATATCCCTCTCTAATTATGAAAATTAATTTTCGTTATAGGCAGGCAATTTCAGATTAATCAGAACGACTACTTAAATTAATCTTTGAAATTAAAATGAGCGGTCAATTTATTTTTTTACTTGAGAAGTCCAAGGTCGAACTTAGGGAGGCAACTGTCTCTTTAGGTTAATTTATAGCCGATTTAGAGGTTAGGTTTTCAAAGAGGTATTTTTTTATATGCAATGAATGAGTGAACTGCAAATTCGGTAATTTTCAGGGGTTAAACTGTAAATTTTGATCAAATGTGCTCCAATCCCAATGAAACTTAACCAAAATGTGTATAAATGCAAGACTAAGCTGTAAGATGAATATGAATATTTTATGAATTAATGAATGTAGAGCATGAGATTTTCAATAATTAATTATAATAAATATTAATCTATATATTTTCGTTAAATAAAATTAAGATATATCACTAGATTATCTATACCAGAAAAATCACAAACCCCTAAAAATATTGAATTTAATACCTATTAAAAATTAATTACTGAAATATACAAATTGATTTTTATGGAGGAAAATATGCAAGCAAATGCAGTTCTTTTTGGGCACAATATAAAACACAAGTAATTCTATGATCCGTGAATTTTCGACAATTTGTTGAGCAAAGGTTAATTATCTATGAATTTCTTAGTGTCAAGTTGGGTAAAATATGCAATTTTTTGCAAGAATATTAATCATTAATTAACCAAAGTGCATAAAAATATCACAAGCATGTCATATTGTAAAGAAATATTTGAAGAACATAATGCTATTTTGGAATAATATAAATGATGTAATAAATAAGGTCAAAATATAGCAAGAACACAGGTTCAGTTTGTAATTTATAGTAGTTAAATAAAACAAAGATGCTGCAGAGGGACTGAATTATAATTACTGATACTTAGGGGAGGCGCCTTGCAATTTGCACAGTACACGTGCTATGCACGCGTCTTCTGGCTAAATGTTCTTTCTGGAATATACAGAGACTAGAGGGGGCGCTTTGCAATTAGCCCAATGAGGCACATGCTCCTGAATAGAGGGGGCTTTGATGTAAACTGTAGGATATGCAGGGGGTTCTAGCACAATTATCCCCCTAGCACGTGATGTGCACGTGCCTTTGGAAAAGGGGTCCGATGCAAATTAATCTAGAAGTGCGGGGGTCTCCTGCAAATAACTCTCGCCCTTACGTGCCGTGAACGTGAGGTAGAGTTAATGTCGAGGTGCTTCGCTACAAGGGCGACTGGAGGAGTGCGGGCGGTGGACGTGACGCGAGCGGAGGTCGTCTGGTTGAAGGCATGCATCTTGGAGTCCGGCAGCTCACGGTCGCATGAGGTGCAGCGGCTGGCGGAGGAGGGCAGCTTGCGGTCTACGTGGCTTGTGAGTGGGGCAGTGAAGAGGCTGCGGTGGAGTCGATGCGGTGGGCTCGTGCGATCTGGAGGATGTCGACACTCGGGGGAAGGTTGTACAGGAGAACGCTCATCGCGAGAGAAGCTTGGTGCTGGGGATGATGGCGAGCGGCGGTGCACCGGAGTTGCTGCATGGAGGTCGACAATGAAGCTCGAGGGGGAGGCTGCTGGTGGAGATGGCGATCGAGGGTGCCTCGTGAGAAAGCTCTGCATGTGGCATGGAACTCCGATGTATGTAGAGCAGGCGGTTGTGATGGCGTGGAATGGGAGGATTGATCGTAGAAGAGAAAGAAAGGAGGGAGGAAGAAGAACAGAGGAAATAAGAAAAAGCAGAGGAAACGTGGGGTAGTAGTCGCCTGGATGTGGAGTGGGGTACGGCCCTCCTCCTTGTCGTCGCTTCGATCGGAGCTGGCGAGGGGCCCCAAGAATCTCTATGGGATCGTGCCTTGGAGGCTGATCGCTGGAGTCACGGGCTTCTGTCACAAGCCCAGGATCCAACTCTTGCTCGTGGATATGATAGATGGCAGATGAGGGACCTGAGGTCTCGATGGGTTTAAGTAGAGAGAGCGAGAAACAGATGCGATGGAGATAAGGGTGGTTGGAGAAGGGGTCGACCGCGGTGGTTGCGAGTAGACGGGCTAGAGGATAATGGTGGCCGGTAGAGAGATAAGGGGTTGATCGTTGGGAGGTTAGGGACGCAAAGGACTTGAGAGGAGAGATAAAGAGAGAAGGCAGAGGAGAGAGAGTGCATGAGGGGGAGAGAGAGAGAAGTGGGGCGGCACGTGATGCCCTAGGAGGCGCCACGTGTCGCTCCAAAAAAATTTCAAAATCAAAAATAAAAAAGAAATAGATGGAGACCTTGGATCGAAAAATCTTTTTCATGAAAGTTTCTCTTCTCGATGAGATCTACAACTTTCATGAAGGGGCCACAGAAGAGATCATTTGTGCAAAATGATATTTTTGGGGTACTCTATGTACATAGAACACCGATGTTTTGGGGTTTTGTATTTTTTTGTGATTTTTAAATAGGATAAAAATCAAGGAAAATGTGATAAAATAAAAGACATATTTACATATTACTCTTGTTTTTTTGGATTTTTAATAAATAAGAAAATGGAAAATAAAATAAAATGGGAAAACATTGGATATTTGTACAGACTCACAAGGGACACTCAGACTTGGTCAATTTCTTTGATTTCAGTTTATTTTGGTCTTGAATTTCATGCATTTTAATAAAACTTTCATCAAAGAATATTAATGAAAAAGAAATAAAAGAAAAAGGGTTAAGTATGTACATAAAATATCAGGTTAAAAATCGTTAAAATAAATGCGTGAAAGAGACCCAAAACCCAACTTTCACATGTGAGCTCCGATTTTTATGAAATTGGTCTTGTTTTTTAAAGTCTTTGAATGTATATTACTTTAAAAGTGAGTAGACTGAAATAGGACATTGTTTGAGGAAGATATGTGTGTTTTATTCTTTCTACTCTGAAATTAGGTTTTTGTCTCGCGGGCCAATTATTTGAGTTAGCATTTTTTATAAATTTTTTCTTTAATCTTGTTTAGTAATATGTGCATAATGGAGTCGTTTGAGGCCAATCGGAGTTAGCATGAATTAATTTAAAATACATGAAGTTAGGTGAAAATGTGAAGATTATTATGAATGCAATTATCCGTGCTAAAATACAGATATTAATTCTAAGTGCATGAATGGTAAAAATACGAAATAAATGATGAAATGCTGCTAATTACTCGGGAACAAAGCTCTATTTTCATCTTTTAGTGTGATGAATAACAGATTTATCACATACGAGGGCATATGAGTAACACGATCTCTCTAAGGGATCATACATGTTCATTACTGAACCGAAAGACATAAGCTCACTCACGAGATATTGGGATCAAATTTTGTGCACGGTCGTCTCGCTTTGGAAGCTTAATTGAATTTGTAGGTTTGATATATGCTTTTGGAAAGTATTTGATCAATACCTATATATGATATGCTTTTGGAAAGTATATGGTCGATACCAAATCCCAATGATCAAATGAGAACTTAATGATAAAATCCTGAAGAAGACAGACTAAATTGATATGAATCTTCGGGTTTATTCTAGGTATTCCATTATGCAAGATGTATGTGTATTAGGAATACTCAAGGGTGATATGATTATAAATGATTGTATAATGAGGGAGTGATGAAACACGTTTGTATTTTAGTGACTCCTCTCAATAGAGAAGTAATCTGATCTTAGTCCAAATATTGGACATTGATCTGAATACGATTCAGATGCAATGAGAAGATTAGATTTATGTCTTTTATTTAATCAAACATCTTCGGGAGGTCCCCTCGATCTAAATTTCAGATATGATCTCAATATCCAAGTCACTATACATGGAACACGCAATCGCACTGACCTTATCTTCAAGTATCCACGGAGAAAGCTTATTATTCTTGAAAGAGTTCAAGAATAATTCCATTGATGATTTTTGTATCTGAGCATTAAGAAATAGATAACTAAATGTGATTTAATTATCTTGAATAATTTTAATATGATTCATATAATTTAGATGCATGATAATGATGATCTAAGATAAATAGATGTTATTTAATTATCAAAGATATAAATAATGTGAATAGCACTATCCATATTATTTATATTGTAAATGTGAATTATAATATATTAGAGAGAGAGCTTATTGTAAATAGTATTTACAAATTAATTATCGATGTGAAATGGATTCACGTTAGATAATTAATTGAGAATACAATTTACATGCTATTTTGGGTATATGAATACGATTCATATTTTTCCAATGGCATGATTGAAATATTCATATATTAATTTGAAATTAATTTTATGAATATAATTTGTAATAGAAGTTGTTGCAAAACTATAGAGGATTATGTGAGATATAAAATCTCACATAAATTAAAATGATGAGCTACCTTCCATATATGGAGGATGGACGGCCACCCTTGACTTGATCAAGAGTGGTCGTCCTCTCTATATTTAGTAAGTGGACTCATTCTTTGTCTTCTTATCCAAATTGATTTAATTAAATTGAATTCTATTGATGATAATTCAATATATATTTAATTTAATGTAAATTAATTGTTGTTGTATTTTATACAACAAGATGATGGCCATTGAATAGAAACACAAATCAATCTCAACCATTGATTTTGTGTTTCACATGGATTGTGATCCATGGACTTCCAAAATACTATAAAAGAAGAGGTGACCCTAGCTCTTCTTTTTACAACAATTGAATCACTTCTCTCTCTCATTCTCATACTACACACCCCATCTCTCTGTCTCTCTAAGTGGCCATCCACTTTGTGCCTTAGAGAGAATCATCGTTGTCTCCACACCATCATGTCGTCGCTTCGACCGTTCGTGGATCTCTGTCTCCTTCGGTGTGCCTTGCTTTGTGAAGAAGACATCGGGTCGCGTGTGACAAGATCATGAGATTCGTTGCTTGGATAATCATCTTAGATTGCAAGAAGCCCACATTTCATCAATGAGCTCGAAAGCATCTCCTCCATCAGGTCGGACTTGAGACAGGAGGTATCTTCGTTTAGAGATTTCGATCACAATCACGCTTCAAGAGGTGTCCGTAATACCCCTTTGTGATTTAGATGAATTGATCCGAGAAGTATTCATGGATCATGTGATTTTTTCGCATTCATTTTTTTAAAATTCTGCTATCCCAAGCAACTAGTACGACCAGTCTCCCGATCGCATATGATGCGATCACCACGCTTCTGATATGCGCTTAAGAATCTTTCCACATCCTTCACGCCAGTCATTTATTTGATATGTGGACCATCATCATCATGATGCTCAGATAAAAATTCCTCTAACTTTACAACAGCAAGCAAGCTCAAGGAGGATTCACAATCATAGCAGTCCCATGGGGCATGCTCAGGTAGAAATCATGCGCAATACATGCAACATTTGAGTAATAAGCTTGTGTTAAACACCCATGAAAACACAATTGACTGAAATCCTTCTTCAATTACAACATCCATCCTCTTATACAAAATTATTTTTTTATACTAGCAGGTGTGCATATAAAAAAGGGCGTGAAATATTTCTCAGCCAGCAACATCGAAGAGGAGAACCAACAAATAGCAAAAAACATAACAAGATCCCAAATCTTGAATATCAATAAAAATCCAAGTGCCAGACAATTGAGAAACCACCAGGACCAGGGTTCAAAAGCACAAAAAATCCTCTAACATGACAGAGGCAAGAAAGCTCAAGGAGGATTCACAATCACAGTAGCCACGAGGAGCATGATCAGAAGGAAATTATGCGCAATACATGTAGCAGAGGCATAAATCACAAAGTAGTGGTATCCATCTCCAGGTATCCATCCCCAATACTAACATTGAAAAAATGACACAGTAGAGGCATTATTTAATAATCAGGAGCACAGAGAGAGAGAGAGAATACCTCAGAATCCAAATAGCCCGCATCGTCGAAGATATACGAAAGAACAAGTACAATAAGAACAACTTAGCAATGGATTGAGATGTTCATTAGGAACCCTTCTTCCATGTCATCTTATAGACGTGTATTATAAATCATAGATTCCATGTCTGAGGATCTGGTTGAGAAGACCACACAGAGTCAAAAACACCACATCCCTATCTCCAAGGGCTCTGGTATGGGCTACATAGCAAGAAAGACCACCACCATTGAAGGTGATTAAAGAAATATGTGACAAGATTCACATGTCATATGCAGCAAGTACGACATGCAAAACTTGAAACAAAAGATGACAACACACGACAGGAGAGGCCCCGTTTCGAGAGAGCATCACAAGAGATGGGAATGGAAGATGGTGGGAGGAGTGCGCAGGAGGGGAGGGGAAGAGAATCATTGACATGAGGAGAGTGCAAGATGGGAGGTGAAGAAGAGAATGAGGTGGGGGGAGGCGATCTCTCGAGGTGAGGTTTCTAAAGATCCAAGAATGATAAATAATCATATCTTTGGGAACCACATCGGGAGGATAATTCACCCATTATTCTCGATCCAATTCCCCAACCGAAAGAAGTTGCAAATTAACCAACGTAGTGGAAAGAGACGATTCATGTTGGGGTGGGGGTTAGGGATGTCTATCGAGATCAATGAGTCGAGTCGATCCCAACATGGGCTTGAACTCTGGGCTTGGGCTCAGACTCGATAAGGTTCGAGCCCTGGAATGCCGGCACGAGCTCGAACTCATTGAGGTTCAGATGGCTCACAACCCTCTTAACGAGCTTTGAACTTATCGAGCCGACTCACAAGCCTCTTAATGAGGTGCAAACAAGGATAAGATTTATCCGAAAATAAATCCCTACAAACACTTCAAGATTTACAAATAAGGATAAGAACTATCTAAGTATAAAAATAGTTGGAATTAATATTTTTAACCAGAAATCTGATCAAAATTCGTGTTCTTGTTCTCAATATATCATTGCACATATGTACTGATCCAATGTGAATCAAAGCATATGCAGCACGTCTGAAATTCACATGAAGAATTGCACAAATTTTCATAGCATATATTGTCAAACGATTTAAATCATTTTGGAATTTTACAAGACATCAAAGTGGGCATCGTTCTTTACTCGTATAGGATAGTAGGAATTATGTGAATGATCGCCTTCGGAGATGTCGGAGACTTGATCAGATTTAAAAAATAAGAGATATACATCACTTGGAAACTTAGAAGGTCATATCGTGATATATCGTTGATATATCGGTATTGAGAGGCATAGGATATTGATATCAAGATGCATATCTATTTATCAGGATATCAGTGATATATGATCAATATATCGACGATATATCGCCGTATCGACCTATATCGATCGAAAACGACTGGATTCAAACAAAAAATCCTGAATATCGACTGATATCATCGAAATTTCATTGATATCTATATATTGATAAATAATACCCTTGTAAGCTTGATTTCACTACTTATTTTGTTACTCCTGGTATTAAAACACATCATATTTTATATATGTTATTTCGAGTCAGGAACGTTGGCTCCGCAACCCCGCAAGGGGGGGGACCAACCTAATAGGGTATGGTACGCAGGGGGGTGCATACAAATGGTTCTTCACCTTGGGGTGTCCAATCAATTTTAATTCATCTTCTTCCCTCTTTCGAAAAATATTATTATGAATTATGTTTCTTTTAAAAAATATTATTATTCTCTTTATTTGTTTGGTTTCAAAAACAACTCAAATACTTTATTTATACATAATATGTGATGCAATATAAGTCTTGGATGAACTCCATTTCCAATATCTATAAGTCAAAAATCAACATTAACAAGGATATGCTCAATACGACATATATGTGCAATATAAGGATCATAGAGGATCGATATGTGTGATATAAGTATATATTTGTAAGTTATTTACTGTTATAAGAACTTGGATGACTACATTTCCAATATCTACAAGTTAGCAATAAACAGTAGCAACGATACGTTAGATGTGATTGATATATGATATATAAGGATCATAGATGATCGATATGTGTGATCTAAAAGTATATTTGTAAGTTTTTTAGTATTTTAAGAACTTGGACACACTCCATTTCCAATATCCATAGGTCAACAATTAACAATACCAACGATGTGTTTGACATGACCGATATGTGTGATATAAGGGTCATAGATGGTCGATATGTGTGATCTAAGAGTATATTTATAAGTTATTTAGTGTTCTAAGAACTTGAACAAACTCCATTTCAAATATCTATAAGTCAAGAATCAACATTAATATCGATATATTCGAAATGATCAGTATGTGCGATATATGGAGTATAAATGACCGACATCTGTGATATAAGTGTGTCTTTGTAGGTTATTTGTTGTTTTAATATCTCGGATGATCTTAATTTCTGAAAAAATGGTAAAAAAATACTACTTAAGCCATTTCCGACATTTCCACCGATATCGTCGATATATATATATATATATATCCTTTTCCGGACAGACCGATATCAATATCGATATGGCCTTCTATGGTTGGAAAGCAAGCAGTTTTGAGAATGGTAGCGACATGATCCAGTTTCTAGGGCCTCAAATCCAATGCATGGATGGAGGGGGAGGCGGAGGAGTGAAGACCGAGAGGGAGGCGAAGGGTTAAAGGGTGGAGATTCCGTCGAGCTCACAAACGAAGAGGGCGGAGCTCGCAGAGGGGGAGAGAGCGGAGAGGGAGGCCGGAGGCAGAGGAGCGGAGAGGACTTTGTATCGCTCTAGGGTTAGGGTTGGAAAGGATGGGGAGAGGACGAGCCGCGTGTGAGAGTGTGGAAGAAAGTAGGGCACGGTGGGGATGGGCGTCGGTGGTTCAATGATTGCCTTGTAGTTTTGTGAACTTTTGCACTAGAATCTATTTAGCTATCGAGTTAAGAACCACTCAATTCGGGCTCGAATCGCTAGAAAGCCAACTTGAACTCGGGCTCGTTATGTTTTCGAGTTTGGCTCACGAGCTCTTAACGAGCTGAGCTCATCGAGCTCGAGCTTTCCCGGCGGCCCTGGGGGGGCATGGAAACCAATGCCACCAACAGCACTTACTTACGTGTCATCTAATCCAACAATATTTCCCCACCAGTTGTTCCCTTCTCATTATAAAATCCCTCCCAATTGTGCAACGTTAGTAACGACGCTTACCTACTTACCTTTATTTATTAACCACATATTTAAAAAAAGACAACAAGTAACCACAAGCAGATATAAATATCTTTTCCTCACATCAGTCGCCAACCCCACCAGCAAATGCCCGCATCCATCTCCACAGTTTAGGATTCCAACGGCAGGAATCGATGCCCACCGGCATATTTTTTCCAAATCCTTAAAACAAGTAAAGGACTACGAAAAAAAGTCTGAAAATAGCGGGGAGAGAATATGGAATATCCGCGGAGCATAAACCACGAAGACGAGTCCCCTTGTACTATAAATAAATGCCCATCACCTTTCCTTCGCCACAGACCATAGTCCCAATTGGATCGGTCTCGTCCCCTTCCTCCCCCAAAATAAACGTAGGAGGAAGGTGGTGGTGGTCGCGGCAATGGCGTTGAAGGCCGTGCATGTCACCGAGGTCCCCGGACTCGACCACGTCCCCGAGGGTTCCTCCTGGAACGTAGACGGGTGGCCGAGATCGGCCGGGAGGTTGGTGGTGATCGGTCACCGCGGGAAGGGCATGAACGCGCTCGCGTCGGGGGACCGGCGGTTCAAGGCGTTCAAGGAGAACACGTTGAGATCCTTCAACGAGGCCGCGCGCTTCCCCGTCGATTTCGTCGAGTTTGACGTCCAGGTTTGTTTTGACGATCGAACGTTTCGTAACTACGTAATTAATTATTCAAATACGCTAAACGTTCAGATAAATGTTATACTTACAATTTGGTGTCATTAATGCTAATTTTATGCGTGCGATTGCTGCGATTAAATATCATAAGGCCGATGATAGGAAAAGATTTGGTGCGAGGAGGGGCGGCGGAGATGAAGCAGCAGCACGTGGTCGTTGGTGCCGTTGGTTATTGGGGTGGGGTGATGGGCGGAATCGATGACGACCGTTGGATCTTAATCTAACGGGAAACAGAATCTCGTTTTGCGTTGGCACCCCGAACGAGAGAAGATTGGTTTTGGATTAAGATAGGTGATCCATGTCCCTATCAAGTTCGACATTAATCACATCGATTGAGTTTAAGAGGAAAAATTCCGTCCACCCACGGACCCAATTATTGCTTGATACAAATTATTAAAATCGATGCAGTGCTTTTCAACACTCTTTTGTTAAGAAAAACGAAGTTTTGTGGACAGAAGCTGTCACCGTAAATTTATAGCAATTTAAAAATTTCCCTTCCTGCTTTAAATTTATATATATTATCTTATTTAAAGCTTCTTTAGTATTCTGCTAAAAGTTTCTCAGCTCTTTCAGAAATAATAACACTTTTTTTAAAAGTTTATTTCGCTTGGTATGAATGGTTTAGTTAGTTCTCAAATCAAATTTGCTAGATTTTTTTGTACTCCGGATTTTTTAGGAGGCACTAGGGCTGTGAGAGCCGGAAATTTGTTAAGTTGTGGGGTAAATTACAAAAAAGGTATCAACTATACTTCGATTTCTAATTAGAGGCTTTATTTTTCAATTATAACAAATAGGGGTATGGACTTTCAACTTAAGGCTTTAATGTAGACATATAAGGGACGTTGAAGCTTATAAAGGTCTCTATTTGAGACAAAAATATAAGATCAGGCTCTCTTTGTTACAAACGAAAAACGAGTCCTTTAAATGAAAATTGAGGCATAATTGAGACCCTTTTTTCTAATTTACCCAAAGTTGTGAAAGGTTGGAGGTTGCATAATTCGACTCCTCCAGTAAGGCCCAGAAAAATGAAGAAAATAGTAATACCATGCCGTTTCCCTGTCCTATCTATTTACTCAAATGGCTGTCGTATATGAGTTACTCCCACACGTTTTTCCATCATCCTTATTTGAGGAATTCCACATACTTTGTATAGAATATAGATCTGGAGATAATCTCAACGGCTTCTCAAGATTTGTATTAATAAGTTATCTCAGTTCCTTGCGAACTGAGGTGCTGTGGCTATGTTAGTCATCTTGATATAATGATATGAATTCCTAATTGCAGGTGACCAAGGATGGATGCCCAATAGTCTTCCACGACAATTTCATCCTCTCCGAGGAAAATGTAAGGCATTCTGAATAGAATCCAATACCCAACCTGCCGTTGCATCCTCCTAACTGCAATTCTCTCGTCAATGAAACAGGGTGCCATGATTGAGAGGCGGGTAACAGAGCTCCATCTGGACGAATTCCTCTCGTATGGGCCGCAAAAGGATAACAACATGAAGGTGGGGAAGCCGTTACATAGAAAGATGAAGGATGGAAGGGTGTTCAGCTGGGACACCGAAGCAGATGATGCATTGTGCACCTTGCAAGAGGTCTTCCAGCAAGTCCACCCACGCCTCGGCTTCAATGTGGAGCTCAAGTTCGATGACCATGTGAGTTACCATGAAGAAGACCTCTCGCAATGCCTGCAGCAGATCTTGAAGGTACCATGTTAATTTATCTCTGTTTGAATACATTTACCGGACATTAATCTTCTTAAGTAGTAACCAACGGTGCTTCCTGGGCAGGTTGTGTTTGAACAAGCTCAAGGCAGGCCTATAATCTTCTCTAGCTTCCAGCCCGATGCAGCACGCATGATGCGTAACTTGCAGTCTGCATACCCTGTAATAATCCATAACCATAAAGTGATACGATATCCATGCGATTGATGTCAGAAAATTTATGCCAGTGGCTGTGGTCATCAGGTCTTCTTCCTCACAAATGGGGGCAACGAGGTGTACAGTGACCCCAGGAGGAATTCTCTGGATGAGGCCTTGAAGTGGTGCCTGGAAAACAAGCTGCACGGTATTGTGTCCGAGGTGCGAGGAGTCTTCAGGAATCCAACACTTGTACCTGTAATCAAGGAATCAAATCTCTCCCTCTTGACATATGGCCAGCTCAAGTAATGAAACTACAGGAGTCCTCTTGACATGAACTAGCCTTCAGTTGAAGTGCAAGGCACCTAAATGTTTTTTTTTTGGTTTTGCTTCTGTTTATGACAGCAACGTTGCAGAAGCAGTTTATATGCAGCACCTGATGGGCGTTAACGGTGTGATCGTAGACCTCGTGGAGGAGATAACAGAGGCTGTGACTGATTACATACCGCAAGCGGCCAACGGAGAGGAGGGCTCGTATGAGACAAGGGTGCTGAAGGCAGCAGGGGATGCTTCAGATGTCGCTCTGCGCCCACAATTCTCGCAGCGTGAACTGAATTTCTTGCTGAAGCTGATACCAGAGTTGGTACAACACTGAGTGTGGCGGGCAGCATAGAGCATCCCGGTGTTTCTTCTGAAAAACGATCGCAAATGTTATAGGTCTGTGGATGATTTGAGCTAAATATTCAGCAAAAGCAAGACGCATTAATCGAGCGAATTGGGCTTGTAGATGAGCAGTGGCATAGCGTTGGTGTTTGTAGCTATAGTCTAGGCTTCTGAGATGGGATGTTGTCTTGTTGCCCTCTCAACATGGTGTGCATGTAAAAATCCTTTTGACTGTCTTATACTGAACTGTGACGAGAAAAGAGGACATTGCCAAATGATTCTGATGAGAAAATATTTCAACAAAAAATAATATCATTATCCAACAGATTTTTATGTTCCTGCAAGTCGTAGATGACAACACCAAGAGAATACACCTTAAAGTTATATTGGGTACTTAAATAAAAAAGACCATTGAAGCAGCCGAAGTTTCCAATTATTGCAGCGGCATGGAACATCTAAAACTGGGCATTCAGAATTAATGTCACCAGTTTTGTTAGGTATCTGCTTACCTGCTCCACAATAAATTTCTTACTAATTATAAAGCCTCCAGGACCCTCATTTGCTCCTCAACTTTCTGATTGAACCCATAAGTATGTTATTTTATCTATTTCCGTATGTAATATTC
The DNA here is from genome assembly GCA_037367405.1 of Ottelia alismoides. NCBI lineage: Eukaryota > Viridiplantae > Streptophyta > Magnoliopsida > Alismatales > Hydrocharitaceae > Ottelia > Ottelia alismoides. The sequence goes on along the minus strand of JAZKJV010001244.1, from coordinate 259,100 downwards.
TCAATTTATAACATTTTCTTGATTGTTAAGACTTTCCTTATCCTGTTGGTGCTTCTGTATATGAAGAGGAGAGCAGGCAGTCATTCATCTTCTAGTTTTAAAAGAGGGCACAACACTTAATGTGGGAAAAGGCTTTGTTGTTGTTGTATGGCACAACATATCATGTTGTAGGTATTTCTACATCAGAGGATCAGCTTTCCTCAAGTCGATCTCCAATAGAGTGGCTCAGAAGCCATGTTCTCTGGCAGATTACAAAGATGAGTTGGTTCTAGTTGAATAGTTAGTCTTAATGAGATTAGTTATACCTTGTGAAAAAAATAAGATGAATGATCTCTTGTATGTAAAGGCTATACACCTCCCTTTATTCTCTACCCAAAAGATCAAAGCCTAGTCAGATGAAGAATAAAATTTTGAACATGAGAAAGTATATAATTTTATTAGATAGTTTGTTGATGGGAATGCATGCAACCATACACAAGATGAGAGTCATGTTCGAAACATGTGGTCAAAGTTGGAAAATCTTTGTCTCCAAGGTCGGAAGCAACAAATTATTTCTTCTCAAAAGATCGATGAATCTGAGATCCAAGGAGGGCATCTTTGTGCTAGATTTTCTAATGATATCCAAGGTATCACTACCGAATTGTCAAGCATGAGGATCAAGTTTGAAGATGAGATTTTGAATTTGTTGCGCGCTACTTTGCTAGATTTTTAGGGGACTTTGAGTAGCAATTAGAAAACTCTACAGCTGACGGAATTGTTTCTTTGGAGATTGTCAAGTCATGCATTCTTAGTAAGGTGGTGCGAAGAAAATCTCAAGGAAACTCTTTTCATTTAGAGGTTCTTGTTACATAGATATGATGGGAGGAGCAGATTTAAGAATGAGAAAAGAAAAGATAGCAGCAGAAGCACGTCCAAGTCTATATACAAGAACATGGAATGTCATTATGCATGAAAAATGCACACATAAATAAGTGCTTTCAACTCAAGAAGGACAATAGAAATGGAGTCTACAAACAAGAGAAGAAAGATGAAAAAGTTGCTGCAACTACCTAGCATGAAATCCTCATTGTCTGTGATGAGGAGATGGTGAATGACGGCTATGATTGCTACTTCTTGGCTCATTGACAATGATTCAACTCTTTATATCACTTCTCACAAGGAGTTCTTTTCTTCATACACATCTGGTGATTTTATAAAAAAAATGTGCTAAGCCTTCTCCCACTATAAGTAGGGTCAGCTACATGGATTCTTGCTCAAATCCATGTTGAAAGATTCGACTATTTTTTTACGCTGGCCGTCAACTACCTAACGCAACCCCTGCAAGAGTGGGATATGAAGCCTGGTCTTTTGTGTGGTAGACACACTGTACTACCATTAGACCATTAAGGGGGTTGCTGGTGATTTTATAACATTAAAAAATGGCTTTGCACCTCGTGTAGTAGGCATTGACAATGTTGCATTGAAGAATGCTATGAAGTGTTGTTGACTTGCATTAGATATGCATCTGAACCTCATGTTTGCAGGGAAACTTGATGACGAAGGATACCAAAACATGTATGGTAGCAAGAAATGTAATCTTACTTGGGGATCCTTAGTTATTGCTCAATGTGCAAGAAGTGTAGCAACAATCTTTACATCACACATGCATTCATTTTTGGAGATATCGTACATATGGCTCAAGATGCAAAATCTACTGAGTTGTGGCCTCGAAGATAGGATCATATGAGTAAAAGGGATTGCAGAGCTTAGTGAAAAACAATCTTCTTATTGATATGAAGAAAGAAACTTTGAAAAATGCATATATTTTTTTGATTGGGAAACATTCGAGAGTCTCCTCCCACCATGAATAAAGTCGTAGGAAGTAGAGTAGCTTCATATTATTGTTTGTGATCCACTAAAAGTAAGTGATCTTGGTGATGCTTTTTAATTTATTACATTTATTGATGATTTTTCAAGAAAGTATGGATTTATACTTTGAAAAGGAAGGACCAAGTCCTTAGAGTTTTCAAGGACTTCCACCCACTAGTGGAGAGATACATTGGAAAGAAGTTGAAGTGCATCCTAGTAATAATGTTGGTAAGTGCATGTTACATTTAATGAGTATTGCAGATCTCGTGGAATTAAGCACTAGAAGGCTCCACTAAAGACACCTCAATTGAATGGTGTATCTGAGAGAATGAACATGATCATAACATACAACATTATATGCTTTCTTTCTAAGGATAAGTTATCTAATTAGTTTATGTGTAAGGTACTTTATGTTACACCTTATGTTATTTATATCTCATCACATGTATCTTAGGATGGTGATGATCTTGATAAGGTCTGGCATGGCAAGGATGTATCATACAATAATTTACATGTAACTAAATGAAGGACCTTTGTACATGCTCCAAAAGATGAATGATCCAAGCTGGATGCAAATACTAGGTAGTACATCTTCTTGAGATATGGCAATATGAGCATGGTTACATATTATATAATACAATTGAGAAGAAGATGGTAAGGAGTACATACGTGGTCTTCTTGAAAGATAAAACTATTAAGGACATTGAAAAAGCTTCAAAGGACTCCCCCTCGAGCGGCTATCAACCAATTGACATCGAGTTGATTCTACAACATAATGCTCTAAATGTAATGCTAGACAATGCTAACGAGCAGAGGATAGATGTAGGACAAGGGGAGGGTGTGCTAGAATTTTTCATTCTAAATGTTGAATGTTGATGCTGATAATGATGACAGACAAGATTCAAATGGATCTTCTTCTAATTCACTCCCACAACACAGACCCGTGAGGAAGAGATAGTGCTCCATCAGATATCCTGCATACGCGTATGTCTTGTTGACAAAATGTTTGTATGTCCGAATGTTATGAGGAGGCCTTGTAGGATGTGAAAGAAGAAAGGTGGATAGAAGTATTGAAAGATGAGATGAAGTCCCTTCATGAGTACCACACCTTTGACCTTGTGAACTTGTCTAAACACAAGAGGGTATTGAGAACAAATGGATTTTATTGTAAAACATGATGCATACTCTTCAAACCCCATAGTATAAAGAAAGTTCGGTTTTAAAATGTTTCAACCAAATGAATGGATGGACTTCGATGAGATATTTTCTCTCATGCTAACGATATTATCTATTAAAATGGTTCTCAACTTGACACATCGACTTGGAGGTTGAACAAATAGATGTAAGGATGGATTTCCTCCATGGTGACCTTAAGGAGGATATTTACCTGTTGCGAATTGAAGGCTTTACTATAAAAGGAAGGAAGATCATGTTTATATGCCGAAGAAAAGACTATACGGCTTTAAGTAGGTGCAAGTTAGTGGAACTAGAAATTTGAGTATGTTACTGGGGAACATAATTACTCCAAGACTACTTAAGACCATTGTATTTTCACGAAAAGACTCTCAGGTGATGACTTCATTATTTTATATGATGATCATTGGCAACATGGAAGAAAGAACTTCAAGTTTGAAAAAAAAGAGTTGAGCAAGTCCTATTCTATGAAGGATTTGGGATCTGCTAGCCAAATCCTCGGCATGAAGATCACCAGTGATCAGAAGGCAAGAAAGTGTTGGCTATCACAAGAAAAGAACATTAAGAATGTACTTCAGAGATTCTTTATGGACAAGGCAAATCCATCTAGCACCCCCTCTTGGAGCTTAATTTATATTGAGCTCCAAATATAGTCCATACACCAATTAAGAGAAGAGAGGTATGGAAAGAATTCCTTATGTAGCTACAGATAGCTTGATGTTTGTCATGATTTGTACAAGGCCCGACATTGCTCACCAAGTTGGAGTTGTTACTAGATCTGCTTCAAATCCAGGGAAATAACATTAAGAAGTAGTCAAGTGGATTTTAAGATATTTTGGAGTAGTAGCAGCTACTCGCTTTGTTTTGGAGCAGGAAAACTAATTCTTTTTTGTTACGCAGATTCAAGCATGACAAGTGAATATTGATGGAAGAAAATCCATATCATGTTTACTTGATGCCTTTAATTTGATAGGTAGCACAATATCTTGGCAATATCAACTTCAGAGTATGTAGAAGATTTATCTACTATAGAAGTCGAGGTTATTGCAACTACATATGCTTGCAAGGAGATGTTGTGGATGACGAAGTTCATGCAAGAACTTAGGTTCATTCAAGGCACGCATATGCTTTACGGTGACAACCAAAGTGCCTTCACCTTAGAAATAATTCCACTTTCCATGTAAGATCGAATCACGTTGACATGGTGTATCATTGCCTATGAATTGTCCTTGAAGAAAAGCAACTTCTTCTTGACACGATCCGCACAAATGATAATGACGTTTACATGATGACGACACAAACAACATAATCTTTATGATTTGAGTCTTTGGTCTAACTTTTAAGGCCATTAGTTATAGTACATTATATCCTTTGCTTGTAATCTTAATCATACAAAGGGACCCAATTAGCCTTGTAATCAACAGCAACCACAACAAAACCTTTTCCCACATTAAGTAGGGTCGATAACATGGATTCTTTACCTCCATTCAAATCTATCTTAGGTCATTCTCGAGCTTAGATCCAAAAACTAAGATCCATTCGGATAGTCTCGTTCCAACACTTGTTGGGCCTTTCTTGTCATCTCTTAGCCGGCTTAACATCCCAAATCTCACATCTTCTGACCGTGCATCAACCGACCTCCTTTGCAAATGGCCAAACCATTTAAGTGGTTTTCTCTCATCTTATCTTCTATCGAAGCTACATCAAATTTTCTTCTGATTGCATCATTCCAAGTCCGGTCTTTTAGTCTATGGCCGCACATCCACCTTAGAAGTTTAAGTAGCCTTGTAAAATAAATTAAATTGTTTTTTTTGGATAAAAGGAAACATGCAACCATCACATATGTGATAGTGGCTCACAAGGCTCATGGGTCCAATCGATTGTGGTTTACTTTGTCTGTTGTTGGATTCTGAAGATCCTAGGCAGTACAAAGGCGTCCCACGCTGTCTAGATTGGACCGGAAATGTCCGCGTATAACAAAAATCTTGGAGCATCTCTCCTTTGAAAGGCTTAATTTTTTGAAAAGGGATTGGGTTAACTTCATTTTTCAAGTACAAGGTTTCTTATAAATAGAGATATGAGCTGCCCATAGCTCGAACGCCCCGTCATTAGAGCAGTAAGGATGAAGTGACATGCAACATATGAGACCAAACAACAGCTTCAGATAAGTAGAATAAGTGGAGTTCGTTGCAGTTTTGTCATGATATAACGTTGTTCTGTTATGCAAATTTCTTCTCATTTAGGTCGTCTGGACTTTCTTTGTTCAACTTCCAAAGGAATTTCGACAGACCTGCCTTGGGAGAACAAGTTGCTCACAATAGAGGATCCACTGAAAAGAGTGAACAAAAAGGAAGAAATCTCGCAGTACAGTTTTATGATGGATATATTATCATTCTGAAAGGCTAGGTTGCAGCGACTTTTCCATATGAACCAACATATAGATGCCACGATAGACCTTAACCGTCCTCGTGGGGTTTGGCAGAAGGCTTAAATCCTCAAAAGGACAAGGAATAAGTGACCAGCTTAAAACAAATCTTGGTAGGTTGGGAGAAATATGTCCCAAGCAAAATGGAAAGGGTATGCTACTGAGATTTCTTACTATGGGAACGCCAGGCAGGTTGTTGGTTGGAGAATGGCTTCCTGATAATGGACCTAATTAAAAGGATAATGCCAAACAAGTCCAACTTCGTATGTTTTCAACTCTTTCCATCTTCTCTCATGGAACAAAATTACCAGACATTGAGAAAGGGGATTTCTGATAATTAGCATCGAAGATTTAAACAGACTTCTTGGGGTAAAGATAGTGCAGTTCTCATACACTTTCTAAGGTCTCCGGTTGAACGTTTCGGATGAGATAAAAAGATGGACATGTACCAGTTGATATAGATACTCAGATGGGTTTTAATCCATCCTTCATCACTCCAGTTTAAGAATTTGACAGAGTTTTTCTTTTAGTGAAATAGTAGTCACAAGGTTTATAAGCACACTGTTCAACTGCCAGAGAGTTGAAGAGTCTGTATTCAACATATAGAATCAACTGATATCACGTAGAGTGTTGGAACTTGGAAGTATGTGATGCATTTCTGATTGCAACATTTTGAAATTCCAGTAATACCAATGAACACTTTCATGTTTCTGACAAATACATGTAAATCACGAGTATTCAACACTTGATAAAAACACCAAATTAATTGTCTATTTCATTATTGTTGGATCCATATTCCACCTACACAACAAGAATCAAATAGAAGGAAACTTCACCGTTCTTCACAATTTATCCACCTGAAAAATTGACAGAGATGGAGTTTCACAGAGATGGAGTTTCGAGAAGCTTACTGATAAACTTGAGTGTATTCCCAACTAGACCTTGAATAGGGTTTATAATTGTTAGGTACATAGAAAGTGGGGAGCAGAAATAAACGTAGGAATAGGCAAGCAAGAAGACAATCACAAGACAAGATGCACAAGATTCACCCTAACTAGGCTATAGGTCGGCAGCGAATGATATCTCTCCAAATTGTGGAAGAACTGAAGTATACAATATGATTTAAAATACTACTCAATCAAGATTTATTACCTCCTCCCATACAAAAAAATCCAAATACAAGTAGGACTTCGATTCCCAAAGCAAACAAGACTTTGAATTTGAAGGCAAATAGGATTTCAAATCTCAAAGCAAACAAACTTTTGAATCCCAAATCAAATAGAACTTCAAATCTCAAAGCAAAAAAGAATTATCTAAAAACAAGTAGAACTTCAAATTCCAAAGCAATAAGGATCCTAGTTCTCAAATCAAATACGACTTCATCCGCCATAGTTTGGGAGGCCACATCACATGCTCTACAATTATCATGCTGAACAGATGGATTATGATAGATTTTGAATTCAGATGGATCCTCTAATCAATTAAAATCCAAGGCTTGTCAACAATCTCCACCTTGAAATGAAACCCCGGTGCAAATGGGGTCCATTCCTAACATAAATAGGATAGTGGGATTTAGAGCATTATTATGAACAATAACACAAGTTTATCCCTAATCGAGGGTACACTGGGAGGATAATCTGGATTAAGACCAAATCAAATATATGAACCTTGTTAGATACCAGGTAATCTTATTTACTTACTTTTTTTGCAGACATCTATCACACCATGAGGATAATCCCCCACAGCTAACCAATAATACATCCTGGCAAAATACACATCCAAACATTAACCGGTAATCCTGAACCAGGAAATATACATACATAACCACCCATAATTGTAGCATTCTCCCCCTTCATTTCCCCATTAAATGAACAAATTGCCTCTTGCGTTGGATATTGCTAACTCTTTCTGACATCCAAAAAACTCAAATGAAACTGGAGAACAGAACTGCAGTTCTGCCAAAATAAAGATATGTTCTACAAAAATTTCTTCATGATTTTACCGCAAGAAGCATTATAACATGTAGGAACATCACGACCTACTGGCCATGAATTCACAAAAGTTTCCCATAACTTGCGTTCCCTCTCCTGCTATGTACACAATCCCTTCTCTGGAAAAAAGGGTAAAGAAAAATCAAAAGAAAATTTGAGGTTTACCCTTGTCCATATTTTGCTGGATACATCATTGTACAATGTGCATGCTAATCATCAGACGTATTTGAATTGCCATGCGCATTCGCCCGTCTCAAGTTCTCGCCCCACATTTTAGCCTCAGCGACTGCCCTTTCCCTGTCAAAGTCCTTGTTCAAGATTTTAACTGCCTCCTGGGAGTTATCCCGGTCTAAGCCTTCTGGTTCCCGCTTGTGTCCCGAGCCCCCTCGGTCATCATTCTTAACTGGTATCCTTCCTTCCCTCTCTTCTCGTCTACTCCGGTTTCTCTTCTCATTTGGGTCCCCACCAATTTTCAACCCCAGTGCAGCATTGCCGCTTGGGTCATATGCTTGGGATGCCAGGTAGGAGAGTGCGGTCACAACATCAGCTATAAGAGGGCGGGCAGCTGCTTCTTCTTGTATGCACATGGATGCAACGGCAAGGGCTTGGTAGAGCCCCCGCATCGGATATCGGCCTTGTAAGTTGGGATCTGCCAACTTTGTAAGCCTTCTACGATCATTGAACATTGGCCGAGCCTGCATAAAATTTAGTAAAATACAGTAATTGAAAACTCAGTGCCAATTCGCATCGCTTGTATAAAATAGGTCGAGTAAATACTCATGAGCTTAAGTGAAGGAATGATGGGTCAGCATTTTAGATGGCTTTGAAAATATAAATGATACCTAAAGAATATTAGAAGGTGAAATATGCAACTAGATTAATGGAAACTGATTCATATAGTCGAATAAAACATGCGTCTACTGCAACATTCACATATAAGTTAATAATGATGTCATTGTCAAGGACGTATTTTTATGATAGTCTTCTAGGTTAACTATTGTTGGGAACGGATCTGATCAACAACCAGAAGAAATCAATCACATAAAAACATTTATATAGAAGGATATATAGTGGTTAGACAATGTGCCTACTCGAACGCTCACACCATATCTCTGTTTCCTTCCACAAAAATGGTATGGGAATTCAATGAGCGGAGCCACTGAGCGCATCTTAAATACCACAGGATTAGGATTACAAGTTTAAATGAAATTACCAATATACCCCTGGTATACCAAAATTTTGCCTTTGTATATTGGGTCGGCGAGGTTGATCCAATATATACGGAACCAATCAGTCTTCAAGAGAGGCTGATGTTCAGCCATTGATGGCAACAAACAAATACATAGATAAACAATGAAATCCAATATCAAAAGAACATTTAAAAGGTTACCCATGCAACGAGATTTTGTTCGCCATGCGGCCTGGTGCTGTCGATGGCTCTTCTTCCAGTGATTATTTCTAAGAAGACTACACCGAAGCTGTAGACATCAGATTTAACTGTCAACTGCCCGGTCATTGCATACTCCGGAGCACAGTAACCATAGGTTCCCATGACTCTGGTGGAAACATGAGATTTGTCCCCTACTGGACCAAGTTTTGCAAGACCGAAGTCAGAAAGCTTCGGGTGAAAGCCCTCATCCAGTAAGATATTTGAAGGCTTGAAATCCCGGTAAATTACCGGTGGGTTGGCTTTGTCATGGAGGTACTCCAATCCTTTCGCTGCTCCAGCAGCAATTTTCATCCTTGTGTTCCAATCGAGTGGTTCCTTATCTGCTGGAATATCTGCATAGATATCATCATATTTTAAAGATCAACCTATCTCAGATGATGAGCTGAAATGCAAATTTAATAAATTTGTCGAAACAGGCATCAGGATTTTGAGGCCACCAACAAAACGTACTAGAATATCGAAATGCCTGCCACGTGGCGACTCTAAGTGAACTGCAATGTTACATATTAAAAGGAAAAAAACAGAGCATTTGAAAGAATCGTGAATTATGGATCATGATTTTGGTCAATAATTTCATAGGCAACAGAATTACGGATCAATCCAGGATAAATATTCAGAAAAACTCATTAATACATTGTCAAATCATGAGGTTTGGCTTCATTACAGTATTTTTCAAGAACTTGAATAGAGTTCACATTAAAATTGGCATAGTGGGTCTATAGTGCATCAATTCTTAATGACCACAGCTAAAATCCGTGTGTAACGTGTGAAATGCGAGAAGTTCAACAATCAAAAGAGGCATCTTTTGCAGCTCCTAAAGTGTGGAAGTTACAACAGTACACAAGAATAACCAAGCTCTTTCATACTTTAAGTGGGGTTGGCTATTGTCTAAAGTAGAGTTGGAACTATCAATCTATTTGCCTCCACCAGAGTATCTACTGATAGATTAAGCATTTATAGAAGGCAGCGTGAAGCCACAAAAATCCCGCCGGCTCCAGCAGTCCGGGGAAAGGGCCAGACAACTTTAAATCTATTGCTGCAGATTTGCCTTGCAATATTTTCTTAATGTAAGGCTGTTTACCTTGTTCGAATCCATGACCTCTTGGTAAACAAATCCATGGCGTCTTAGTCATACAGACAGAGACAGCCTTTACTGTTGCGAAAAGGCTTCCCTTCACTAGGTTAAGTTCTTGACGATAAAAAACAGTACCAGCAATGTTTGGTGAAAGCAAGTTGTCCAAAACTTGATGAGGATACTAAAACGAAGGGGAAGCTGTTAGTAGCATCTATCAACTTGCACGAGAAAGGTCAAAAAGTGGTTACTTGTTGGACCAGCAAATTGAATTGGATGAAGCAGATGTATTGCTTATTCAAGATCCTTAAACGAATAAAGGTAAGAACCAAAAGCAGTCTTTTTTTAACGGAAAAAAGGGCAGACCACCACCTGTTGGCGGCCACCCTGTGTTTCTCATTTAAAAGTGTTGAGTGGTTCTTTAATGGGTAAACGGATCTAAGGATAAGGGACCATTTACCCATCATTTATATATTGTATTCATCTCCCCTTAGTGAAAAATACCTTAGTGAAGAGTGCCCTAATCTCAAGCGAGGGAGATTAGGGATTGAGAACCCCCGTGGTTTTTCCCTCTCCATAGGGTTTTCCACGTAAATCCGTGTCTCCATCTTTGTGTGTGCTTTGTGTGTTTAATTTTTACAAAAAGTTCACGTAAAAAACAAAAGAACTATTTACATGTATCGACCCAACCCCTGCATAACGAACGCAACATGAAGACATTATCCACATAGTATCTTGTTCCTCTAAAAATCAGTGCATGCCTAGACATCCGTATGGCCCAGCATACAGTGAACACCAAACTCCGTTCCTTGTGTGTGCGATAGAAAGGTGCAGCCAATGGTTGCCAAAAATGCTCCCTAGATGATGTGTCCCAATGTGTGATTCCCGATTTGCTCCACCCTCTCCTCGAGCACTAAAAAATAGACGGTCAATAATCTCATCCCCGTCCTGTAAACCGGATAAACAATGTAACTTTTAGGGATTATGCGTGCTCTGAGCTCCATCATCAACCTCACGTGTCTAAACAACCAAGCGAACACCTTCACCTTTAGCGATACCTTCAGTTTCCAGATGTGTTTGATGTCCTTGATCAAATTCTCCTCCATTGGCATCGCACCACTCACCAAATGTTGATATACAGCCTCAAGGAGTGCGAGCCGGACCAGCTCCAGCAGTCCCTTCCGTCGCCAGGCCCCCTGATCATGCCCAAAGCTCCAGTAAATGCCCCAGCTCCTCCAAACGTGCCTCCAACAGCGGCGAGGTAAACCGAGGAAGCCAGATGGGGACCAACAGTCCGTAACAAGAGCCTCCTTGTCCGATGCTCACAGCATACAGCCAAGGGAATCTCTCCCGAAGGATGCCCACAGAGGACCAGCGATCCTCCCAAAACTTGAAAAAGTTACCATTGCCTAACCTCGTATTCAGGAAATGCACCAAATCCACCTTCACAGCGCAAACATATTTCTTAAAACCAGACATGCCACCCTGAAGCCATCCGATTCGGATGGCTTCAGGGTGGCATGTCTGATTTATAAAAATCATCCAATCTGAATTGATTTAGAAAATCAATTTGGATTTATGTCAGGTCGCTCAACTATTGAAGCCATCCATTTGCCGAGGAGAGAATGATTGAAATTTATAGAGTTAAAAGGAAGAACCTCCATATGATTTTTATTGATATGGAGAAGGCTTTTGTAACTGTCCCACGGGAGATATTGTGGAGAGTTTTAGAGAAGAGACAATTACATGTCCTATACATTAACCTCATAAAGGATATGTATGATAGGGCTTCATCTTCTGGAAGGATCCAATCTAGGAAGACTGACATCAACATTGATTTGCATCAAGGTTCATCTTTGAGTCCATTCATTTTTACTTCGATTATGGTATATGTTATTCGACGATGATATTGTGTTGATTGATGAGACTAAAGATAGAGTAAATGAGAAGCTTGAGGTACATGCATTGGAGACTAACAGAATTCGTATAAGTAGGGCTAGGACTGAATATATGGAGTGTACTTTTGATGGAAGCAATGGTGAAGGAATCAATACGAAGATTGATGACGATAACATTCAGAAGAGAGATTCTTTTAGATACTTGGGATCTATTTTGCAACATGATGGAGAAATTGATGGAGAGGTTACTAATAAAATAAATGCAGGTTGGCTAAAGTGGAGAGGAGCCTCTACCGATCTCTGAGGTGAAAATTCCTTTGAAAATTAACCGTGAGACCTGATATGCTCTATGGATATGAATGTTGGCATGTGAACCATAGACATGTGCTGAGAATGACAGTAGCAGAAATGAAAATGCTAAGGTGGATGTGTAGACACACACACGTAAAGATCGGATTCTGAATGATGCAATATGAAGGAAAGTTGGTGTAGCTTCAATTGAGGATAAGATGCGAGAAAACTGCTCAAGATGGTTTGACCATTTGCAAAGGAGGTCGGCCAATGCACCTGTTAGGAGATGCGAGTTTTGGGATGTTGAGCCGGCTAAGAGAGGGCGAGGACGGCCCAATAAGTGTTGGAATAAGACTATACGAAGGGATCTTAGTTTTTTGGATCTATGTCTAAGAATGACCTAAGATAGATCTGAATGGAAGCAAAGAATCCATGAAGCCGACCCTACTTAATGTAGGAAAATGCTTTATTGTTGTTATAGACAAGCCACCCCCCACGTACCTCATCCCATCAGCTCCCTCGAATCCCATGTGGATAGACCTCAGCACCACACAAACCATATCTTCCCCGGAGCCCCAGATCTTGTGCATCCACTTGGACATGAGCACCCGGTTCATCTCTGCAAGTCTCAGGACCACCAAACCCCCGACCCAGGGGCTTGGCGACCTTGTCCCAAGCCATAAGAGCTACACCTCTCGACTCACCAGTCGAGGTCGACGAGAAGAATTTATGCATAATACCCTCCAAGGGGTTCATGACCTTCAACGGGAGCTTGAGAATAGAGAGGTAAAACAAAGGCATAACGGCAGGGTCGCTTTTCACTATAATTAGTCTCCCTCCTCAAGATAGAAATTTCCCTATCCAGCTCGCCAACCTCCTTTCCAGCTTTTTGATCAGAGGAAACCATTGCTTCGCCTTAATTTTCCCATGCGATAAGGGAACCCTCAGTAACAAATCAGGAGAGCACGCATGGGGGTGCCCAACATAGCCACGCAATCATGTGCCTCTGAAAAATCCAGACCCATCGAGATGAAAGAGGATTTAGACACATTCAAGGACATACCGAACCACCAGATATGTTCATTACCATCGCAATGGCCGCCATCTAGTGACTATGCCCCGCAATAAAAAAGATCGTGTCATTCGTATATTGGAAGATAAGGATGAATGTGCCACCCGTAGTATACCCACGAAAGAAATCGGACTGAATCACCTAATGAGAAATGATGCCCAACGATTCTATCGCGATCACAAACCACAACGGTACGAGAGGACATCCCTGCCTCACACCCCTTTACGGCTGAAAATATCCCCCGCGCGGTCGACCATTCACCAAAAATAAATAGGTCGTGATAATACACCTCTTCATCCATCCAAATTAAATCTTCAAGAAGCCCCCTCTTCCTTAAAACGAACGATAAAAAACTCTAATCCACGATGTCATATGCCTTGGCGAAATCGACCTTTCATAGGAAGCCGTGAACCCCAACATCTTAGAAGCCATAACTAAGGAGTCGCCCATGAATCTGCACAGGATGAAAGATGTCTGCCTCGGGTTTATAATTGTAAAGTCCTAAGAACCAGATGCAGTAAAAAAAATAGCTTCGCATCTGGACATGAAAGCGACAATATGAATGATTTCATCCTCTATCTTCTCTCTGCCAATTGGTTGAAGTGGATGCTCTGACATGGTGTCGCCCATGGTTAAGATTCCCCTTCCACATCCCTATATTGATATATTCAATATGCGGATCCAAAGATCACATGCAGGGGGTACATTGAAAGATAGCCCTACAACCAACCCTAATAAATGGATAGGTATCTTCACTCCTTGCAAATTGGTTAGGAATCGGATGCTAATAAGCAACTTCTTGCTAATAAAATCTTGGAGAAGAACCCGTCCATGATCAGTTTTCTTAGTGTTCCACAAGCTTCTCGTCTTCGACACTACTGCCTGACGTGGCTTTTACATGATTGTATCACTGCATGATGGTTCCCCATAAAGTGGAGCTTCACCATAGCACCTTGAACGCTGATCGCCCTCATTCCAATCGAATTGTTGCATTCTCCTTATCAATTCTGATACCATGTGGAAAACTCAAATAAAGCTAATAAACATAGCAAGACAAGTATCAAAATCAGATTTACTTAGTTCATGATGGTCTCAAAGTGTCACCCAACTCCATGGGCGAAGCGACCCTCAGATCTTATATTATACTTCTCTAAAAATACAAAAAAATGTGAGCTCTATTTATAATCCCACCATAAGCAATGCATGACTAAAACGCAAGCATAGTGCAATTAGATCTTCAAGAGATCTCACTATCCAATTGACTCAATGCTTCATTATTCTCAACACCGACTTCACCCATTTGCTTGCAAAATGATAGATATAATATAATTAACTTTTAACTCTTGACATTATCACTTCTTGGAAGGATTTTGAAATTTATTTTAATTTAAAAGTGATTTATGGGACATGAGGTAGAAGTTCACATGTCAAATTTATTGCTCAGAAATCTGTAAGTACACGAGTCACAAACCAAACAAAAAACTTCTCTGAGCCAAAACCTTCTCATAAAGTCATTCCCTACAGAATGTTATGATGATAGTTCTGGCTAACCAAAGCGCACAAAAAACAAAAAGTCTCCCTTTCTCTCTCTTCTAGATTGGAAAGTTGCAAGCAAAACTTCTCAATTTCAAATAGCGGAAGCAATCACGATCAATTAAGCAAGACATAAACATACGGATTTACAAGGTCTACATGTAACTGGGCAATGTCCTTAGGCGGCACAGATTGGTTTTCACTATGAAGAGAAAGAAGAGTACATAGAATACAAAAAGTCCTAACCCTAGGGAGTTTATATATTACTCCTAGTACAGATGGATCCCTAATACAAACGAATCCAAATACCCAAATAGAAGAATACAATGAGACCAACGTCTGATAGAGTATGGCACGAGGGAGAGCGGGGAGTCTAGCACCGTCTCGGCTGATCTTCCCGACCCCCATGGCAGCCCTAGCTTCTCCGGGTCAAGGTATCCTATGGGCAATGTCGTTCTTTTCGCAAGCTTTCATCCTACCTCACATCACCTGCTTCGCTAGTCGTGTAAGAGTGAGAGCCGTCTGCTACACGAGTCGTACCCGTCAGCTACTTCGTATCCTGCTGCTTCCCAAGTCTCTAGGCTTGCTTTGAACAGTGCCCTTACTAGTGGCGTGCATACAATGGTTATCCAACTGAGTCTAGTAGAACAGATGCTATCGGATTCAAGGCATACCGACAGTCCTCTAAGATGGTCATATCAAACTATTCCATCAAATAGCTTGAGCACAACCTAAGGAAATAGATGGCCAATATTCTCTGAATCCCCCCAACAACATACGTAAATAACTTAGGTAGTGCACATTCATAAAGGTTCGTCCAAAGAATCTTGGCTCCTTCCGCTATTGGATTCAAGGTTCAGGAAAGTGGTATGCGTATGCGTTCTGACAGGTCATTGAATAGCGCTTAAGTGGTATCCGGGGGCATATGTAATTTTATGTGATTTTCTATTTTTTTATTTAAAGTAAAGATCAATGCCCATATTTATTTGATGTTGATGAGAAATGCAAAAGAAAAAAAATCAAGGTACTTGCTGTGAATTAGATTTACTTGTTCCATTCCATCCTTTCATTTTCCCTGAAAAAGGAAAGATGAATAGATCAATTCATCGGATCCTAGTTCGGGACTGACGGGCTCGAACCCGCAAGTTCCGCCTTGAAATTGAACTACAATCCCAGTGAGGAAATAAATAAATATCTACACTTTTTCAAACATATTCCAAAACTTGTTGACATTAAGACATTCAAACATATCGTTAGGGTCAGACTTTCAAATACTACACTGCTACACTTGACTAAAAAAGGCTATACAACTAAAATTCAAATAAATAAACTTAAGTTGGCTCACAAAAATCAAATATAAAAAAGAAAGCATCAAATAAGAGAAAACATGGATCTAGAGATACCGTTGGAGGCGGAGGTGCTTCGCACAGTTGAAGCAGATGCAGAGGAGCTTTGCATGGTTGGAAGCGGAGGCAGAGGAGCTTCGGGTCACTACCAGAGGCGGAGGAGCTTTGCAGTTTGCACAGTTGGAGGCAGAAATAGAGAAGCTTCACACAATTGGAGGTAGAGGCGGAGGTGTTTCAAGGCAGAGGTTGTAGGAGGCGATGGAGAAGACTTCAGAGCTTCCGCAAACCCTATCGAGGGTTCTGGAAGCGAGAAGATGTGTTTATCCTAACCCGATCGGGCTTCCCTAATCCTATCGTATTGGATCTTAAGATTCGGATCCGACTACCTATTTAATAGAGGCTACCCAATGCATGGGCACATGGTGTGCATATGCACCCCACAGCCTACATATGCGAAAATGTCGCATAAAGGAGGGCTTTACGTATGCAGTGCACTGAGGAGGCTGTATATGCATATGCAGCCGCGCGAACCGCTTTCGTGAACATTTATTAGCTTCTAATCCTCAAGTGATGGAAGATTGATTTTATGGTTAAACTTAATGGACTTTCTGCCGGAACACCTTACTTTAATTATTAACAAAACATTGCTTAAAACCACATGCTTATAACATTTAATTCTATACCAGCTTTAAAAAATATTTTATCGTGAGTAGCCACTAATAAACCACTCGTGCTTTCACATGGCATGACCACACCTTCAATAAGTCAATATGTCTGATAGCAGTTGAGTACCATGCATTACAAATAATTTATTATGCCCGCTCAACATATCTGGGCAATCGTGTACCACCTAAGTTTGACCTGCCATACGGATTTCTTCTGACAAACTTATAGATTGCATGCCCGACCTATAATATCTGCTCCAAGTCATCCCTAACATATGAAACAATTTATTGTTATGTCCAATTTAAGCCATGCTAATTTCACATGAAACACTTCTATGCATAAATTTTTAACTTGCATTCTTTATGATGAGTTCGGTATACATACATATAAAATTTCTCACATATATACTTTTATATAATAATTATATCTCATGAAGACCTAAGTTACCATACTTTTAGGAAGCATAATATGTATATGTATGCATCATCACACCGATTCAATTATGTCATATATTTTGGTGTGAATCATTAATTAATCATATCTAAATTCGTAAAATAAGCATGTTGGCATTCTCTGAAATGAAAGACAAAATCAAGAACTTGCTCTAATTTAATATGAAAATTTAATAGTAAAGAGGCAGGATTTCGTTACCTAATCGTGATATTTTTATTTTATCGTAGCCATGGTTTACGATATCGCGATATATCAGCGATATATTGGTATCGACGAGATGAAGGTATTCATATCGATATATCAGTGCAAATTTTCTCGGATATCAACCGATATCGTTGATATTTCACCGATATCTATGTATATCAATGTTACTACTCATGTAAACTTAATTTCACTATTTATCAAGCTACTCCTAGTATTAAAACACATAATGATTTATATATTTTGTTACAAGGGTATGGTGCAAAAGGGGTTGCATACAAGGGTTCTTCAAGTAGGGGTTATCATATCGAGTTTAATTCATCTTGTTTCATTCAAAAATATTATTATTATGAATTGTGTACTGTTCTTTAAAAACTACATATTTTCATGCTCTTTGTTATATCTCAAAATTTTGTTTATGCATAATATGCGATGCAATATAAACATAATGTGTTAAATACGTCATTTATTAAATTTCATCATTTCCTTCCTAATACCTCTTAGCAGTCAAACAATCAATTATCAGTATTGACAGCCAACGATATATGCGATATAATGTGCATTGTTGAGCTAAAGACACATCATTATTGCATAGATATGTGTATTTGCATGTTACTTATTATTTCAATAACTAGGATGGTCTTAGTTAGTGAAAAAAATTGTTTTTTGCACCATCTTCGAGATTTCCACCGATCTCGTCGATATATCCTGAAATATCCTCGATATATCCTTTTGCGAGCGGACCGATAAGATATCGATATTTTGAACATTGGGCATAACATACTTTGATTTGTGTTCAAGTAAGACAATTTACAACTCCAGAAATGATCGAAATCTATTTTCGAATTAAGAATACAAAGAAGACACGCAGAACGCGAAGAATGAGCGAAGAACGTGAATTCTCTCGAAATTTCGATAGAGTTTCCTTTTATATCGGATGATATTTCTAAGAAATTTTCGGTATAATTTCTCCTTATATATATCGATAATTCTAAGAAAAATTCGACATATTTTTTTAATAAAAAATGGTATTCGGAGGAAAAATAGAAATGAGAACCAACTAAAGATTTATACATAGAATTGTATCGCATGGAATTAACATGACTTAAATTGGATCCAATGATATATTTACGTCCTACGACAAGGATGACTTGGAGTAGATACTACTGGTCGAGCATGCAACATGTAAGCTTGTCAGAAGAAATCCATATGACAGACCAAACCTAGGTGGTACATGGTTTCCAGGATATATCAAGCGTGTAAAAGACATTGTTTCCAACGTGTGGTACTCGGTTGCCATTAGACAGATTAACTGGCATCTACTAGTCCATGATTAATATTTCGTAATCATGATCAGTAAGTTTAATGATCACTAATAATCATTAATCGAGATTTGATAGTACAAATGATGGAGATTAAGAGCTAATGGCTTAATGATGAACTGAAAATCACCCTATTTTAATTTGTTCTGAATTATGTGTTGCAGTCAAGCAATTCACGATTCGGACAAAAACTACTTAAATAATTTATATCAAGTTAATAAGCAAGTGGCCAATTTTTTTTTACTTGAGATAAACCCAAGATCGAACACAGCGAGGCAACTATCAACCTAGGATTATTTTTATATCATTAAATGCATGGTTTTCAAGAAGAATAATTTTCTATTTTCAATGCAATTGAATGGAATAATGCGAATGAGACCAAGTTTAGTTTCGTAAATTTTCGATCAAACCAATTCCAGAAATTAAGAAACTTGACGAGAATGGAAATTAATGTGAAATTAACCTACTGTGAATTTTTGGTATTTTTCTGATACATTACGAGTTTTTAATGAATTAATGAATGCAAAATAGTGATTATGAGTAACTTGATTCTAATAAATAGTCAACACTAATTATTTCAAGAATTTAAATTATCCTAAATAGCTCTGATTAAGAGGAATCCAAACTAATTTTAAAATCCTAAAAATATTAATAGATGGTTTAATTAGAAAATCAATTACATATGTCACCAAATAATTTATTTAATGTGATTTTAGAGCGCATTACGTAGAGCAATTAATCCCAATAAATGCAATTTCTCATGGATTTTTAGAGCAAGATATGATTTACTATGAAATACAGATCATAGAATGGGTAAATTATGCAATCTTTCACCATAATAAAAATATTAAATTCATGCTAACTCAAAAAATTCGATAAATGTTTACAAGACAGAGAATTAAGTGTTCTACAACATGCGATTTTTGGAATAGAAAAATGACAATATAGGGGTATTAATACAAATTATAGAATTAAATTAACACAAACAAATGCATGCAGGGACTATAAGAAACTTACCTATTCCCAATAGGAGAATTTATGCAAAATCACCAAGGGTGGGCACTTGGACGAAAATCCCAAGAGTTGTAGGGGGTGATGTGTAAAATGTCCACGCCCCCACGTGAGGTGTGTGTGCAATGAAAGGCTCGGGATGAGCCTTGTCCCCGTGCCTCTACATGGCATGATGTGGGAGGTTCGCTCGAACCAAAGCTCCAGGCCTGGGTAGAGGCTCGAAAGATGAAATCGGACGGCGTGAAATGCTCGAGCTCGAGCCGATGACCCTCCAATCAAAATCAGAGGCTATATGTGCTTTAATGATTATGTTTCTTCACCTTGCATCTTCTGTCAGATGCACGACGAAGCTCAGCGACTATGGGTTGTTCTTGGGTATTTTGGGTTCCAGGTGGATGAGGTGGTGTTGTGAGGTGAGGTTCAAGACACGATGTATGGTCGGGACTCTGTCGGCTATCTCCAACTGCTCGAGGCATCACTCATGATCTCGACCGACACATGGTTGAGTCATAAGAATGGATGAGGGCACTGCTGAATATGGTGCTCCAGACTATAGTTGGCGATATGTGATGGATGTGGTCGATGAAGGACCCAAGTTTATTTAGGGTTGATATGGACCGGGAAAGTGTACTCGAGATGATCTCTTGTGCTTCGATGAAAGTCGACTGCCACTCTGATACTCCGGGGATCGTTGAGAGGATCCCTAGAGATTTGTTTAGTGTCAAGCTACCTAATGCCGCTCTCATGAAGTTATGGATTCTCCTGTGCGATCTGATCGGAGAGTGAAGGCTAGTGTTGCTCTCTCTAGTTAATTATTGTTTCGCACCTGCAAAGAAGATCGGTAGCTCGAACATAGGCGGCTCGGCAGTAATAAGAAGCACAAGAAGGGGGAGACGGAGGTGAACTGAGGGTGAAGGTCCATCATATGATGAATAAGGTGGGGACCTGGAGTCCTCGTCTCTTTACAAGAGTCAAGATGGATCGGAGGTGATGGGTCTTGACAGAGAAATGTGATTGGTCGAACTCGAAGTGGGGATTTGGGGGATTTTTTTATTATGGGTAGTGTATGGAACAACGGTCCAGATCACGGTGGAGGAAGATGGGGACCAGGTGGAGCTCGACCTTTCATAAAGGCCGAGCATGTATTTCACGTAAGGGGGTGACTAAGGAGTTGTGGATCATTGATCGAAATAGATGTCAGGATTTGGATGAAATCAGACGAAGAAGAAATTGGGGGAGGATTTTCTATAGCAGAGAAAAGAGGAACATAAGAAGAACAATGTGTGAGAAGAGGAGACGATCAGAAGTGTTAACTGGTGATGGTGTATGTTGTGCTTGGGGAGGAAATTGAAATGGCGATTTCCGGATCTTCGCTCAAGAGTTCGTCCAACCCGAGCTCGGTTGTGGCAGTGGAGCTGCAGCAATGAAGGGTGTGACCCTTCGCATCTCGTCGGGGATTGAGGGAGGTATTTTCTCGACGGAGACGACAGTTGCTATCACCGACAGTCACTCCCGAACTCTCTCTCTCACTCTCTTGCCTGGAAGGTGGCAAATTGTCAGAGAAGGAGGGTGACAGCTGAGTTTTATTGTGGGTCTGTTAGGGTTCCGCGGTGGAGACGAGGAAGTGGTTAGAGCTTCGTGGAGCGAGAGGGGCGACGAGGCGAGGAGTTGTGTGGTCAAGGGGCCAACGAAGGCATGGAGAGCTGGCGATGGGCGGAGCGGAGATGGCAGAGGAGTCAGGGCGGAGGAGGCAGGGGAGGAAGACGGAGTCGTGGCTATTCAATTGACCGAGATCGAATGGTCACGCGGAGGACATGTGTCGAATAAAGAAAATAAAAGAAAGAAAAATAAATATAAGAAAAATAAAATAAAGGAATTGAAAGGTGGAATAAGGACCATTGGATGAAGGGAGCTTCATCCAATGGTCCAAAGAAGAGGTGGCTGAGGGCTTAAGTGGAGGGGCACGTGACGGCTCCAGGAGCTGCCACGTGTTATCTCCGCAAAATTCAGAAAATATATAAAATAAAAATCAAAATAAAATAGAAAACGATCTCAAATCAAAAAGTTTTTTCATGAAAGTTGTTCATATCGATGAGATCTACAACTTTCGTGAAGGGACGAAAATCAAGAATTTCATTTGTACAAAATCAATTTTTTGGTGTTATTCTATGTATATAAAATACCACATTTTATATTTTACATTTTTTTGATGTTTAATAAAAGAGAACTTCAAAATAAAATAAACTAAACTAAAATAAAAATATGCTAGAAAATGCGGAATGTGGAAGCAGAATCAGAGATAGAAAATAAATATTAAGAAGACCGGGATTTTACGTGAAACCCTACTCCCTAAGAAGTGGGATGAAACCAACGGAGAACACCTCAAAGGGTTGACGTGTTTATTGACTTTCTCTCAACTGTTACAAGAGGGTGAGGGGCTTCGTATATAGCCCTCA
Source organism: Ottelia alismoides (assembly GCA_037367405.1). Classification (NCBI taxonomy): domain Eukaryota; kingdom Viridiplantae; phylum Streptophyta; class Magnoliopsida; order Alismatales; family Hydrocharitaceae; genus Ottelia; species Ottelia alismoides. Next base: position 236,871 of record JAZKJV010001244.1, on the reverse strand, counting down.
CTGAGTCTCTGCATCCCACAGACGATCAATGTGGAACTAAACAACTGGATGTGGTAAACATCTACCACATAAGTGACGCATATACTAACATACTCCAACACTTCTCTTCAAAGAATGCAATGCTCAGCTTGGACAAAAAGAACTGTTGGACAAATCTCAAACTCACACTACAAGACACTACGGATAATATCAACTCAACACAAACACAACTGTCGATTGCTATTGAGGACGTTGCTTCTCATGTTGTGCAGGTGAGGAGGAACAAATAGGTTGGAGTGCAAGTCAAACTGAATCTCCTCGTCAGAGAGCATGTGCTCTATATTGCGCCTGTCAGAGTCACTGCAACTGAAATAAGTCTCCACCTGGAGAACTCTGGCCCACCACATCATGTGGACAAATGCTCCATCTCTTTTTGAAGCCAAACAAATGCTCCATCTTTGAAAGGGTCGAACTGAAAAAAGCCGTGGAGATATCCTCGTCGGAGTCCACGGTCGCTGGAGGATGGAGTCTGAAAAAGTATCCTCGTCGAAGAACTGGGTCTCCCATACTGACTCAGAAAATGTGATCTCTACTCTGGAGTCCATATGAAACCATATGAAAACCCTAGCCCACATTGCATAGGGAATGGGATCTCTACTCTGGAGTCCCTATGGAATACATGAAAACTCCGAGACCAAAAAGCAAAGATGGGGACGGTTAGAAAATAACCATGGCTGTGATACCATGTTAGAAAATATAATGCGGAAGTGAATATCAGAGAAAAGAACAATAACCATTGAACAACGGGATTTTACATGAAACCCTGCTCCTTAAGGAGCGGAATGAAACCATGGGAGAACGTCTCAAAGGTTTGATGCATTCATTGCACTTTCTCATCTGATACAGGAGGTTTGGGGCTTCTTATATAGCCTCCTCATACCCTCCAAGTCCCACAACAGGTAGATGTGGAACTAAACACTGGGATGTGGTAAATGGATCTTGAAAGGATCCAATCTTACATGATAAGTGATGCATACTCTAATACTCCCCCTCAAGTTGGAGCATGCAATGCTCAAGTTGGACAAACATAAAGAAATCGCTCAAACTTACAATACAAGATACTACAGACAATATCAACTCAACGCGTATAATTGTCGGTTGTTGTCGAGGACGTTGCCTCTCATGTTGTGCAGGTGGGGAAGAACAAATAGGCTGAGTGTGAGTCAAATTGAATCTCATTATCGGAGAGCATGTGCTCTATACTGCACATGTCAGAATCACTGCAACTGAAAATGAGTTTCCACTTGGAGAACTCTGGCCCGCCACCATTGTTAGAAAATAGAAATGCAGAAGCATATCAGAGAAAAATAGAATAAACATTTGAGGAACGTCGATATTTTACGTGGAACCCTACTCCTTAAGGAGCGGGATGAAACCACGGGAGAACGCCTCAAAGGGTTGATTGTTCATCGAACTTTCTCATCTGATACAGGAGGTCTGGGGCTTCTTATATAGCCTTTACATAGCCTCCAATTCCCACAACTGGTAAATGTGGACTAAACACTGGGATGTGGTAAATGGATCCTAGAATGATCCATTTACCCATTTACACCATAAGTGACGCATAACACATACTCCAACACTCCCCCTCAAGCTGGATCATGCAATGCTCAGCTTGAACAAACAGAGAGAAATCTCAAACTCACACTACAGCCTACAGGACACTACGGACAATATCAACTCAACGCGCACATCGATTGTTGCCAAGGACGTTGCTTCTCATGTCGTGCAGGTGAGGAGGAACAAATGGGTTGGGGTGTGAGTCAAACTGAATCTCCTTGTCGGAGAGCATGTGCTCTGTACTGAGCCTGTCAGAGTCACTGCAACTGAAATGAGTCTCCTCGTCAGAGTACTCTGGCCCGCCACAATAATGTGGAGAACTGCTCCATCTCTGAAAGGGTCGAATTGAAAAGGCCGTGGAGACATCCTCGTCGGAGTCCACGATCACTGGAGAATGGAGTTTAAAAAGTCTCCTCGTCAGAGAACTGGGTTTCTCCCATACTGGCTCAGAGAATGGGATCTCTACTCTGGAGTCCCTATGAAACCACATGAAAACCCTAGCCCACATGGCATACGGAATGGAATCTCTACTCTGGAGTCCCTATGGAAACTTATGTGCCTTATGCTTCATGAAATTATCTCAATAGTGTAGGGTAAATCTTGAATCTCGATCAGAAACTACCTCTTTTAGAATACCATGAAGACATATCACATACGTAATGTATTAATGTATAGTTCAGCAAGCTGATCTAGAGTAGCAGTTATGCTAATTGTAATAAAATGTGCCACCTTGGTCAATCAATCTATTATCACGCAAATACCGTCTTTACCACATGTGGTTGGTGGTAAATTGGTGATGAAGTGCATGAAAATGCTTTCCCATTTCCATTTAGTGATAGGAAGAGGTTACAACAATTCCAGTGGTCGATAGTGAGAAGCGTTTACCTGTTGAAATGTAAAGTGAGAGTTTACAAACTCGTCAACATCCTTCTTCATTCTGGGCCACGAAAAGTATGAATGAAGATCTTTATACATCTCTTTAATTATTTTATCTGTAAACTGATACTCTTTGCATAAATCAGGTTACTAAAGTGGATATGATTTTAAGATCATGTCAAGTGATATACATAGACAACAAGTGCTACAAAAATGTTATAGACTCCACGGCATGAAAAGATTCAAAAAAAGACATGTTTATATTATCTTTATTGAGTCAGTTTGTAATAATGCAACATAAAAATAAAGTGTACAAAGCATTTCGTGCACAAAAATGCTCCGCACTCATTTTTAAATCATGTTGCACCGATACACCCTCAACAACTCAATGTCCGCGTTCTGTATATCATGGCTTATGTGATTTGATGTAATACCTAATACCTAACCTTTTGTTATACATATACAATTACACTGAGGAGGGTCCCATCTTGGGAGGCCACCCTTCATTCTCTCAAAAAAACAACTCAATGTCCAACAAAACATTCTCACTGGTGCAAAACTATCGGTAAACATGTACATGATCGTTATTGTGCACAAGTGCATCCCTCGCGTCAGCACATACTCTTGATTCGGTTTAAACCAACGTTTCTCTCTGATGCTGCACCAGAACATCCTATGATGCACCAATACATTTTTTATTGTTGGTTATTTGAACTTAGCATTTCGACAAATTCATTCTTTTTGGATAACAGATGTGCACCGATACATCTTTTCTTGCATAGTGTATTTTGCCCCTGATGTATACCCCTTGACCATTAACACTGTCGCCTAGTGTATTTTGGCCCTTATGTATACACCTTTATTTGCAGTGATACACTAGCAGCTGAAAGCCATTCTTAATCATTTTGAGTAAAATTTCAATCGAATCATTCTATCCATAACTCTCCTCTAATCCTATAATATGACCCCTTATGCACTTATCTCAACGCACACCAAGAGCGCCTCATCTTTCTATTCACTCACACTATATTCTAATCTTTAGTGAGTTTAACAATGCCCCAAGAAATTCTTAGCAAAGCTCTTTCTGATTTTCCCGTGCTTATGTTGCTTCAAGCTTTGTTTCAAAAGCCTTCTGCTCTAATTCTCTCGCATTGTATTTCATATTTATTTTGAAAAGGCTTTATTTAGAATATTGTATTTTACTTTATTTTTGGTTAAAAGACAATCTTATGGAGGTCTTTCTTCTCAGATGTAAGATATGCCCTTGGTCTAGTAACTCTAGTTAAGTTCTTGGAGACATTCTCATGAAAGCTTTTTCTTTGTATAGAAGATAAATTGTGGTAAATTATATTTTATATAAAGGACTTGGACTATACCTGAAGTAGTTTGTATAGTAAGCATTTGTAAACCTAAGGTATGCCAAGCTCAATAACATGACGTAACCCTTATGTAGGATGAACATGTATAAACCTATGTGCATTATGGATTGCTTTTTATGGTTGTTGTGTTTGATGTTTGAACTGCTTGTTTTAAAAAAATTGACCACGTTTTTTCTCTTAATCATTATTCACTCCACCTTTAGTTCATCTTCACTTTTAACTAGTGATATTTCAAAGCAAAACACAACTTTTCTCTGGGTTGTAGGACTAGGTATGGAATGAAGCATATTTTGATTAGTTGATAAGGATGGGCTTGCATCTTCCATAGCTTGCCAGCCTACGCTCAATCAACACCTTGTCTTACAACTAGCAAGCATACACTCCATCTCTCTAGCAAAGATCCCAACCTTTCCTGCTAAACTGCGCTTAGTTAAAGGCAACCTTGAATTCCACAAAGATAAGTCTGACGACATGACCGTAATATATGTCCACAATCTCATTCCTTATCCTTGGAAAAATTGAACATAAACACATACTTTTCATAATTAAACTACAAATGGGTGAGTCCACCAAAAATCTCCAAAAAGTTATAAGACATGATTGGTATCTCTAAGAGAACCCTCCATTAAAAATAAAGTGCCACCTTTATACTGAAAAATCGAAATGGGAAAACCATGAGTTGTTTACCTTTTGAAGTAATCACCATGAATTGCATGGTCCATCGACATCGCCACTGCATATGTAGTTAGAATGAGGAGATGAGGCACAAGGGCCAACCTTACCTAATACTATTGTATGGCTGAACAAACCTCTCCTCTAGGCACTAATTAAGTGATACTTAGTAAGAGATAGCAGTTATACATCTTTTTATCCAAGCAATCCACAAATCCGGGAAACCCCTCTTGTATAGAGTGCTCTAAATGTATCAATAATATTTCAAGACGTCTACTTCATAAAGCAACCCAAACACACACCTCCAATACTTGATTACCATCTTTGAAGTTTTCAAAATGCTATCCACAATAAGTATGCTCAACACAAAAGCCCTTTGTTATGGGCTAATCAGATCGTCAAGAACCAGTTAGCCAGAATATTCATCATCATCAAGTACATAGAATTTTCTAGAGCTATGAAAAGAAATCCTCAATCCCATGAGCAACATCCTTCTTTTATTAACAATATATAATCTGGAATATTTTTGCTTATTTGGATGTTTCCACAGGCAAGTGCAGTTCAAAATGGTTTCCAATCAAAATGCATGACAAAATGTCTCATCACTCAAAGGTCCCCTAACATGACATGACAATGGTATGTAAGGCCATCTTGTTCTGATGGTGATCATTAGAGACTTCAGCTCTGTAGATCTGTTGCGAATTGTGGAAGCAAAACACGTACAAACGATCAATTACACAAGCACGAAGACATGCAGATTTACAAAGTTCACCTGTAATTGGGCTACGTCCTTAGGTGGCAGCGATGACATGATATTCTAGCCCAACACAACTCTAAATGTTACATGTTAATGGAGGCTGACAGACAACAAGGACAAGCAAGAATCCATGCAGGTTCGGAGACCAAGAGAAGTTGCCTATGGACTAATATTTGCATGTCACATAACAAGGCAAACCATGTCCTTATCGGCTTTCACCACACTTTAACAACTAACAAGTAGTCGGCCAAATAACTACCAGATACATAATGGTAAAAGGCAAGCATCAAAAGAGAATGTTAAGAGCTACACCATGTATACTTCAAAAGGTAACAATTAACCATTTCGCATGAAAATACACAGAAACATATCACTATCCATGACAATAATAATAGTTGTTGTAGGTTACATTCACTTCATAGATGATGGCGAACTTCATCACTAACAATTAGGGATGCAAACTGAGGACTACAGATATGAACACATGTCTTACCATATATTTTTTATCACTTTCAAAATCTGGACATAGGTGCAGATATGAAATAACAACAAATATGTAAAGTGTGTTACACATCTGGAATATAGATATGAATACAGAAGAGATATGAACCGGATATAAATAGTAAACAAATACTTTACAATGTCCAATTGCATCCCTAGTACTCACGACGACTGATCTAATTATCACAAGATATGCATGCTCCAATTGGAATCAGGAGGTCTCAGAAAATGGAATCTTATTCATATGGTGAATTAAGGGAAGTTCATAAGTGCAAAAATTGATAAAGGACGACTTGACATTGACCACTATATAAGCATCAACCACAAACTTATTAAATTATTTGCATGTACCGCTATTATCATATTTTCATTCATTATCTTATAAAACAAAATAAGACTCCGACAGGCCTAGCATGTTAAAATTACAATTGCATTTATAGCAGAATTTTAGGCATTACCAATCAATAAATTTTTTCTTAAAGGAACCAACCAATAAGGTTGACAAGAACATAATGTTATCGATAACTTTCTGTTAGAACAAAAAAATTTATAATAACATAATTTCTCGAATCCAAACAAGTCAAAAGTCTGCTTAAATTAACTATACATAGTTGACACTTGACAGATATCAATACACCATGTTCGACATTGGGTTTGTAGCCATGCTCGCCCTTGCATCATGTTAGGCAACCAGGAATGGAAACACAATGAAATGGAATATATAAATAGAAAGGAATCAACCAGTTCTTTGGTGGTGGGGGCATCTATATTGCATTCTCCCATTGGTGTAAGCTCATGTACCTAGATAGTCCTTTGAAAATTCTAATCATGCCTAATCTAGCAATACCAAGTAAAGGAATGGAACAAAAGATGTGATAGTGGTTCCATTCCTTCTCATTACCCAAGCCACACGATATCGGCTTTACGAGTAAATAAAAATTCCATTCCCGCTCAGATTTCAGCATACCAAAGGCATCATGGACTTTTGCTTCCGGTCCACTTACCTCCATTCCTAAGATTGCCCAACAACCTCAAGCATCTGAATCTGTCAGTTCTTAAATTCCGACTCACCATCCAGAGCAGAGCCAGAAATATAGGTCCATGGGGAAGACTAGAACAATATGGGAAAACATAGATGTTGAAAGGGAGAAAAGTAAAAGGTTAAGGTTAAAACATATAATCTTATGGAATATCTCAACCATCTTACTATATTGGTCTGCCGGAATAAAGATTAATGATATCTTAGGAAGGAGTGTTGAATAAATGTTGCTGTGACAACGATTAGTGGTTTTTAAATATGATTGGAATCAAAAGAAGATTGCATTACCTGCTGATTTCACATTATCTCTGAAGTTTTATTTGTCTTGAGGTTTTTCCATAATAGAAGCAATTCTATTGATTCCACAACCTTAAATTTCGGATTTTGATTTCGTTTCACCAAATCCAGAAAGAGATATTTTAAAGAATTTGTTGAAATTTCGCTGAAATCGTCCGAAATCATGGAAATGACTCTAAATTCGATTTTAAAAAAATAAAGGTTTTAATATTCCTAAATCATTAAATAGAATTGAAATGCATGCTTGTTTGCAAAATGCAGGTGTAAATATAAGATTGAAGTAGTAATATTGCCATAATTACTATACACGTTAATATTAATAGCAGTATGCTGCCTAGAATTAGAATTGGATTTTGAGTCGGAATCAAAAGCCGTGAGAATCACCTATTCAACAAGAATGAGATGACAAAGACATAACTCATAAACAAAACATATATATATATCAAAATAAAGGGCAAACGTAAAATATAAGGCTCTTTAGTAAAAACTTGAATTTAACTCTTGAAGCTTGATTTTAACTGATTTGGTTTGAATTTAGACCTAAAGTTCAGAACTAACTAAAGAAACTTCTTCAACAATATAACGCTCTTTAAGAACTTAATATATTGATGGAGAAATGGGTGAAAAGTCATTGATATAAATAAATTTCGATAAAAACAAATATAGGTTCCCCTAATTTTATCGATGAAATTCATCAACATTCGTCGAAATCCTAGAAGAATAAATAAGGTAGCACTTCGATTTCATTGACCTAGAGAAATAGAAAATTAAAAGCTTGTAAAAGTCAGTCGATTAGGCCGACTAGTCGAGTCGAGGGTTAGCCGACTCGACTAGGCCTAGTCGGTCAACCTGACTAATCGGGCCGACTAGTCGACAGACTAATCGACCGACTTTTACATAAGCTTTTTAATTTTTTTTAGTTTTTTGCTTTTTTTGAAGGAAACTTGTACTAGTATGCTTAATGTTATATTTAAAGTCAATTACTTCTTTTGTTTCATTATGATAGTATAGAAAATGTACAAATCTATGTTAATATATAAGAATGTGTATAAAAAATGATTTATATATTTAAAATAATTAAAAAAATCAAAAACCGACCAATGACCGACTAAATCCGATTAGTCGCCTGACTGCCGATTAATCCTTAGTCGGTGACCCCGCCGACTGAGTACCGACTACCGTTTTCTGCAACCTTGGAAAATTAAGATAAATTCGACCGAACTTCGTTGAAATTTGAGGCTATAACTGATTTATTGACCTTCTTTGCTGCTGATCATAATATTCAAGATGGATGAAGACAATAGAAGATGTTTAAGATTGGGATCTGCGAAGTAGCATTCTGATGATTGAGCTTGGATAATGCTCACTGGATATTGAATAGTTGGTTCAACAAATGCAAACAAGGATTTTTCAAGCAGGAACTTATACGCAGTATCTCTTGATCAAACATGAACTAGAAATTGGCAAAACTAGGGAATTTTCTACTCAGCTAACAATGCCGATGCTTATATAAGACTCTTTGGATCTCTACAAAAATCAATCTATTGATATGCTTTTGTGTTACATTATCAGTTCCTTTCAGTGTTTATTCCCTTCTTTGTGCATGCATACCCCTTGAAGGGCACACTTTGTAACTTTTCAAAAAAAATGGAATAAAGTAGTTACTCAACCCCCGATATCGGGATTATAGATGTAAAAAATCGTATAGATCAATCGAAAAGTTGAGGGTGATTTCGCCTATCCGCCCCCTGGGTCCACTTTTACCATTGTAATCCGCACTTAACTTCCATCCTTCACCACCACAACCAACAGATCTGCCTCCATAAAGGCACCGTTCGTAGACATATTTCAAACCTGGTTATTATTGATGCTTTATAGCATTTGAATTAGATATAAAGGAGAGTTGCCATCCCATCATGGTATCCATGGCAGGAGATGGGCTTTGGAATTCATTAAAAAATGCTCATTATATATAATGAGGAACTTTCCAGCATGAAAATTCAACTAGAAGAATGATACTACGTTATAGAATGTTACCATGCAAATGATCCTCCAACGACCCGAGTGGCATGTATTCATACACGAGAAGACGTTGATCCCCATCAGCACAGTAACCAATCAGATTAACAAGATTTGTGTCATGCAGCAAGCTGAGCATGAGAACTTCGACCAAGAATTCTCTGTTTCCTTGGAGTCCATTTCTGTCTAGCATCTTTACTGCAACAGCCTATTGATATAAAAGCATCAGACTTAGCCGCCAAACGTCAAGTATAAAACACAGACAGGTTGCTCTCGTTGCGACAATTGTGAAAAACACTATAAAACCACACAATGTTTGCATGAAGGCAAGTCGAACATAATCCTTTACTGATATTACCTGGCCGGTGCTCTCCAAGCGTCCTTTATAAACACGTCCAAAACCGCCTTCACCCAAAAAACATTCTGGCTTGAAGTTCTTTGTGGCAGCTGCTAGTTCTCGGAAAGCAAACACCTGGGCAGAAATCTTGACACCACTTCCATCAGTCTGAACTGACTCAGCTATCCTCTTTGAGTTCCCGTTGTGTCTAGTTTTCAGACGATCAGCTCCTGAAAATGAATCAATAAGTAGAAGATATTGATGAGGGGCGAAATCACCAACCTAAAAAATAGGAACATAAAAGAAGCAGTAATAAGATACATGAATTCACACCAAAAGTTCCGGCTATACAAACTAGACATAATCTACAGCACATATAGATAGTAAGTGCACATTGGATATTGGGCATTAGATCAAAGCATCAAGCACATCCTTAAAGAAAAAAATCGTATTTAACATTGCAAAAGACTTAGATGGCCCATCTTAGACAAAAAATATATAAAAAATACAATGAGTAGCTCACACTTCCCTTGATAAAATAAGCTTTCAGCACAGTCTAAACAAATTGTGTATCATGTAATAGGAACTCTCATCGATTATAAGCACTGCTTACACCACTAACTGGATGAAACTAATGACCAACTTCCTATTTCAAACTTCGACACAAAAAAATCATCCAGGAACAAACAAGATCAGGTAACTTGGTGCACTTATTTTGCATTTTTGCTATAGAATCCTATCAAAATTTGGTTCCATCATTAAACAACCCCAGTTAGTTGATTTCAGAATTTCCTACACTTCACAGAAACCGCAAACATAAAATCAATCAAGAAGCGAGAAATGAAAAAAGAAAATATTATTTTATTTCGGTTTAGCTAAAACATAAACTCATACTTGGATCTAACTGGCGTCAACTGCATAATTGGGTTCAAGTAGCAACAATCTCAAGTAATTCACGATGCCCCAATCCCTCAAGTACTTCCAGTTTAATTAAGCCCAACAGGCTAACATAGTGAGATTAGAGTGGGATCAAAACCAATCCAGAATTCAACACATATAAACTACCACAAAACTTCTCAGATCAGAACAGATGCCATGAAAGAAAGCTCATACCCGAGGACAACCTCTCCGCTCCAGGCGCCACCATCCGCTGCTCCTCCCTCCTGTGATTTACCGCCCCCTGCGAGGGTCCCACCTCCGCCGCGGCCTCCGATTCGAAGCAAGAGAAGCAACCCATCTCTCACAACAGGAAAACACACCTACCCACCAGAAAAAGAATAGAAAAGCGCAGATCCTAAGCAATCAAAATCCCGTCTTTCTGCAAGAATCCAACACAAGGTAGCCTCTACTCTATTGTGTGTTCAACAGTATTCGAATCCGACCCAGAAAAAAGGAACACAGCATCATCATAAAAAAGAACAGATACAGTCGTGGGGAGGAAGGAGGGGGGCCAATGGGAAATCAGAACACCCCAAGATGGAGACTTTGGTCCCTCAAACGGGAAGGATCGAGTTGGGAAAACAACATCAGGAGGCGTGCCGGGGTCGATCGCCTTAGCATTGTGGGAATGTCTCCATCTAATTATTGGGCATATTATATAGAGATAGAGAGGGGGGGAGGAATGGAGAAAAGAAAGCACAAGGAGAGTCCTTTCTTTTCTTTTCTGCACTTCCTTTCTCCACCTCTGGAAGATGGAATCCGAGATCGGTACTTACAATAATAAAATCCACGAGAGATGTGCGCAGAAATTTCTCTTTTTACTCCGTTCTTGAAGAGGGCACGACTTCCCTCTGTGACCCGTAAAAGAGAGGTCTTTTGCTGTCTGTACACATTAAAATTCGAGGAGAAATTTTATTGTACAATATCTCGAGGACCCACAAATCTCATTTGCTGCTGCATGGAATGGAATTGACCTGTTCGGAGATGGGCGTGGATTCTCCTTTGACTCATCTGGATTTTTTTCTCTTCCGATTTCTGTGATGGGAGAAAAAGGAGCTCACTTTTGACATGACACTGACAAGAGCCTCGCAGTCGGCCCCAACCTCTGAAAAAATGGAGTTTTGGATTGGAGTTAGCACATCTCCATTGATTTGTGATTTATTCTCCTAATATTTTGTTGTTGTTCCGTAAGGGTGAGTTCGGTTCGGGAATAAGCAGGAATAAGGATGTGGAATAAAGAAAATAAGGGTCTATTCTTTGTTGGGCTGGAGTATAGGAAGAAGGAGAATAAGGTGAAATAAAGGTAGGTAAGGTGGGATAAAGATAGGAATAAGAGTGAAATAAGATAGAAAAAAAGAAATAGTCGTACCATTGGAAACCGTGTCGGGAGGAGAATTGACCCCTTATTCAATGGCCTATTCTCCAACCGAACAGGCCCTAAGTTTCAGGGATGAAAGAATAGATAGATATATAAGGGGTCAATGGGGTTGCCCCCATGGTTGCCGTGTCCCATTTTTTGTCAATTTTTTTTTATTTTTTTGAAAAATATCGCCATGTATATTCATTTCTATATCCATCCTATATGTCATTCGAATTTCGTCAGAAACAGAAACTCATACAGTCTCCATTCAGACAGAATCGATTTAAAAAATACTGCGACCGTTAAAAAAATGACGTCTGAATGGAGACCGTAGGAGTCTTTGTTTCCGACGAAATTCAAATGGCATATAGGAGGGATATATGGATGAATATACATGGTGATATTTTCCCAAAAAAATAAAAAAAAATTGTGAAAAATTTAGTGGGGGCAGCCCCATTTTTCCCAATATATAATATAGTCCCTTTGTGGCAGGATAAAGAGGCTTTATGTTGGCTATCATTTCATTTGATATTTGTTGTATTTTATCTTAAGTGAAGTTTTGATTTGAAACTTTGCCTCTGATTTAATGTGAATTTATGATTTTATTTGAAGTGAGAACGAGGTGAGAGTTTGAATGCATTTAAGACGAGGGAGCGGAAGAGGAAAGGAGTCTAATGCAACCCATTAATCGAGGGTGAGTATGGAGGATAAGCTTTTCTATTTTGAAATAAGGAGATTTTATTTCAGGATAAGTTATGTCATGATCTAGTCAACTATTACGTCTTTGTCTATGGTATATATGATCAACTGAACAAAAATTAAAAAGATATTTTATTTATTTGTTTGTTAGAATTCATGTCGAGAAATATAAATATGTTTGTGATTGGATGACATTGCATGATTAGGAGTTGTTTAAACTTCGCGATAACATAAAAAAACCCTTTATATAACAATCGATTTCTTGTAGGTAGGATACAAAATCAGTATACATTGATTTGCTGAACAAGCAAAGCATTTTAAATTAATAGACGGCATTGTTTTTTTTTCAAAGAAAAATGTGTCATATGTAGCATGTTCATTTTTCTATAATCCTTTTTTGTAGCATAACAAAATTGAACCTTGGTCATAATTTCCTAATTAATAACTGGAAATCATGCATTTCCTTTTCCAGTTATATATTAAGTAGTTTCTATATTGACGATATAGATAAGCATGAAGATAAAATCGATGGTGTAGATGCATCTCTTCCATATGTAACAGTAAATTTCGCTTTCCAGTCTTCTTTCTTAAATGCTGCCATAATTCCCGCGTCATATGTAAATTGCAATGTACTGGTTTTTGTAGTTATTCATTAATTATAATTTTAGGAGGAGTTCACATGTTCGGTGTTTTAAAAAAAATAGTATATCATTGGGTGTTTGTGCTCCAAATCAGATAAGTAGCTTTTATTGGTCAAAGGAAGTAAAGAAAGAAAAGTGAGTATATTTCACTACTTCTAGAAAAAACAAAAGAAATATATGCTTTGCTTTAGACGAAAATGAGAGAAAATTTGTAAGATATATGTGTATGGTAAGGGCTCGCAAAAATGAAATGGAAAAATATGAAATTAAAACACTATTTATCCTTTTTAAAATCTTTTTCATAACTGATCTAATGAAATTAATTAATTAATAGCAAATTTTAATATTATAAAAATTTTATCATTCAACTCCATGCAACATGTGCTATGTATATTCGATTTTACATTGTCTATGATTTTTTTTAAGTATGTGTTAGTGTTTGTGTTTACGAGTGAGTGAATACGTGTGTGTGCGCGCTCTAAATGGATATAGGACATTTAGTTCGAGAAAAAAACTTTAACTTTCATCAAATGTATTTGTCATAATTCGTGGGTTCACATAGGAATTGATCTATCCAACTCATCGACAAGTACCAAGTTGTCAATTTGATGTATTAATTGGCACCTTAACTACGGCATCCTCGCATGCATGGGCCCATATGTTGCATTCCACTTGTAAGCGTACATGACAAGTAAATTATGTGGGACACTCGAACGCATCATCGCGTGAGATCCATCATGTCCTAACACATTTTTTCTCCTTAGAATCCATCATTCCACATCGTTGCTATATGCACCTTAGCTAGATGATATAGTAAAGAATCTGACATCCGTTGCTACTTTCAAGTACAAAAAATAATTTTGTAGCGAGCAATATCCACTATTATTTAAAAAAAATAACAGATATTATAGTGACGGATTTAAAAAAGAAACATCACTGTATATAGACCTATTTTGTTATGGTGGCATGTATGCATGGTATTAAATCAAAACATAAAAAAGATTTGATCAATTTGAAGGTTGAGAAGTTGGGAAAAAACATATTAGCGAGAAAGGATGGGAATTAGGTACAACATTTACATACCTAATGGTGAAGTGTGATGGTGGCGATGGCAACACCAAGAAACTAATTCATGCATGTAGTTGAATAGTCCTTATTCCATGAGAGGGCCAATAAAATTTAGGGTTTTTTACACTTGAGCCCCTTTGAGGTTTTTCAATTACAGATACATCTCTATTTTTTTGCAATAATGTGTGTACACACCCAATAAAAGGATGTTAGTTAGATCGTCAATATTGGAAATTTAAATATTGACGATCTAACTAACATCCTTTTATTGGACGATTACAAATCCGAGGAGTCACCATGATTTATATATCTTCCCTAAACTCAACTTGGTTTCTCAAGATCGCGTATGAGAAACCAAGTTGAGTTTAGGGAAGATATATAAATCATGGTGACTCCTCGGATTTGTAATCGTCCAATAAAAGGATGTTAGTTAGATCGTCAATATTTAAATTCCTAATATTCAGAATACAGGTGAGTCTCTTTAGTGAACTGAATGACTATATCAATGAGGCGGGGCTCTTACTTGTCCTTAGTCATGTTTGCGTGGTGAAAACCCGCTTTACTTGTACCTGACCCGATCCGAACCATGACATCGGATCAACGGACCAATCCACTCAAAACAAAATGGGTATCCATTAGACTGGATACCCATTTTGTGAAATGGATGCCGCATTACCCGCTGGTATCCATGGGTTGTGAGGTTTGCTAAGGAGATTGGAGGGAGTTTGTAGTGGGTTTATGGATGAAACTAGATTGGATATGGCTATTGTTATCTACATCGAACGCGGATATGGATATAAAACAATTGTGGATTTAGGAAACCATAAGCTTATATAATCGGCCATGAATCCGCATCGAATATTCAACAACTATGAACATGTATTAAATAAAGAGCAAAAATGAATATGGATCGATATGATCGAAGAAAGATAAATTGCAAATTTGGACGAAAATATTGTCTAGTACTTGTATATAGGGGGCTTTCCAATATGACGCAGTCCTTCCTGAGTTCATGAAGGTCACCCTCTTTTTGTATAAAACACGAGCACTTTAGTACAATACATATTCAATTTGCATTATAGCTGCACATTATAAATACAGAACCGCATACAAAACTGCACATTATAATACAAACATTAAAAGTGCGCATTATAATACAAATTGTATACATATTCTACTAAAGTCGTCGTATTTTTTATTTAAAAAAGTGTTGGTCTTCCTGTACTCAGGAAGGACTGCATCCTATTGAAAGGAAATCATATATATATATATATACACACGCATTGGGACGGGTCCTTCCTCCCCAAGGAAGGTCAGCAATCTCAACCCTCTACAATTAATCCGGAGGAGATCAACATTAATATATATATATATATATCCAATGGGACACGGTCCTTCCAACCCTAAGGAAGGTCAGCAATCTCAACCCTCTACAATTAATCTGGTGGGGATCGAAAATCTATTTTGGTCATTATTCATTATCTAAATATAGTATGTAACCACCTAAAATATCTTCATCATTAATCTTCTCTAATTATCTTATTAATATTTCAAAACCCTCACATTCATACAAAACGTACGCAATTTATGGAGGACAGCAACGGCGCGTAGGAGAAGGAGATGAGGTGCTTGCATTGGTGGTGCATTTAGAGAAGGAGATGGTGTGCTTGCATTGGTGGTGCATTTAGCGTTGAACGACATCGATGGATGTGTGATGCATTGTATATGTGTAGTACGTAGGTGACCAAGGGTGGCTACGGTGGTGCGGATCGTGATCACGATGGTGATGAGTGGAGGGGTGACAAAGGCAAAACACGTAGATCGAGATGATGGATTCTAGTGTACGACGATTGCGTGTGGCTGATATTGATGCGTGTACGACGATGACGACGTGTAGCGCAACGGTGGTGGCACAAGGATGGCATATCTTACATTTAATGTGTACTGTACATATTTGATGTCTATTTTACATGTCAGTTGGGCATAAACGACTATTGTGATTTTTCATATATCTTGTGTATTTGATGTGTGTTATACATATTTACTGTATATTTTACATATTTGAATACATATCTTACAAGATTATCGTTTTTTTTGCAGAATCTCATACAATGTTTACAAAAGGATTGTAGATTTCAGAGAATGTACATTTGGCAAACCATTAGGTTTTACATTGGTGTGCTCGTGTGCGTACAAAGTCATATTAAATTATAAAAATACCTGATGCATTGCTAGTATGAATTGTATTTAATAAAGAACCATACAAACTTTACAAATGGATGATGAATTTTGAAGGACGCACAATATTGGCAACGACATTAGATGGTAACATAAAATTAATTGATATATTACTAATCAAAGTTTCATTTTGCATAAAAACATACAATGGATACAAAATGAACCATGTATTTTACAAAAAAAGAGGATTTTTACCTGACAGACCCTATAAACTTTGCCAATTACCTCCACGACCTTTGAAAGAACCTAATTCCCTCCTCGACCCTGTAAACTTGGTAACCATTACCCTACAAATCTTGCGGTTAACCTCTATCCATTTACCCATTAAAACTAAGTGGATTCTGTTATGTTCTTTTACATTATACCTATTTTGTTTATCAAATTTACATTGAGTGCCACTCCCCCTCACCTCCTCCTCATCTCCCTTTCCCATCGAGCACCCACCACCTCCTTGACCTCTGCTGCCCTCGCCCTCTTCCTCCCCGACCTCCCCCTCTCCCTCCACCTCCATGGCATTCTCCCTCGATCTCTGCCCTCACCCTTCCACCCCTCGCCCGCCCATTCCCTCCCCGTAATAGTTCCTCTCTTCAGCGACCTTCAACTCCCTCCTCTCCCGATCCACACGTAGAAATGGATCCTTCAAAGACGTCACCTTCTCCAAGACGGAAAACAAGGACATCACCTCCATCATTGATGATACCTTTATTACTCCGATGTATGACTCCGTCTTGTTTAATATGATGCACAACTACATTATTCGCTTTATATATTGGTGTTGAACAAGTTACTCCCGATCCCGACGGCTAACCTCACCCTTCGACTCACGGTAGTGGACGAGAGCACGGAAGTTGTGCTTCTCAACCTGATGGCCTTCGAGAAACTACACATTAGGAGGTCGACGTCGGACATGGGGGTGTCATTGTGGGTGCTGCTGATGGGGAGCATGTTGAGGTCAGAGGAGGACGTGAGGATTCTAAGGGAGACGGGGGTGCTGACATGCATGTCAGAGAGGGGGGATGGGTAGGTGGCGACGATGGTTGCGAGGTTGATGAGGGGGATGGTTGTGGCAGAGGGGAGGAGGATGGTGAATGCAGAAATGAAGGAAGTGTGCAAGAAGGTCGGCGGGTGGTTGGTGGCGTCGATGAGGTACTACTGGAGGAAGGACTTAGACCCGTTGAAGCCAAGGCTGACGATGTTGGCAGTGTTGTATGGGTTCCTCATAACTCTCGTCAGCTTCATCCTCTCGGTGATCAGCTGTGTCCATGCCCGAAAGCTGTGGTTTGCTTCACCAAGTAGAGGTAGAGCAGACCCTGAGATATGCTTTATGACAGACGGGAACGGGCAGATTGATGATCGGGAGCTGCAGAGGGTTCTGAGCATGCACCGGAGCTTCAGCATGCGGACAATGCACCTCCTCATGTGCCTCTTCACAGATAACAGCTCCTTCAAGATCGGTGAGTCAGATTACCCCTTCTCCCTCCTCACACGCCACAAGGAGTCGTTGAGGCTGATAAGGACTGCGCCCGTAGCCAGGGACAAACTTGGGATGAGCCGGAGGTTTTCCGTCGACGAAGCAGAAGCGGAGTCATCATCGACAATGAGGATGGGGGAAAGTAGAAGACGAGCAAGGAGATGGCGGTGTTGGGAATGCGGGAGGGGAAGGAGGACCGGGTCCAATCAGGAGGCGCTGAAGGAAAGGGAAAATCAATGGAAACAACAAATGGTCTACCGTGCATGTATGCGCGCACTAGGGTTTGATTAACTCAACTTAAACCCCATATTAGTTAATCCAAGCAGTCTCAAATTAACGGTAAGGTATGGGGTAAGATGGAGTAAATTTACGGGTCGAGGGGGGAATTAGGTTGTTTCAAAGGTCGTGGAGGTAATTAACGAAGTTTATAGAGTCTGCCGGGTAAAAATCTCAAAAAAACATGATAGGTTACAAATATATACCCCACAATGTCACCCAACTTAAAATTAGATATTATTTAAATAAGGTTTTGCTAAAAAATCAAAATTAGATCTAGCTAAAATTAGTATTTCAAAATATTAAATGATATGTGTAATTAATGTGGAAATGGATGACCAAAATACTCTTTTATCAAAGATATATAAATGGTTTTTATTCAATGGACCTCGTTCTGTTTAGGGATGAGATGAGCCCATAATTCAAGCCATCATATTTCAATCCTCAAAAGAAAGGAACTATAATCGTAATGGGAAGAAAATAAAATTGGAAATTATAAGCAATTGTAAAAATAGTATGCGTTTATAGAAAGAGGAACGTCTGTGAATACGATTATTACAGCCTATCATATTGTTCCAATGTGAGGCGATTGCTTTCATCTAACAATGGGTATCATTTTATCATTTGTTATTTTTTGCAATTCTATAGATTAGAATCTTTTGAAGAATTTTTTCGTCATTATAGTAGTCTCCGCTTCGGGATTCAAATGCGACACCCGATTATGACGGATGATTTGCGGTTGGTTTGGATCATGAGAAGATTATCTTAAAAGGATCTTGTACGAATAATCTTTGGGATTTTTACACACATAACCTTGAGTAATTTCGCAATTACAATCATAATCCTATATAATCATGAATTACATGAGAAACCCTGAGTTATGCTTAACTCTTACATGAGATAATGTTGAGATAATTGCTAAATCTATATTTAGATAATTACTAGTTTTGTTTTTCGCTTTATCTTTTGTAATCCTCTATTTATCCTTTTCTTTTTGTATTTTATCCAATGGGTTTTTCTCCTATATAAGAGAACCCTTGGGTCTTTCACAATTCATCTGAGTTTATCCCTCTAACATGGTATCAGAGCCATGTTCAATCCCTAACCCTAAGCCGCTGCTAATCCCGTAGGGTGTCCTGCGTGGACCCCGACGTCTCTCCCAATGGGACCCCCACCGCCTCCCTTCTCCTTTCTCCCTCCACCGCGATACCCACCGCCTCCCTCCACCGCGATACCCACCGCGATACCCACCGCCTCCCTCCACCGCGATACCCACCGCGATTCCGCACCGCCTCGCGTGACCAGCGCCTCGTGCGACCCCAGCGCACCCAGCGCCTCGTGCGACCCCAACGCACCCCGCGCCTGTGGCCTGCCGACCTCAGCGCACCCCGTGCCTGCGCCCTGCGCACCCCAGCGTCGCGCGCCTCGTGTCTGCGCCCTGCGCATCTCGCCTCTCGCGCCTGCGTCCTGCGCACCTCGAGCTGCTTGCCTTGCGCACCCGCGCCTGCGACTCCTCCCGAGCACTGTGATCTTGCGACTCCTCCGCCCTGCAACTGTGAAGCCCCGCTACGTGATCTTGCGCCAGCGCCTCCTGAGCACTGTGAAGCCCCGCAACGTGAAGAAGCCTCGTATGTTCTGAGCCTTCTCGATTTATTGTCCTTCGTACAGGCAGGAAAGGTAACTTCAGATCCTTAGGCAAGCAATAAAGAAGAAATAAGTATGATTGCATGAATCTAGACATACAACCAATCCTTCGTATGAATCTATAGACTTCGTTATATCAATACATTCTCCTGTCGAGTTCCGCTTTTGGCTATTTTACAATATGTCAGATAATAAGGGTGATCTCTTCTCGTCCGGAGTCTTTAAGGGCCCGGCTCCAATCGTTAAGATGGATGGGACCAACTATGAGTTGTGGTCCATGCAGTTCCTCACCCTCATGCAGTGCAATAACAAGGAGCATATCCTGACAGATCCAGAGCCAACGGACAAAACCGTTGCAAATGCTTCTTGGAAGCAAGATGATGCGTACGCACGTATTTGGCTTTGCGGGACTCTTACGACAGAAATAGCAAATGATATTCTGAACCAGCCCACTACCAAGGCAATGTGGGATACTTTGGCATCCACTTATGCACAAGCAAAGAATGAAACCAAAATCCTTCAACTACAGTTTGATATCTACAACTCCAAGCAGAATGGTCGCCCTCTACATGACTACTACTCTTCATTGCGTGGCATGTTTGAAAAACTTCATAGCTACATGCCTATTACGACGTCTGCTGAACAACAGAAGACATATAGAAACTCCACGATGGTTGGAGTTTTCATGGCCGGACTTGATGCAGAATATGAGGTTGCACGTGCCCATCTTCTTACTGGAGCAACCATTCCTCCTATAGAGGAGGCCTATAGTCGTCTCAGCCGACTCAACATCCCTTCGACAACTATGCTTTCGCATTCCTCAGTGATGGTAGTCTCTCGTGGTCGAGGTAGGGCGATCCAGTTCAGAGGATGCGCATCTCGAGGAAGAGGCAATGGATGCCAACGTGGTCCTTGCACCTATTGCCGTAAGCCTGGACATGGAGAGGATACATGCTATCAGAAGCATGGCTATCTCGTTTCTGGTCAAGCAGCAGAGCAAATTGTTTCTCCCCAGGCTGATCCTCGTCTGGACGATATTGTCTCTCGCATTCGAGAGATCGTGACTCCTAGTACTGACACCACCACAGATACTGCTACAACAGCCAGAGCCTCTTCGAGCTCCTCAGGTATAACCTATGCCTTCACTGGTAGTATGAATGCAGATATGACAGAATGGATTGTGGACTCTGGTGCATCTCATCACTTATGTGGAAACAAAACGCAACTAAAGTCTTACAGGGCTATACCACCTGGCAGATGGGTCGCCATTGTTAATGGGGACCACTTACCCGTTACAGGACAGGGAGAGGTGCAATTGACACCATCCATACGTTTGAAGAATGTTTTATATGCTCCTGCCTTTCAGATGAATTTACTGTCTATTAGTCAGATCACTAAAGATCTGCATTGTCGTGCCATCTTTGATCCTTCATCTCTTGTGTTTCAGGACATACTCACGGGCAGGATGATTGGAAGTGGCCATGAGCAGCGGGGACTTTACAAACTGGACCAACCTCCTCATGCTAATATTTCTGTTATACCTACTGGACCGGTCTCTCCTTATTTGTGGCACCTTAGGTTTGGACATCTTCCTCTGCAAAAGTTATGTCATGTTCTCCCTCAGATTTCTACGAGATCCTCTTTTCAGTGTGAAGCATGTCAACTTGGGAAGCATCACCGTTCATCTTTTCCATCCCGTCAGAGTCGAAGCAGTTCTCAGCTATTTGAGCTTCTTCATTTAGACATTTGGGGTCCTAGTCGTGTCCTTGATCTCCAAGGACACCGTTTTTATCTTGTAGCAGTCGATGACTTTTCTAGACTTTCCTGGGTTTTCTTATTGAAAAATAAGTCTGAGGCTGGATCCACAATCAAGTATTTTATTAATGAAATAAAGAATATTTTTTCTGCCAATGTCAAGTATATTCGTTCGGACAATGCTTTGGAATTCAGCACCTTACATCTTTATGAGTTCCTTAGATCCCATGGCATTGTTCACCAGACCTCATGTGTCTATACTTCCCAGCAGAACGGTGTTGCCGAGCGCAAACACCGTCACTTACTTGATGTAACCAGGACATTGTTGATACAAAGTCATGCTCCTCATTCTTACTGGGGTGATGCTGTCCTTACTGCATGTTATCTGGTAAACCGTATGCCCTCGTCCGTGTTAGGAGAAAAGATTCCTTACTCGATTGCATTTCCCGAGAAGGATCTCTTCTCTCTTACACCTCGTGTATTTGGATCTGTTGCCTTTGTTCATGATGTTTCTCCAGGACGTGACAAGCTCTCTCCTAGAGCTATCAAGTGTGTGTTTGTCGGCTATTCTCGTACCCAAAAAGGGTATCGCTGCTTTAATCCATTAAGCCAGAAATATTTTGTTAGTGCGGATGTTACCTTCTTTGAGTCAGTCATGTATTTTTCTCCTACAGGTGACAGACTTAATCCATCTGACTCTGATGATGACATTTACATACCACCACCTCCTGCGCCACCTCCTCCGCCACCTCCACCACCTCCTCCGCCACCTTCGCCACCTCCTCCACCACCTCCACCACCTCCTCCGCCACCTCTGCTGGTTCAGTTTTTGCCTCGTAATATTCCTCGCAAATCTCGCTCTGTTCTCCCTGCTACGAGCCTTGCCCATCATCCAGCACGCCTCAGGTATGTAATGAACATATTATTACTGATGGCACTACTGAATTAACTGTACAACAGGATTCTAGACATGAGGAGCATGTACCCTCTCAAGAGGGAGATACCCAGGTCCATGATTTGGCAGATGATCTTGATGTACCAATTGCTCTGCGAAAGCCAAAAAGGACATGTGCTACTTACCCACTTGCAGCCCATAGTTCTTTGGATAGGCTGTCAGAAGATTTCAGGAGATTTACGCTAGCACTGTCAGCCGTACAAATACCACGGACATACCAGGAGGCTCTCAAGGATAGTCATTGGAGGATTGCCATGGAGGAGGAGATGGCTGCGCTACAGTCACATGGTACGTGGAGTCTTGTTTCTGCTCCTGTTGATATGTCAGTTGTGGGATGCAAATGGGTATTCACTGTGAAACACTGCGCAGATGGCAATGTGGATCGCTATAAGGCGAGACTTGTGGCACGAGGGTTCACCCAGACATATGGGGTGGACTATCAAGATACTTTCTCCCCAGTTGCCAGGTATTCTACTCTACGTATTCTCCTTGTTGTTGCTGTAACACGAGATTGGCCTCTTCATCAGCTTGATGTGAAAAATGCATTCCTTTATGGTGACTTACAGGAGGAGGTCTACATGCAGCAGCCACCTGGGTTCGCTGCTGAGGGGGAGTGTCATAAGGTGTGCAGGTTACATAAGGCTATCTATGGCCTCAAACAGAGTCCAAGAGCATGGTTCCAGAAGCTCTCGGACTTGATAGAGCAGCGGGGATTTGTGAGATCAACTGCAGATCACTCCTTGTTTATACAGAAGACCCAGAGAGGTATTGCAGTCATTCTTGTTTATGTTGATGACATTATTATTACAGGGGAGGACGAGCAGGGTATTCAGGATGCCAAGGACTTCCTAAGTCAGCAGTTTGTGACCAAGGACCTTGGACATTTACGTTACTTTCTTGGAATAGAGTTTGCCAGGAATCAATGGGGTCTTGTAATGACCCAAAGAAAATATGTTATAGATCTTCTCTCAGAGACAGGTATGGCAGATTGCAGACCTGCCACTACTCCGCTTGACCCAAGCATGAAGTTGTATGATGATGATACTGAGGAAGTCGACAAGAGAAGATACAGAGAGCTGGTTGGCAAGCTATTATATGTAACTATTACCAGGCCTGACATAGCATTTGCAGTAAGCAAAGTGAGTCAATTTATGGAGCAGCCCAGACAGACACATATGGATGCAGTCAATATGATTCTAAGATACTTGAAGACTTAACCTAGTACTGGACTTCTTTTCAACAGAGGCACGTCTCTGTCAGTAACAGCATGCGTAGATGCAGATTATGCTGGGTGTCCGAAAGATAGAAAGTCTACATCTGGATTTGCCGTGTTTATATGAAATTCTCTTGTTTCATGGAAAAGTAAGAAACAGACGGTGGTTGCTGGATCAAGTGCTGAATCAGAATACAGGGCTATGGCACAGGCTAGTACAGAAATGATGTGGGTCAAATCTGTTCTTACTGATCTAACTATTGAAGTACCTCTTCCCATGCATCTCCAGTGTGATAATCAAGCTGCTCTCTTCATTGCAAATAACCCAGCCTTTTATGAAAGGACGAAGCACATAGAGGTAGATTGTCACTACACTCGTGACATGATATAGAAGGGTTTTATCACTACTACACATGTCAGCTCTGGAAATCAGACAACAGATATACTTACAAAGGCTCTAGCAAGAGGACCTTATCAGAAATGTTGTTCCAAGCTGAGTCTTATTGATATCTACGCTCTAGCTTGAGGGGGAGTGTTGAGATAATTGCTAAATCTATATTTAGATAATTACTAGTTTTGTTTTTTGCTTTATCTTTTGTAATCCTCTATTTATCCTTTTCTTTTTTGTATTTTATCCAATGGGTTTTTCTCCTATATAAGAGAACCCTTGGGTCTTTCATAATTCATCTGAGTTTATCCCTCTAACAGATAACCCTATGTTATGTTCCGTTTGGGATGCCCATTATATTTGACAGTTTCCGTGAAAAAAGACAAAACTACCCTTAATTTTCATTCTTATTTGCAAAACATACCATCGACGCTTCCCCTTCCCCCACACTAGAAGCCCGTCCATCTCCCCCTGCCGAGCACCACCTACGCCTCCCCTACAGGCCCTGCGTCGAGCCCCCCACCGCCGAGCTCATCACCCTTGGGACCCCCCGCCCCTGTCGACCTCTGCAAGCAAAGCCCCGCCGATCCCCTACTCGAACCGCCGACCTCATCCCCTTCGGAATCCCACTCAACCCCCCCCCACCCCCCTGTCGATCGTGACCACCTCTGCAAGCCCCGCCACCCCCATCCCTCGCCAATCCGACCATCTCTGCAAGCTGCAACACCCCCTTCCCACAACGACCGTGACCAGCTCTGCAGGCCCCGCCAACCCCATCCCTCACCGATCCGACCATCTCTACAAGCTGCAACCCCCCCCCCCCCCCCATCGTGCCTCTCAAGTCCCCCTCCCCAAGCCCCAGTCCTGTTGCTGCCCTCCAACGCTCCTCTGCACCCGCCCGCCTACAGGCTCGCCACTGCCCTCCACCATTGCCGAACCCCAACAACGCCTCGCTCCTTGCAGGCTTGCCGCACTGCAGGCCTGCCGCGGCCTTCCACCATCGTTCCACATGCAAGATCCCCACCCCTGCCGCCGTCTTCCAGTGGGAATGAGGGGAGATGAAGGGTGGAGTCTTAATATAGTTTAGGTATAAAACTCTAGTTTTAGAAACGCTAAAATAATCCTAAACCACAAGTAATTATTCAATTTCAGTAACCATTAATTCACAACAATATCCATGACCCCACTTCACTAAAACACACATATCTCACACATCCGGACTCGAAATTACGTGTTTTTGGGCTCCTTAGAAAGCTTACGACGAGACGCTTCTTTTGAGTATAATTGAATAGGTTTGAAAATTTGAAAAAAGATGAAAATTACGGGGCATTACAGGTGGGCAGCAGCTGGAGGAGGCTAGGATAGGTGTCCCGGGCTGGGGCAGAAAGGGGTGTCGGGTGGTGGGGTGGAAGGAGGAGGTGATGTGGGGGTAGGGGGGATAAACCCTAAGTATATTTCAAAATATTAAATATATAAAATGAATATTTGTATTCGTAACCGGATTCATTTTTTTTTGTATTTGTATTCGCATTCATTAATCCAATATTCGTATCTGTAAAAAAATCATTTAGAATATTCCTATTCACCTCTTTTAGAAAAACAAGAACCATATCCTCTTGAAAACGAATACAAACACGAACGAATACGAATACAACTACAGCCATTTACGTCCTTACTCTCCAACCCTCATAGCTATCCAAACAACTACTATTCACAGGGGACATCCCAACCCACCCCATCCCACTAGCCAAACAGACCACTAGGGAGGCATCGGGGTTGGGAGCTACGCTTTGTCATCTAGTGAGGGCTTCACAGGGAGGAAGAATTGCAATGATTCAACTGCTTCGTGGGAAAATGTAGTTGCATGAAGAGGAGAACGGATTATTGGAGAAGGGAGGAGAAAGAGGACAGTTCATGAGGGAGAAAAATGAAGACATTAAAATCGGAAGATGTTAACATAAGTTCCACTTCCTCCAGCATTGATATCTACAAATATTAAAATATTTAAACGTGAAACTTATTCGTATCAGCACCGACTAAAGAGGGAACATATTCCATGACTGTGCTAATGGATAACTTCCACTTCCAATGGATGACTTGCAGTATAATTTATGCAGATACTAAAAATTCAACAAGTGGGACAATTGGGTACCATGAAATAGAGATAATCAAAGAACAGTAAACAGCCATCAACAAGATTCTACTGTATGGTTTTTTGTTGGTCAAATAAACAGCAATGGTGATAATCGAGAATTGGGTGAATACAAACATGATGAGAACAGAGCTGTCATTTGCCATCACGTTCACCATGATGAAGACAGACAGGTAAAGGAACATACAGATCACATGTTTGACTTACTTGCCACAAAAATGTGTCGGCAAGACTTACTTTGAAATGATTAAATTCAAATACAATAACCCACATTAACAGGGGCGGGTTTTCCATTCAGGGAGCTATCCATCTTCCATTTTATATAAGAAACCAAAATAACCTAGAAAACAACAAAGAATGGTCCATTGTACAGGGAATTACCCAGCACGAGCAGCTTGGCATCGCCGAAATGAAAGATCGATGCAGAGATTGAACATGGAGTTCTTACCGAATATTCTTGTATTGATTCAAATTCTTGATGATCTCCGCGATGAAAGGTCAGGTGGACAGCATACTTGCAAGAAGAGATTATAGTGAAAGAGAATGGATGCATGGTTAACATTCCATAGCATAACTTAACAAAAAACACTTTGCAGTGTCCCTGAGGCTTGTCCTCAGGTGCAATGGCCCAGGGCCCATCAACTTTGGGGGCCCATCTCTAAATAAGCTACATATAGTTATCTCTTATTATTTTTATTTCAAATACTGGAGATGAAAATGGATCGGATACGGATCAGATATGCCTATTTTCATATCCATATTCGTTTCATCTCTATCGAATACGAATACGGATACATATATGATTTGGATATGCATTAAAGAAACCGTAACTTTAAAAATATGGATACGAATCAGATGTTTATCGAATTCGAATATAGATCGAATAAAGAGCGGACTCGAATACGGATTGAATAAAGAGCTAATCCAAATATAAATCAAATAAAGAGTGAATCCAAATATGGATCCAATAAACATGGAATCTAAATATGTTCCCTTTTTCAAAATTTTTATTGTAAATATAATCATTTTTATATTTGTGGTAGGAATATTTTATTGTGGGATTGTGAATAACCATCAAATAATCTTTTTAGGTAATTTCTTTTGTTTTCCGTAAAATCAAATCTTTATTATTAAATATAGATTTTGAGATTAATGATAGTTTCAAGATTATTTAGATCTTCGAGATTAATGAACTATCAACATGGCTTGATTACCACTGTCAAATAAAAAAATGGATGACTTGGTTATTTTTTCTATAACTATTATTTTATTGTTTGTTGAAATCATGTATTATTTTTATTGCAACTAATTGTTTAATGCTTCTTACTTGAATATTATTATTATCTAACCTTATTTTTTCCAGCCCATATGATATGGAAAATAGACATTAAGAGATAAAACTCTTAATTTTTAAATATTTATGTTATTGTAGCTAATAGATATATGTGCTTTTGTGCTTGAACGTTCTCAAAAACCTACTTAAAAAACACATGTCATACATTTTTTGCTAGTTATTGCCCATAGCTTTTGTTTGTATTTACATTCTTTGAGTTGCACTACATCCATAGATGTCTATTCCGATTGTAGAATTTTTTTATAATTTATAATTCATGACTTATTGTGTGATACTCGTCGATCATAAACATCCATAGTTCTTTATAAAATCAAAAGAACTTTTTTTAAGAAATTTACAAATTTTAAAAATTAAATTATTTTTTTATAGGACCCTTTTTTCTCTTTTGACTAGGATCCATAAAAATGTCAGGGACGGCACTGACTGGAGTTTACAATATCTTGAATGCATGGAACAAGCACTCCCCAGGGCAATGTGACCCGCCATTCGACCATCCTGTGATCCGCAATGCACCGTCTCTGTACCAGGGATTCTTGAGACTTTTCCGTATAAAATGTTCATCATGAGCCCAAGTCCATTCTTCCACAAAAGCACCTCTGTCCAGGATATGCTGACCAGAATCAGATCAAGAGCTGCTAGATGGTCACATCTTCCTCTTGCCAAGAATTTCAACAGCCCAATCAGGGTATGGACAATCATAGCTCCAATCTGGCCCAGTATACCTCACGCAATGCAGCCACAGTACTTCCTCGGATTCCTCGTACCTGGGACATCAAGAAAGAAAACCGATCAGAATAACTGGCTCTGTGTTTCAGAATGTGCCCTCATGCTTAGCGTCGTGATCAACCTATACTTTACTATTGTCCCAGTCCCCACTTGGAACAAAGAGAACAAATTGGTATCAATTCATAATCGGTCCAGCAAACTGGCAACAAATATCTCTGGTAATTTCATACAGATTATTAATAGACAGCTGGCTTGAGAATCTTTCAGATCACGTCCTAGGTTATAGCTCCCACTACCTATGCAGCCAAAACGGCAAATTAAGTTTTTTAGGGGAAAGGTTAAGTATGTTTAATAACATGTGATGTATATAGTCACTGCCCCTGTTAATCATCTATAATAATACTCCATGATGCAAGACTAGTTTCATATACAGATTAAAGACTGATCTAGAACATGGATTTTTTTTCTCTTTTTTATTTGATTAACCGTGGTCACTTTCCCTACTTAATTGTGGGAAAGGCTTTGTTGTTGTTGTTGTAACCGTGGTCACTTTCCTGGAGATCAAAATCTCCAAAAATGTCGAGTCACAGGAGTGTAAGTGAAAAAATATACCAAAATTTACGAAAATTTCGCTGTAAGATACCTTCTACAAAAACATCAACATTCAAGTAGACAAATGAATTCAGACAGTTTTGAAATTCACAGAAAAGGTCATATCATCCTAATCCAAATAAATATTAGAAGGGATATTTACACCTATAATCCTGAGTAGTTCCATAATTACCCCAGAAACCCTGTAAAAATACGAATTACACTCGAGACCTTGAATAGTGCTTAGCTCTTACGTTCATAACCCCGTGTTAACTTCTACCAAAATTTCCGTTAACTTTGACGGTATCTGTTAAACATTTTACAATTTATATCCAAATTTATTTTTTAGTTAGGAATGCCCCCTCCCCTTTTTCCCCAACCTCAACCCCCCCCCCCCCCCAATCACCGACACCGCTGCCTGGGACCCCCCCCCCTCCGCCTTCATCTTCGGCCAGAGCCCCCTCCCCACCGGAACCTCCGCCTTCATCTTCGGCCAGAGTCTCCCCCTCCCGCCTTCGTCTTCGGCCAAAAGCCCCCCTCCCGCCTTCGTCTTCGGCCAAAAGCCCCCCCCCTGGGACCTCTGCCTTCATCTCTCGGCCCCCGGGAACCTCCGCCTTTGTCGGTAGCCGCCAGAGCATCCCCCTCCCGCCAAGGTCGGAGCCCTCCTCCTCCCGCCCGCAAGCCCCCCCAGGTCGGAGCTCCCCTCCCTGCCGGCTTGCAGCCCCCCTTCCCGCCCGCGAGCCCCCAAGGTCGGAGCCCTCCTCCCGCCTGCAAGCTCCCCAGGTCGGAGCCCTCCTCCCGCCTGCAAGCTCCCCAGGTCGGAGCCCTCTTCCCGCCTGCAAGCTCTCCCACCTACATCCTCCAGAACCCATACAAGATCCCGACGAAGCTCCCTGCACAGATCCCCTGCAAGCTCCCGACGAAGCACCCCCTTCTCCCCCACGCAATCGTCCGACAAAGCCCTCATGACTGCAATCCCGGAACCCTCCCCTGCCTCCACTGCGTACCCGCAATCCGCGCAATCGTTTGATGAAGCTCCCGCGCTGCAACCCGCAACCACCCCTCGGGTGCGGCCGCGCCAGCAATCACCCCCTCCCCCTGCCTCAATCACCTGCAACCCGAAACCCACTCCCCTCCCCCCTTCCCCGATCGTGTCCACTGCATGCGAGCTCACCCCCTGCAACCTGAAACCCACCCCTCTCCCCCCTTCCGTGGTCGCGCCAATCCTAGAACCTCCACTGCCTGCAAGCTCGCCCCTCCTCCCCCCTTTCCCGGTCGCACATGCAATCGCGGACCATCTCCCTTGCCCTCCACCGCCAGCAAGCTTTCCCCGACGTCTACAGTCCGAAACCCATCCCCTCTTCCAGTAACTTTCATTCCATGGGTCATTCTTCTTTTTTTTTTCTTTTTTGATTTAATTTCAGCCATTGGATCGATGGCCAGGTTAGACTAACTCAACTGTATGGTTGGGTTAATGGTTGAAACTAACGGAAGGTTATGGATGTGAGACGGAGTAATTACTCGGGGTTTTGGATGTAATTCGTGTTTATCAAGGGTTCCTGGGGTAATTAGCATATTACTCAGGGTTATGGGTGTAAATATCTCATATTAGAATTCTTCTATCCCTTGTACAAAACACATCAAAAATTATAATCTTGTCTCTTAGAAACAATCTCATCACTTAAAAACGGTTGTACAGACCTCAGAAGACCTGGCAACATAAGAAACATCAACCCTCTGTCCATTCACTTGTATTCTTCAACTTTTTACCGCGTCAACCTGGTGAATGATCACCCAGTGGAGTTGAGATGATATAGAGCTAACGGGCTATAAAAGAATCCAAACCAGACTAAGATGTAAAGCAAAGGGATAGGTACTTCATAGGATAAAATGCAAAACTGCACAGTTATTCTGCTCATTCTAGAATCTAGATTTTCATATTTGAGTAAAGGGTACTCGGTGAGGTTCAAATCATGATCTCTTGGATGATGCACGGCTCAACCACCAAATCAGCATGATCTCTTGGATGATGCACGGCTCAACCACCAAATCAGCTAAGGAGGTTCGAATAATTGAATTTGATCTGTATGGTTGCAAAACCACGTAATAACGAAAAACACGTCCAGCCCAAACATCAAAACAATAACAGGGCAATAACTCTTTGTATTTCCATTTTCAGGTCCAGTCCTCCCCGTCCTCCTCTAAGCAATTCAGAGATGATATTGTTGGAGTATTTAGGTATCCATTTACCCATCTACAACTCAATAGGCGCACTACCAAAATCTCCAACAGATATCAATAGGAATTCGATAGGATTAAATTCGCCTAGCAGTACCTATGGAAACTTATTTCACGTGATCTCTAGACGGACTCATAATTTGTCAAGTACCCCAAGGAAGTCGTCACCTCAACTCACTGCTTCCTTTGGGGTTTGTTTACATGTGATTTGTTTACATGGAAGCTGCTTCTTCAAGAGGCGGCTTTGACCAAAACCAAAGCCGCCTCTTGTAAACAAACTCCAAAGAAAGCCGTGAGTTGAAGTGACGGCTTCCTTGAAGTACTTAACAAATTATAAGTTTGTCTGAGGATTGTTGAGGAAAAAGGAGTTCATTCATTATGAGAGGCCCTAGGTTCTCTTATATAGGAGAGGAACCTATTGGGCAAATTACAAGAAGAAGAAAAAAATAAAAAATAAGAAAACAATAATAAAGATAACTAATATCTCAACACTCCCCCTCAAGCTAGAGCGTAGATATCGATCTGATTCAGCTTGGAACAAAATCTCTGATGAGGTCCTCTGGCTAGGGCCTTTATAAGTACATCTGTTGTCTGATCTCCCGAGCTGACATGTGTAGTGCCGATAAGACCTTTTTGTATCATGTCACGAGTGTAGTGACAGTCCACCTCTATGTGATTCGTCCTCTCATGAAAGGCCGGGTTGTTGTCAATAAAAAAGAGCAGTCTAATTATCACATTGGAGGTGCATGGGAAGAGACACCTCTATAGTCAAGTCAATAAGTATTGATCTGACCCACATCATCTATGTGCTAGCTTGCGCCATGGTCCTGTATTCCGACTCAGCACTTGATCTGGCAACCACAGTCTGCTTCTTATTCTTCCATGAAACAAGAGAAATCCCTATGAACACAGCAAAACCTGATGTAGACTTTATATCCTTTGGACACCCAGCATAATCTGCATCTGCACATGCTGTAATTGAGAGAGATGTATCTCTGCTAAAAAGAAGTCCCGTACCAAGTGAAGTCTTCAGGTATCTCAGAATCATATGGACTGCATCCACATGTGTCTGTCTGGGTTGCTCCATAAACTGACTCACTTTACTCACGGCAAAGGATATGTCGGGTCTGGCAATAATCACATATACTAGCTTACCAACAATCTCTCTGTACCTCCTTTTGTTGACCTCCTCAGTATCATCATCATAGAGCTTCATGCTCGGGTCAATAGGAGTAGTGGCAGGTCTGCAATCTGCCATGCCTGTCTCGGAAAGAAGATCTGTAACGTACTTACTCTAGGTCATCACAAGACCTCGTTGGTTCCTGACAAACTCCAGTCCAAGGAAGTAACGTAAATTCCAGGATCCTTGGTCACAAACTGCTGACCTAGGAATTCCTTGGCACCCTGAATGCCCTGCTCGTCATCCCCTGTAACAATAAAATCATCAATGTAAACAAGAATGACAATAGTAACTCTCTGGGTCCTCTGCACAAATAGGGAGTAATCGGCAGTCGATCTCACAAACCCCTGCTGCTCTATCAAGTCTGAGAGCTTTTGGAACCATGCTCTTGGACTCTTCTTAAGGCCATAGATAGCCTTATGTAGCCTGCAAACCTTCTGACACTCCCCCTCAGCAGCAAACCCAGGTGGCTACTGCATGTAGACCTCCTCTTATAGATCACCAAGGAGGAAGGCATTCTTCACATCAAGTTGATAGAGGGGCCAATCTCGTATCACGGCAACAGAAAGCGGAATACACAGAGTATACTGTCTGACAACTGGAGAGAAAGTATCCTGATAGTCCACCCCATATGTCTGGGTGAACCCACGTACCACAAGTCTCGCCTTATAGAGATCCACACTGCCATCCGCACGGTGTTTCACAGTGAACACCCATTCGCATCCCGCAATAGATGCATCGACTGGAGCAGAAATAAGACTCCACGTACCACGTGAATGTAGTGCAGCCATCTCCTCCTCCATGGATAACCTCCACTGACTGTCCTTTAGATCCTCCTGATATGTATGTGGTATCTTTACAACAGATAGTGCCAAGGTAAACCTCCTAAAATCCTCTGACAGCTTGCTCAAGGAAATTTGGGCTACAAGAGGATAAGTAGCATGTTGTCGGTACGGCTTTCACAAAGCTATCGGTACATCAAGATCATCTGCCAAGTCTGTAACCTGTGAGTCCCCTCTTGAGAGGGCACCTGCTCATCCTGTATGGAATCCTGATACACAGACAACTCAGTGGTACCATCAGTAGAAACAATGTGCTTAGTACATACCTGAGGTGTACTGGATGATGGGCAAGACCTGTGAGTACAAGGAATCGAGCGAGGCATGCGAGGAAAAGTACGTGTCAAAAACTGAGTCAGAGTAGGAGGTGGAGCCACAGGAGCATGTGGTAGTGGTGGTGGTGGTGGTGGTGACAGTGGCGGTTGAGGAGGTGGTGGTAGAGAAGGAGTAAAGGGAGGTGGAGGAACGACAGTAGGAGGTGGAGGCATGTAGATCTCATCATCAGAGTCATATGGAGCTAGTCTGTCACATGTAGGAGAAAAATACATAACAGACTCAAAGAAAGTAACGTCAGCACTGACAAAGTACTTCTTCCTTACTGGATAAAAGCAACAGTACCCCTTCTGGGTACGAGTGTAGCCAACAAACACACACTTGACAGCTTTAGGAGAGAGCTTGTCACAACCTGGAGAGACATCATGAACAAAAGCTATAGATCTAAACACACGAGGTGCAACGGAGAAAAGATCCTTCTCGGGAAACGCAATCGAGAAAGAAATCTTCTCCCCCAATACAGACGAGGGCATACGGTTCACCAAATAGCATGCAATAAGGACATCATTGCCCCAGTAAGAGTGAGGAACACGACTCGGTATCGACAAGGTTCTGGTCACATCAAGTAAGTGACGGTGTTTGCGTTCAGTTACACTATTCTGCTGTGAAGTATAGTCACATGAGGTCTGGTGAACAATGCCAAGAGATCTAAGAAACTCAGAAAGTTGTAAGGTGCAAAATTCTAAGGCTTTATCAGTGCGAAGATATTTGACCTTAGCAAAAAAAAGATTCCTTACTTCATTAATAAAATATATGATCACAGATCCAGCCTCAGACTTATTCTTCAAAAGAAAGACCCAGTAAAGTCTAGAAAAATCATCAACAGCCACAGGATAAAAATGATGTCCCTGGTGAGTAGGAATACGACTTGGACCCTAGATATCTAAGTGAAGGAGCTCAAACAACCGGGAACCGCTCCGACTCTGACGGGATGGAAAGGAAGAACGATGATGCTTACCAAGCTGGCATGCCTTACACTGAAAGGAGGATCTCATGGAAATCTAAGGGAGAACATGACATAACTTCTGCTGAGGAAGGTGACCAAAATGAAGATGCCAGAGATATGGAGAGACTGGTCCAGTAGGTATAGTGTAAACGCCAACATGATAAGGTTGGACCAGTATGTAGAGTCCCCACTGCTCACGACCACATCCAATCACTATGCCCGTGAGTATGTCCTGAAACACAAGAGAAGATGGATCAAAGATTGCCTGACAATGCAGATCCTTAGTAATCTGACTAATAGAAAGTAAATTTATCGGAAAGTTAGGAGCATATAAAACATTCTGAAGATGCATAGATGGAGTCAGATGCACCTCCCCATGTCCTGTTACTGGTAAATGGTCGTCATTCGCAATGACAACCCATCTACCCGGTGGTATGGTCATGTAGGACCTCGATTGTGCTATGTCTCCACAAAGATGATGAGAAGCACCGGAATCCATAATCCATTCTGTCATATATGTGCCATTATTACCAGTGAAAGCATAAGCGATATCTGATGAGCTCGAAGAGGTTCTGGTTACGGCATAGGTGGAAGCCAAATTATCCCACATCGCCTTGGTGGTGGGCTGGTTTAGAATATCATTGACTATCTCTATGGTAAGGGTCCCACATAGCCAAACACACGTATACGCATCATCTTGCTTCCAAGAAGCATTTGCCTCGGTCTTATCCGTTGGCTATGGATCTGTCAGTATGTTCTCCTTGTTGTTGCACTGCATGAGGGTGAGAAACTGCATGGACCACAACTCGTAGTTGGTCCCATCCATCTTAGCGATGGGAGCCGGACCCTTAAAGGCTCCGGACGAGAAAATATCACCCTTGTTCTCTGACATGATGGTAAGAAGGTCGAATAACAAAACTCAACTGGGGAGTAGACCGAAATAAATGAGTCTACACGATCATATGAAGGATTGGTTGTACGTGTAGACTTATACAACCATTCTCACCAATCTTTTATGTTTGGTATCGTCCGATCGATTCGATTAGACGACCCAGATGTAGCCCGTACAAGCTCGGGTGGACTAAGTCGCCCTGACACGCTAGCAGCCGCTACGTGGCCCATGCCTATGCCTGCCCCTCGAGCCTAGAATGCACGCGTGCCAGGTACGTATGGGATGAGTTAATTGCACTAAAGCCTTCCCATTTTCTAGATTTACATCCAGGTCCAGGTGTTTGTGCATTACGTGCATGCTTGGACCAATTGCAGAAGGCCTAACCGATTTTCATAGATTGCATATATGCTCATGATTTTCATAAAATGCATGGATTATTGTTCGCTTAAAAATATGTCATAACGAAGATAATTAATCGACGAACATCATGCTATTTTTGGATAATAAAATAATGTAATGTAGAGGTCCAAAAATGAGGCAGAGTACAGGGGTCTTTATGCAATATATAAATATATAGAATAAAATGCAAAAGGACTAAGATGTAATTACCAGAAGCTCTGGGGGTATATCTGCAAAATTTCCGATAGGTCACGTGCCCAGCACGTGACCTGGTCGACGTGGACTGAGACACAAATCGAGAAAATGGTGGGGGGTCTTCTGCAATATACCCAGCAGGTCACGTGCTATGCACGTGACCCCTGGGGATGGTTGTCGTCCTCCCCCGACGCATGTGCCTCGCACGTGCGTGGGGAGTCTCGGGATGACCGCCCGATCGGTCAAGGCGGAGGAGTGGCTGAGCTTCCCGGCCGACTCTGGAGATGCAGCAAGGGTGGAGCGGTGGAGGAGCATCGGAGATGGGCGAGGATGTCGGTGGCGGAGGCCTGCAGTTGTCCAAGGTGCGGCGGTGGAGGCAAAGCTGCTGGCGTCACTGGATGGAGCTCTTGTCCGGCATTGGGCGAAGTCAAAGACATGCTGGCGTCAGAGTCGGGTTGATGAAGACGGTGTTGGCGATGGTCAATGGAGGATGACAAAGCTATCGGCGGTGGCTGGTGAATGCGAAGGAGTAGCGTAGGTTGTCGATGATGAAGCGGTGGCTCGACGGTAAGAAGCTGGAGCACAACAGCACTGGCGGAGCGGCGTTGCAACGAAGCTCAAAGGCTTCGGATCTCGCCGCAGGCTGGTGGGCGTCGCCCGGAGCTGTCACCTCCGACGGAGGCACCCCCTTCTCTGATGAATCTGCGGATGGGTTACGAGGGTCGCGGCGGAGGAGCTTTTATAGGGTTTGTGTTCTCGCCGGAGATGGAAGTTGGGGTACGGGATTTGATGGAATCACGAGATTGAAGGGATTCGACAAGGGAGATTTGGTGAAGGCGACGGAGAATCATGATTTGGGTTGATGAGATCGGCGAGGAGAAAATCGCTGCGGAAGATGTCGTGAGGGGCGACAGCTAGATTGGGAAAGGTGGGGAGGAAGGTGACAGTCCTGGGACCGTCCGATCGACCGAGGGACCGGTCCCCAGGACACGCTACGTGTCGGCTAGAGGGCGAGGGTCGAAGCACGTGCGTGGCACGTGCGCGGGAGGCATGTGCCCTGCATGTGCGGTCCTTTTATTTTTTATTTTTTTTATTTTTTATAAAAAATGAAATAAAAATTAAATCCAAGAATAGGTGACACGTGGCGGCTCCAAGAGCTGCCACGTGTCAGTCCCACAAAAATCGGAAAATAAATACGAAGAAAATACTTAAAAACTAGTAAATGACCTCGGATCCAAAAAAATTCTTCACGAAAATTACTCGTCTTGATGAGATCTACAACATTCATGAAGATACCAAAATCAAAATCGATCAATTGCACAAAGTGATATTTTTGTGGTATCCCATGTACATAGAAATACCTTGATTTTGGGGTTTATAATTTTTTTATCATTTTTAAACCAGATAAAAATCCAGAAAAATATGATAAAATCAAAGATAATAATTACATATTAATCTATTTTTTGGATTTTTATTAATTAAGAAAAAGAAGAAATAAAATAAAACATGAAAAAGACAACTTTTGTACAGATAGTCAATGAAGACTTGGACTCAATTTGTTTCTTTGATTTCAAGCTCAGTTTGGATTTGAATTTTTGCACATTTTAATAAAAACTTTCATCAAACAAGATAAATAAAATAGAAATAAAATAAAATAGGTTAATTATGTACATGAAATAATAGGTCAAAAACCGCTAAAAGCTAAAATACAAAATGTACAAAAGAGGCTCAAAACCCAACTTTCACATACGAGCTCCGATTCACTTGAACTTGGTCTTGTTTTGAAGGTATTTGAATGTATATTGGTTCAAAAGTGAGTAGGATCAAAATGGACACTGGATGGGGAAGATATGAGGGTTTTAGTCTGGGAATCGTAGAACTAGGGTTTGGGTTTTTGGTCCACTTATTTGGGTTAGTGATTTTTTGTATTTTTCATTTATTTTTGTCAGTGATATGTACACAGTGGAGGTGGTTTTGGGTTATTCGGTAGCATGAATTAGTTAAAAATCAGGGAACTTAGGCTATTCACATGACAATTTTAACTGGGATTTTTGGCTTCTTATTTTGTGCAGAAATGAGTGGTAGAATGCAATTCTTATTAAAACATGCATGAATGCTAATTATGCATAATAAATGCAGAAATGTCAATGATTTTGAGTGATTTGAGCTTAATTAATGAGATTTAGAGTGATGAATATGAGATTCATCGCCTGCGTGCATGCCAGGCATGTACGTGATAGGTTAATTGCACTGAAGCCCTCCCATTTTCTATATTTACATCCAGGTCCAGGTGTTTGTGCATTACATGCATGCTTGGACAAATTGCAGAAGGGCCCAACCGATTTTCATAAATTGCATATATGCTCCCGCGCCTCTGAAAAAACAAAGGAGCCCCTCCAGCTTCTTGAAATTGCAAATAGGTCCCTCCAAGGACCTATTTGCGATATTTATCCTTTATTTTTCATGCATTTTATTACATTTGTGCCTCTAGCATTAGTTTGACCATATCTTGAGCATTTTAACTCCAAATCGAATGATTTCAGATTCATTGTATTGTATATTTTATTCTCTATCTAACGGCATAGTTTAATTTATGATTTTATACTTAATTAAATGTGCTAAGTTTGGATGATCTATAATGTCTCCCACTCTTTTATTTAAATGCCATTAATCATCCTCACTGCTCAATGTGACTCTGAAACCGATGTATATTTTATTGCTCAATAATTTACCTATTTTAGGATATATTTGTGCATACATATATGCATGCATATCATACATAATCCATCTTAATTTAAATTCATAAAAAGAAAATAAAAATATGTGCATCATCTTATTTTGTCTTTGCATATCACTTTATCTCTGCATCATTTTATCTGCATGATATGTTTGCATATCATTCCCTATTGTGCATTACCTTTGCATATGAAGACCTAGGTTTAGAAAATAACCGCTCATTATGTAATCAGTAAATTTCCAATGAATAGAATAGGAGGATCGTGTCAATGTGTTCGACCTTGGTGGACTTATCAAGTAAAATTAATTGCCACATATTCGAAGTTGTGGTCTTTGCTGAATTGAAATATGTCTCCTGTACTACAATAATACGATATTATTAAATAGGTATTTTTCGCATTCATCAGTAACACCCATCTCCTCGGCATATTCTACAATATCTTAAACATCATCATCAAACTCGATGTACCCTATGTAAAATGTCGCCCCATCTTGGGACATTCTATGACGCTTGTAATTCGACTCCTCGTGATAAGTCCATCCTAAATACATACTTGATGTGCTCAATCAACCCCGTGAATGACATTTCGTGATCAATCTTGATGATTTTCATACGACCTTTGACATAGGTTGTGTCCTTACTCGACTTCGAAATAGTCCCACCATAATGACAAAAACAACGAATCTCGTGAGACATCCTAAATTATAATAGATCGACAATCATTGATTAATGGTGAAAAAATGAAATTTAGCACATCCACTCAATAGCATAAAACGTAAAAACAAAAAACCCACGAAAATCCTAGACCCACAAGATGCTATGGGGGTGTAGAGCTATACATTGTCTTCAAGAGGCATTACTTACCTTGAGGTTTGGGAGGGAGAAGCGATGGAGGTTCATCGGAGGCGACAGAGGGCAACCAGTGGATGCAACAGTGAGAGGCGGAGGATTGATCGAGCAATTTGGAATGCGTGGGGAGGGGGTTCTGTTCTCATGGAAATTCAGTCCATGCAGAAGTAGGACTGCTAATCGAACTGAACATGTTCGTATTCGATTAGAGTTCATTCGATAATAGTTCGAAAAATGCTCGTTCGTTTCTAAATGAACTGAACATGAACTCCAAATTTTAGTTCGATAGCTTAACGAACCGAACATGAACAAAACATATGTTCGTTCGATAAAAGTTCGAGTTCGATATATGTATATGTGTGTATGTATTTGTATGTGTAACTTAGTATTCATACACTTAATAAATTTTGAGGTTAAAAAAATTGTGGTATTTATTTGACTTTGTAGCCACTTTAATTTGAATAATTTCTTATTTTTCTACTTATCGAACCATGTTATCGAACTCAAGTTTCGAACTTGTTCATATAAACAAGTTTTAGTTAAGTTGAATTGTTAACGAACTGTTATCGAACCTAACTCGAACGTTCATTTTCTAAACGAACCCGAACTCGAACATATCCTATCGAACATTTATCGGACCGAACTCTAACTCGAACTTTCGAACTTCCTTATCGAACCGAACTCGAACATATATCCGTTCGTTACAGTTCAATTTGATTAGCAGCCCTATGCAGAAGCCACCTCTTGAAGAGGTGTCTTTAGCTCAAAGCTGCCTCTTGAGGAGACGACTTGCCTACGATGCATAACAAAAAAAACTTGATGACCGTCCAGGGGCATTAAGTTTATTAACTTACTCCTATGATGAACTTTTCTTGGTATTGATCATTGTGTGTGGGGTGGAGCTGCTGAGATGAGTCAGAGGCGAGTTAGAAGTAAGATGTGATTTTTGTTGTTGCTACTATACTCTCGATTTGGAACAAGTATTGAATGGGAGAAATAAATTCTATTGTGGATACTAACTTGCTTTTATTTAGTTGTTGTACAATTTTGAATAGATTATGTATTTTCATCTATTTTTTTATTTTAGGTAGTAGGACTATTACACACATCAAGTAATAAATTGGTGGGATTTTCTTTAAGATGTATTTAGTTAAATGGTTAGCTCAAATTGTAGATTTTAGTATCTGGATAATGAATTTGTTGATTGAGGGTAAGCTAAAATACATCCTAGCCTAACTTGATGTATGAGTAATATTCTGATAATTGAATCTGATACTTGTTTGTTATTTGAAGTTTGGATATTTTATTTATTTATTTTAAGTTGTTTTGATTTTGTGATTATACACTATATGTGTGTGATTGAAAATATAGTATGATCGAATATTCATTTGTTGGAACTGAACTGTGTATTTGTAAATTTCGTTGATAACATTTATTTTGTGATGCGAGCCACGTCTCTTAGAATGCAGGAGAAGGGCCCTTCGACCTCTCTTTCAGCAGGAAGCATGAACTAGATAGAAAAGAATTCTTTGTTCTTTTGCGAGAGCAGTCGAGACGCTGTAGGGGGATGACTTTATTAGAGTGAGAGGCCTCTCTGTAATGGTCTTAGGTTTGCAAATCTATTACACTGATGTTTCTCTCGACCATGTCATGAGGAGAACACAAAATCTTCACAGAATGCGAGAAGGTGCTCCCTAATCTACAACTCATAGCATGTTGAAAAAGGTGAGGTCCAGTTGTCT
This sequence comes from Ottelia alismoides, assembly GCA_037367405.1. Lineage (NCBI taxonomy): Eukaryota > Viridiplantae > Streptophyta > Magnoliopsida > Alismatales > Hydrocharitaceae > Ottelia > Ottelia alismoides. The sequence goes on along the minus strand of JAZKJV010001244.1, from coordinate 195,575 downwards.
CCTTTTTCCCACCATCCCCACACCTCCACCACCCTATTGTTTGTGACCCCTTGAGTCATTGATTACTAAATGTCGAGTTTATACAAGGAGCTGAATATATAGTGAGACATAACTCAGTGGTGAGTGAGCCATCGGGTATAGTTTATAGTCGATTGAGTGGTAGAGAGGGCGAAGTTATTTCCAGCTTTCCCGAGCAACGTAAGAGAGCATCGAGTTGAGGGTGATTATCAGCTGTTGGCTATCAAGGAAGAATAAGTTTTATCCAAAAAAGTTACTTCATTGTTTAACATACTCTAGAATTTACATGTATTTATTGTGTATATAATATTTGGAAATAAAATGAAGTTTAATATATATTTGTCATGGATTATATTTTTCAAATTTACATTACTCTCCTTTATTGGTTATTGTAAATTTTTAATATGTTTGGAAATCCAACCTTACTGTGAATTAGTTGTTGATATGGATAATTCTAATCAAATGTATATAACATCTTTCATTTTTGTTTATTTTGTGTGATTTTTTTATGAATTCGTATTTACATCATAGGAGACATCGTTAGATTTTAAATTATTGATTCTATTATATTCTATAATAAATGAGATTTTAAACAGAAAATGCATGTATCAAATATATGTTTGGTATGATAATGCAAGAAGGGGTCTATTATAAATACTCAATGATGATTGTTGACAACTACTTTGGGATTAATGCCATTACTATACCAAATACTCAACTGGTATCACAAGTTAAACTCACAACACAAAGATGTTAAGGGCTCGTTTGGTTACTGGGTTACCTAAGGGTAACCCAATTTACCCCCTGTATTCATGGGATTGGAATTCCATCACAAATCAATGTGACATCACATCACATTTCTTATTTCAACCCTCTACCAATACTCATAACCATCGAAACAGCTACTATTCACATGAGGTTACACCAACCCATCCCAATCCAATAACCAAACGAACCCTAAAGAGCAAAAGTGTGGTTATAAAGAGACGGCCTCCAATGTCCATTTCATATGTGAAGAGGGGCATACTAATGGGTATGAGCAGTAGGAGATGTCCTTTACACAACGCTTCATCAGGTATTCCGCAGTAGGACATATCAATTGTCTTCCATTTCTTCCTTCATTTTGAAAAATGGGCCAAATTACTCCAATTTCATTATCATGCCTATCAATTGTTTTAGGTATGTGTCTTCGAGGTCAGTTTTGGATGCCTCGAGGAGGTCGTATTCATTAATATGGCATGCATATACTTTCCCTCTGAATGCATGTATCGAAGCAACATACAGTCCCTAGGGGCATGTTTGGTTGCAGGGTTGGGCAGGGTTGGGGTTGGGCTGGGTTGGGATGGGTGAATAGTAATCTCTGAGGAGGAAAATACCCTTGTGAATCGTAACCAGGTTGGGTCAACCCTGCCCAACCCTGCAACCAAACAGGAGGTTTACCTGTGTTTCAAGTCTTCAATGTTGTATGAGTGAAAATTATTAGGAAGGAAACATCCTTGCGCTCATTAAGTACCACATCAGTTTGATCAAACTCTATCTCAAGGGAGCAGCGCGGATGTAAGAACTCTAGTGGGAGGTATATGAAATAGCCATTCCTCCAATTTTAAACATTGGATGTTTTTTTGGAAGTTTTAGCCGGTGTTGATGTGGCTTGAATCCAAATTTGTTTGGGATGCATTGAGATATTAATTATTTTAAACATCATTCGTCCATGTTCTTATTAATAGACGAATCGATCCAGATTCTAATTGACCAAAAGATCCATTTAGATTCGGATTGATCGTGATTAGTGAATCTATCGAGATACTTATTAATAAAAGATCCATCTAATTGTAGTATGATTAGGTGATACATCTTTGTTGGAAAACTGTATAAACTCTCACTGTTTATAGTTTTGAATTATCATTTGTGCTTCCGTTCTTCCTCCACGTTGGGAGATATTCACTATCATCGATAAGTACATGGTTTAACTATGGGTGAATGTTGCAAATCATGTGTTATGGTTATTTCTTTCTTGTTTATTCATGTCCATGTTTCTGCACCCACTTTGAGTTTCATCAAAATCAAGAGGGAATGGTGTCACATAATACATAGATAGAGAAGTTCATGGTAGGAACGTCTTTAGGCTTTAGCATTTCAAGATGCATGCATTTCTTAGGCAATATGGTATTTGGACACCATTCGACAATCATGAGGTGAAGGTATTTGAGCCATCAAAGTTTATGGTGTAAGCGAAAAATAATGTGCTCAAGGATCATGGTATGTAAAATGGATAAGATTTCACCTCTTTTATAGTCTTAACTTCCTCATTGTGCAATGGCCTATGGCCTATTCCTAGCAACAATGACGATTTCACCTATTGGGTAGACCTTTTCTCCTAACTCTACAGAAGGTTTGGCTCCACTCTTGGGTAGCCCTTTCCCACTATTAGAGGGAATATGCTTTGGTGCCATCTGTAATGTCATGAACCCAAGTCTCATACCACTATTGGGGATTACTTTCCCTAATAACATTGTTGGGGGGTGGGCCCAACTGCAGTCCTTGACTACAACCAAAAATGTTTAAACCCAAGTTGTTTAGTAGTAGCCCCCACTACTTATAACTACCACACTTTCTGATTAATAGATGTTGTACTATGTTTGGGATGCTACATAGAGAGCATCTGGATCATTTCTATATGTATGACATCTGGATACAAGCAACACACATGATACAAATAGAGGATGTTGATGATTCTTTGTTTTTATTGATTTCGTTGTCGTTGTCATCGAGATTTTTTCCAGTTAGTCGTAGTTAGTAGGTAAGAGATTACACCAAAATAAGTGTGATCGAGTATTCATACTCATGAATTTTGTTGCACGGTGACGAAATGCTAATGGGCATATTTAATTGATGTAAGATACGTTGTAGTTGTCGAGCCACAACGATTCAATCAAAAGCTACTTAAATATTTAATACGAAGTTATGTAAAAAGCGGTCAAATTTTAGTTTAATTGGGGGTAAGTAATTACGCGCTCAAGATTTAATTTAAATAATTTAATGTTATATTTTCAAAAAATATTTGTTAGATTGTTAGATGCAATTAAATGACTTAATGCAAGTCTAGCTAAGCTTAGGGCTAATTCATAAATTTTCAGAAAATCAATTCTAAACCCTATAAAAGTTGTTCAGTACGACAAAATATACAGAACTAGGTTACTTTGAATTTTTAAGAATTTTATGAAGTGCAATGAATATTTTAATGATTTATTGAATGCAAATAATGTGATCCTAAATAAATTAATTCTAGTAATTACCAAACCTTAATACTTTCATATTTAAAAAATGTCCTCCCCAACCTACATGAGAGGTATCAAGAACACTTTTAATATTCTAAAAATACTAAGTTTTGAATCAATTTAAAATTAATTATTAAGATGACATGATGATTTATTCAGATCATAATAAATATGAAAATGATATGCGATTTGGAGAAGAATAGAACACAATTAATTCTACAAAATACGATCTTATGAAAATTTTCGAGCTATTGTTGGTTTATTGTGAATTCTTTAATCACATATGTGTAAATTGTGAGAATTTTTCAATACAATAATTATAATAAATAAAACAAAAGTGTTCAAAATGTAAAGAATGAATTGTATCATAGTTCCATTTTTCTACAATTAAAAACAAAGAAAATAATGGTTCAAATAATTATTCAAATGCAGAGATATAAATGTAATTTAAATAAACCGACTGAAACAAAACAATTGCAAAAACATAGCCTAGATGAAATTACCAAAACTCGTGAGGGTCCTTGCGTAAAATCTCCGAAAGGCAGTCTTTATGTGCGAATCCAAGAAGAAGCAAAGGGTGGAGTGCAGTAGTTTCAGCACCCCATGTGATGTGCATGTGACGAACTTTTGGAGGCTTGGATGGAGCCCCTGGACCTAGGCTCCACGTGGTTGTCGTGGCAGGCATGGATCACCCGAATCATGAGGCTTGGATAGAGGTTTGGAGAGGTTGTTAGCCGTCAGATCAACAAGGGAATCAATGCATGGTGATGCTGCTTTAGATCCATGTCAGAGATGCTTTATTGGATTTGATCTGACGGTGCCTATAGGGTCACTTCTATTGATTCCAGCGACGATTGAAGGTTGCTCCGACAAGGGATGCTCGAGGGCAAAGGGACTGTGTTCTGATGGTGGTCAAATTAGGCACGACCGATAGCTGTAAGGAGATGAGGCTCCTCTCTATTGATGTTATTCGGACTATACATGCAAAGTAACAAGGAGGAACTCGAGCATAGAAGCTCAGCCTTGAAGTCGGGTCCGCAGAACGATGGATAGGGCTCCATGAGCGGCGAGAGATCATAATAGATTAGATGAGGGATATGGAGGAGATGAAAGAATACGAAGGGAGAAGGGAGAAGATGAAGGCAGTGAATCGAGATAGAGTGGAGATTTTGGGGTTTTTTATTATGGGTGGTTTATGGAACGATGGTCTAGATCGCAGCGGAGGAAGATGGGGACCATGCGAAGCCTCGATCTTCCGCAAAGACCGAGAAGGTATTTCACATGAGGGGGTGATGGAGGAGTGGTGGATCGTCGATCGGAATAGATGTCAGGATTTGGATGAAATCAAAAGACGAAGAAGAAATTGGGGGAGGATTTTTTACAGTAGAGAAAAGAGGAATAAGAGGAGAAGAAGAAAGGGCGAGAAGAGGAGAGGGCCAGAGGTAGGGTTGGCTATCGAGCCCACGAGCCGCGGCAGGCCTGGGCTTGGGCTCAGGCTCGATAAATCTAGCTGGGCTCGGACTCAGTGAAATCGAGCCTCTTATCGAGCCAGCTCAAGCTCGATAAGGCATTGGAGGTTGTTGATGATGCATGATCTCCAGGGCCATCCACGTATAACGAGGTTGTTATAGGAGTAGACATTGAATAACAGATTGCTGCTATAGGTGTAGAAACAGAGTCTCTTCACAATAATCAAATAGGCGAACATATCAAGTTGCCAAAAGATAAGGAGAGCCATTTGCTAATGATGGGTCTTCAATAAAAATATAAGAATACTAGGCAATATTAGGCAATGAAAGCATCATATATAAGGCACATCTATTTGCATAAGAATATAGTCAAGAGAAACACGTGGATTACAACAATATATTCTCTCGCATTGTGAGACACCAGTCCATTAGGTGTTACCAACTCTTGTAGTATATCAAAACTTGGAATTGGAGCATTAGATGTGATCATGTTTTTTTTGCAATGTGGATTTTAAAAAGATGTTTTGATCAACCTGATAGATGTCACATCTGGAGGCAAGGAAGACCATGTGTGTAACTTAAGAAGTCTTTGTATGAACATGAGCAATCTCCTAGAAAATTGTACAAAAGTTTGTACAGCTTCATGAGTGGTAATTGATTTGAGAGGAGCCTGTGTGATTGTTGTATTTACCACACCAAGGTGGAGCATGGGTCTTTCATTTATCTATTACTTTCGGTGATATGTTGACTACAACAAAGAAGAAAAGTATCATTAATGATATGAAGAAGCTTCCCAGTTATAGTTTAAAGTGAAGAACTTTAGTGCAACGAAGAGTATTTCCGGGATTGAAATTATCACGGATTGTGCATAAGGAGAACCATTCTCATCTAAAAAGAACTACACTAAGAAAGTCTTGGTGAGATTTAGGATGTTCACATCACTGCTCTTGAGTTCAACATATGTTGCAGATCCATCCTTCAATTTCTTTTGCACTTTATTCAAATGCAAATAAGGAGCACTTGTCATGCATTCCCCGTGCTAATGTAGATGGGAATCTCAGGTATGTCATGATATGCACAATACCAGATATTGCTATGGTACAAGAGTTGTTATCACACACATACACAAACACACAAACATGAATGGAATCCATAGAATTGGCATTTGGTGGACACTCATGTTGGCTTTACATATGAAAGTGGTAAGCAGTATTGTGATATTAAGATTCAAATTATGCTACACATTGATTGGGGAGGGGGTCAATGACATGTTATGACTTTACTTTGGGGAATTATATCATGATATTTTACACCCATAACCTCGTATACTTTCAGTATTACGTACATGAACCTCCGTAATCGAGAATTACACCCAAAATGTTGAATAGTGCTTACTCTTACATGACACAACCCCATGTTAAACTTCCATCCGATTCTTCCATTACCTGTGACGAATCCAATATTACATATTCCACCCTATAAGTTCACATTATTTGTAACATGATGCCATTATTTACATGTTCCATCCCTGTTCGAGGTTAGTTAGTTTATCTTCTCTTCACCTTTTTCTCTCCTCCTCCGTCGATTCCTCTCTCGCTCAATCCCCGTCAAGTTCAACGTTATCATGTTTTGTTTTTGATTCCCTACAATATCCATCCATCCTCGATTCGACCCATTTCTCTGCACATCGTCTTCCAAATCTTTTCATCCTTCGTTTTATCATCGATTCGAGGCTCGATCTCGTCCTCCATACTTCATCTGGGATCAAACCATGTCCACGTCCGAGACGAGAATCATCTTCACCGGAGTCGAATAATATCACGTAAGTTCCAAATCTGGAATCATATACTCATGGAGATTTGATGAGATACTTCTATAACAAAGGATCATCAAGGTATTGGAGACACGGTCAAAGGTCCGAGTAATTGGAGAATTGAAACCATCAAACTTGAAGGAGAAGCAACACCTCTGCAATCGAACAACCATCACCAGATCTAGTCGAGGAGCAAATGAGTCTTCACCCACTTGGAGACAATGAATCATATATCTAATCAGCTGCTTTAGCCTTCCACTCAACTCGAGATCCAACATATGATGGAGAACCATGCGTACGCTCAGGACTGATTCGAGTTTCCCCCCGATGGGGCATCCCCATCACCCAAATGCCCTGTCAGTGCATTTGACTTCAGTATTTCTCTGCCGGGGTATCGATCGACGAACGGTTCACCGATCGGCGAACTGTTTGATCGATCAATACATAATAATAATATATAATATTATTTCAAAAAAACTTTTTTGAATTTTATATTATTGAAAATAATTTACAAAAAATATTTTAAAATTGATAATTGGCAAATGGTTTGCAGATCTCATTTCCAAATATTTTATATATTATTTTTAATAATATAAAATTAAAATTTTTCCGGAATAACATAAACCGTTCGTCGATCGGCGAACCGTTCGTCAATCGGCGAACCGTTCGCCGATCGATGCTCTGATAGGGAAATCCTAAAGTCAGATGCCCTGACAGGAAAATCCTGAAGTCTAATGCCCTGACAAGATATTTGGGTGATGGGAATGCACTGTCAGGGAAAATACTCGGCTCACTCGATCTGACCAACCACTGCTGGCCATCAATGTGAGCGTTGAAGTAGATGGAATCTGTCCAAAATAAGTAATATTAGCTCCCTATTGTTTATGCATTTACAATTTCATGACCTCTTCCCCTTCTAATGATCCCCCTCCCCATCCAACCATTTGCCAACCCTCTTTACATTCCCTCCATTGAAGCCTTTCTCCCGCATGTTGTTCTATCATCCTTTCCCTGTAAGAATCGTCACTATAGTTTCCCTGCTCATCAGATCATCCAAATGCAACTAAGAGTACTGGTTTTCTACTTCACGAAGAGCTATGGGCTTTTGCTTCATGAAACGCAAGCGCTGGGCTCAAAATTCACAGTGACCCTCGACAACATCGAAGAAGTGATCGTTCAGGGCCGCCTAGGAGAGTTAATCCTCGCCCTCATCGCACGGGCTCATGGTTTCCTGGGAGTACACGGATTTAGCGATGGCAGTCCATCGCCACATGATCCAGTCACCCGGGGGTCGCCCCTCGCAACCATTGTCCTATGCTCCCTGATAACCCATCGCCCCCTGCTACCCGCCACCAAACCCTCCTCCTCGTCACCTGGCCGCAACACACACACTTGAATCCCATCGCCCCCTACTTCTCACCATCAAAAGGCCATCGTGTGAGGGAGGCATGCCTCGATGCCATAGATTATGGCTATGCTCACTTCGATATTGCTGCATTGAGGGAGGCATGCCTCGATGCCATAGATTGTGGCTATGCTCACTTCGATATTGATGCATTGTACAACACGTAGCAGCGCCTCGATGAAACCATCGCAGAGGCTCTCTGACGAGGCATTATGTTTGTCACGTCCAAGCTTTGGTGTGCTGATGCTGCCTCGACCATCCCCGCTATTAAGCAAAGCTGGGATGTACCTCTCGGATTTTCCTTTGTCGGTGGATATGGTTGGATAGAGCCGAAATGCAACAGATTCTGCAGTAGTCGTATGCACCGCTTGATTATGATCGAGCGGTTCACAATTTTGCACTTTTTGTGGATCCGTACTGTGCAAAAACGTATGAACCGCTCGATCAAGATCGAACGGCCCACGTCATCACAACAGGGACAACACCACAACAGACGATCCACCTCCATGGTTGGAACGGAAAGCAAAAGCAAAAGCCTTTATGATATATTATTTTATGAAATCGAGATTGTTTCAAGATAAGCTTGTAATACGTGGATGTGGCGTTCGAATCTATCCAAAACATGAATTCCATTCTTTTTATGCCTTCCATATGGCGATGCTCCGGATTATCTTTATTTTAATTCAACCTTCTTCTTGAATAAGAGTCATGTCTCATCTCAGCATGTTGATGAAATATAAAGAAAATGACAGAGCCTTCTCCCATTAAGTAGTGTCGGCTACATTGATTCTTGATCAAATCTACGTTGAAAGATCTAACTATTTTTACGTTGTTTGTCGACTACCTAACGCAACCTCCATAATGAGGAATTTGAACTCTTATCTTTTAGATGGTAGGCACATTGCATTACCACCAAACTGTTGAAGTAGATATACATTGAAATCTTTATTCAGTATGGTCAGTTACATGTATACAATGCACTACACGGTGATGAAATATACCTAAAATAAATTGTTCATTGAAATATATAGTTTGGATCGGTATGATTATGTTAAACTCTTATAGATCGCGTGATCCGCACTCAAAATATTTATAAAACTGATAATAAAAAAGTCAAACTTTAACATGTTCCATTGAATTTTGTTTTCCAGTGTGTCTAGTCAGATTAACTCATGATTGGTTAATTCACAAGTCAAAAGGAGTCAAATTAATGACATGGATTGTGGTGATAAAAAGAGTAGGTTTTCGAGGTTCAAGCGATAAATACCATAAACATCGTATTTACCACCTACGATGTTTATAGGATTTAGAAGGTAATCGATAAAGTTTATAATATTCATGATGTAAAAAATAAAAAAAATAATGTTCTCTTTTGATTTTGTTTTTATAGGATAAATCATAAAAAGAGGCCAGTATTTACATGGAATCCCAATCACATGGATAAACCATAAAAGAGACTATTACTACGAATTAAGCTGCCCACTAATGACATCGAGGACTAGATCATTAAGTTAAACTTGAATCCCTTATTTATTACAACATAAAGACCAGTCCATAATTTAAGAATCCACCAAAAGATTAGTATTTTTTTTTTGTAATTTACCATTTTTTTTATCTTGCTCCGTTGGTCCCGTCGGCCTCCCGCCGGGAGCTGCACACAAAAGAGGTGGACGTCTTCTGCTTTCTCACCCCTCCGCATCTCCTTCCTACTCTCTCCATCAGCACCACATCCCAGCACCAAATGCGATATCGTCCATCCGCTCCAACCCAACCAACACCCCAAATCTCCACACACCTCCCCAAGCCCTAACCCTAACCCTAAACCTCCCATCCAACATCGGAGATCCCGGAGAAGATGGACGAGGCGTCGGCGAGCAGCGCCCTCTCGCAGAACCAGAAGCTGTTCCTCCAGCAGCAGCAGCAGCAGCGGCAACAGCAGCAGCAGCAGCAAATGCTCCTCCTCCAGCAGTTTCAGAAGCAGCAGCTCCAGCTCCAGCAGCAGCAGCAGCTCAAGCACATGCACCAGCTCCAGCAGCAGCAGGCCATGTCCCGCTTCCCCTCCAACATCGACGCCCACCTCCGCCCCCCGGGCATCCGCACCCTCCAGCAGCCCAAGCCCCTGCCGGGGCAGCAGGGGATGCCTCCGCAGCAGGCGCCCCCGCAACAGAAGGCCCCTCCTGTCGCGGCAGTGCCCGGAGGCGCGGTGCCCACGGGGATGGTCGGGAGGCAGGCGAGTCAGGCGGAGCTCGAGCTGGCGCAGCAGGATGCCTGGATGGTCTGCAATCCGGATATTCGGCGGCCATTCGTCAGCATTGAGGATGCTGTGCACCGGTATAATACTCTGCATTTATCAATTTAGCAGTTGAATTGAAGAACGAGGGGGGGGGGGATCTCGCTTTCTGACGTAAAAAGCTTCTTGCGTGGTCATGCGTAGCTACTACGCTATGTTCCTATCTTCCTTGCGTGGTCAATCTTCCTCTTACCATCTCTCAATTTCACAATCCCTATTCTTTTGGACCATGCCAATTGGTATCTGAGTATAGCTACTACGGCATGCCCCTATCTTCCTTGGTCATCCATGTGGTGAATGAAAGCCAATTTTTAGAATCGATGCCATATTATGAAGGCTTCTTAAAGCGCTCATCTTCCACCACCATCAGAGTTATCCGTCATCGTATTACAAATTTACAGCCCAAATCTTCCCTATGTCCATGAGATACAACTTCTACAACCTATTTCTATGCCATGTCCACACATTTTCTTTTTGTCTTCACCGTCACCATAAATTCTTTGCCACCCCAATTATCAAAATGACATCGTTCTCCTTGCAAATCGTCATTTGTAATGGAGATATTGATTTTTACATCTTACGAAGTTGGTTACATTGAGATAAGAGACAAGTGGGCAACAAGCTGCGCCGCTAGCCCTTTTTGAATTGCAAAACCAATCCTTCTAAACACTACATTCGTAAACTTAGGAACCATCACATTACTGTTCATGACATTTGGAATCGCTGTGCTTCTTGTTCTTACTGCTTACCACTTTCAGTGAGCACACCTCTTGTTTTTTTAAAGCAATAGAAGGGAGAAGCACATGCGAGTGCCCGACCAGATTTATTAAAAAAAAGCCAATGGGAAAATAATTACATGACCAAGACTCTAGGAGCAATGACACTTTCTATACGGACGTAATCACACATCCATCATTAGAACACAACCTTGTACCCCATGGTTGCAACCACCCCAGTCCAAAAATGAAGAGGGCGGTGGTTCAGAGTGCCTGGTGGTGGTGGAGAGGATGATGGTTGAAGACTTGGATGGTGAGGGCCTTCTCACGACTGGGGATGAAACCAAGGTCACACAACCTGTATCTGTGATTGAGGATTCAGAGACACGCTGTGAGAAGTGGCAGGAAACTACTCCAATGGTGGTGAACGAGTCAAGAGAGAGTGAAATCAAGGTCACGCATGAGATCGTGAACGAGTCAGGTTCTGAAGTGGGCGCACCTACAACAGAGCATGTGATCTTCGCCCCTTTTTGGTTCGGAGAACCAGTTGAGAGCTCAGCCAATGATGCCTTTCCATGAAAAAAAATAAAATATTATAGAAAGAGAAGGAGCAAGCCCTCTCATGCCAATCTTTGTCTTAAGCATGGGTCTCTAAAGAGAGAAGAGACTGATGGAGACTGTGACTGAGTAACCTTGTGTAGAAGACGAATATATAAGTAAGAAGCTCTTCTTCGTCGAACTATCGCAGAACTGGTGGGTGTGGTTTAACCACAGGGTCCAAGTCGGGTGTTAAATGAGCACACCCTTTGTTTGCCTACGTTGTCTAGGACTTCCTTGTATGGTCTTAGTGCAACCATCATTACTGTCTTAGTGGCAACATTTTCCAACCTAATTATGCTCTCTTAAAGTCTTGTGTTATTTAAAGGACCAACTCTTGATGAGGCAAGTTTTTCCAATACATGGATGTTTTCTGTGTGGAAAAAAGGGTGGAACACAATAGGTGAGGATTTATCCAAGTGCACCATTTTTTTAAGCTTAATAATTACAAGCTATTCTGCCAAGAGTCACGTAAAGTGCGCACACACATCAAAACATTCTCGACATAATGTCCCATCCCTTAAAAATCAAAGCATTCCTAGCTAGCTTGGGAGAAGGGATCATCCTATTTGTTTTGAAATCACACATGCTTGTTACTCAGAAGGATATAAAGACTTGATGGAAGCAATATTTCCACAAGCTTTTCATTGGGGAAGGAAATAGAGAGATCACTTTGGGAGATCTAGTTAGTAGTGAAAGTTACTTGAATCGTGCAATCTATAGACAAATACAAAGAAAGGAAATAGAGGTGGCGTTGAAGGTCATGAAACATGGGAAAAGTGTAGTACCTGATGCTATTCCTATAAAAGTATGGAGAATTTTAGGCGAATATGATTTGACTTGGCTCATAAATTTATTCAATATTACTTGGCAATGCAAGAAAATGCCCGAAGAATGGAGGAGAAACATCATGGTGCATGTTTATAAAAATAACGAAGACATTCAAAATTGTTCGAATTACAAGGGTATTAAACTGATGAGTCATACTATGAAAATTTGGGAAGTGTGTTCGAAAAAAGGCTGAGACACATTTCCGAAGTAAAAGAAAATCAATTCGGATTCATGCCATGCCGCTCAAGTATTGAAGCTATCGAGAGATCGAGTGTATCAGATTCATGCACCTTCTCCTACTAGCCATGACATGAAAAAACTTAGTGTTTGCATCTCCCTCCCTCAACAATCACTGCATGGGGCTTCGGAAGCTGATGGCTTTTCGAGCGGGTTCGGGAGCGGGAGCGAGTGCGAGTACGCGAGCGGCGGGTGGGTCGAGGAAGCACTCTCAGAAAGGCGTATGGGTTCCGAAGCAGTTCGGTCATCGGCCCGGCGATCATGGTGGTGCCACTCGTCAACCAGGGGTGCGTTCGAGTGTCACTATCAAAGACGAAGGTAACAAGGATGGGTGGGTGAAGGTCTCACACTCCAAGCCCGACAAGCGGTGTTTTCGCTGCGCGGGAGTTGGTCATCTGGCATCTGTATGCTCGGCGCCTCCTCGCTGTTTCCGGTGCGGTAGTGTCGGGCACCGCTCATCCTCGTGTAGGGAAGTGCTTATGGATCTCCGGCGGCCCAAGCGCTCATCTCGTTTGGAGGACCCTCACCGTGGGCGACGTTCCTCGGCCTTACGGGACTCGCGCTCTTTTGCTCAGGTGGCTTCTGCCAGCATCGGAGATGGTTTTTTTAAAGGGAAGAGCATTCCTTCCCCTACGACTTCGGCTTCCGGGAATACGGGTATTCCTTCTTCTCCAGCAAAGCTTGTCCGTGATGAGTCGCCAGCGATGGATGGTCCTTCGGCGGGGGCTTCTTCGGCTCCTCCGGCATGGGCGAGCTCCGGCCTGAAGGCGGTGGATGCCAATCATGGTGTGGCGATTGGCGTGGTGCAGCAGCGGGGCTTCGAACGCGAGGTGATCCAATCGGCAACTCTTCTTCTCCTGGGCGAGGGCTTCTCGGGGGATTTCTTCTTCTTGGATGATACTAGATGCTGTGTGCGAGGACTTTCCCCGGAGCAACGAGAAATCCTCATTTATCGCTCGGACTCGTCGGTGGTTAAATGGCGTCGACCTCGGGTCGCTGATGGTGCTTCTTTAACCTCCGAGAGATGTGAGGTGGAGGTACGTGGGGTACCATTCCTATCTCGTTCGGCTCATTGTCTCTCCAAGGTTATTCGCAGCTGGGGCCGGGTGGTGGCTATCTTGGACGATGGCCTGTCACCCGGGTCGGATTGGTCTTGCACAAGGATTCTGGTGGAATGTTCTTCCAACCTTTGCCGCTCCATGTCGGGCAAGACTTTTTCGGAGATTTTGGACCTTGGCAGATGGTCCTTCAAGCTCGAGTTCTTCTTTCCGCCGCCGGTGGCTTCGTCGGCGCTCTTCTCCGTTGGGAGCGACGCCCCCGGGTTCCACGACGGCGGTTCATCTTCGAAGGCCCACGTGTCATCCGCGGTGGTTTCCGATGCGTCGCTGATGCATGGCGACCCTTCGACTTCGCCGCCTGTGCTTAGATTCGCGTGTGATCTTGGACAGGCGCCCTCTCACGTGACTAGGGGCTTTTTCGAGGACGATCCGAGGCCGATGGATTTATCTGACATTCCATTTTCGAAGAGATGCGGCCCCACTCCATGCTTCGAGGTGGCGTTTCCACTGCCTCCTTCCGGATCGGGTTCTATTCGAACCCTCTCGTGGGTCGGGTCTGACCCGGATATGCTTGGTGAATCTCTTATGTACTACGAAGAAATTCCTTGCCCTAATCCTATTTCAGCGATCCCATTCTATCAGTCGCCGTGTTATGAAGACTATAGTCCCTCTTCCACTCTATGTTCGTCTTCTCTGTTGGCGATCGAGCAGGGCTTATCGGAGGGGGCCCCCGAGCACGGTAATGCCGCTATCCCTATTCTTTATGGTCAGCCTCCTTCTGCTTTTGGGCTCTATAGGTCTTATGCCGATCAAGGGGATTCTTCTTCAAATGCTACGCCGCTTTCTACAACCCGAAGTGCAGCCCAATGGGACTCTTGGAACGCCTCGATTGCTTCCCCGACTAGATATGGAGTGGTTTATGCTCGGCGTCTGGACCTCTCACTCGAGGGGATATCTTCTCCGCCGATCTTTGTATCTCGGGAGGCGGTGGCGGAAGCGGCTGGACTTCGCCGGTTGAACCATCGCCGCGCTTAAGTTTAGCGTATCCTCGGTCACTTTTTGGGACATTTTTTGTAATATTTAATGAAGCTTCTCTCTTGGAATGTCCGTGGTCTGGGTGACCATATTCGTCGAAGGGCTTTGGGCTCGCGTTTGGTTGATTGGGATTGTGATGTCGCTCTGCTACAGGAATCAAAGCTCGCTGGAATTGATGACGTGCTTTGGAGATCTTTTGGGGCGGGGCCGGTGGATGCCTTCTGCTCTTTGGACGCGATCGGTTCTTCTGGCGGCGCTATTGTGGCTTGGAGATCTTCAAACTTCTCTTTATCCAGCTCTCGCATGGGACGTCACTCTATCTCTGTAATCCTTGTGCACGTGGCCACTAACATACCTTTGGCTTTCTCTTGTGTATATGCACCTTTATGCCACACTGCACGTCGTGATTTATGGGAGGACTTACTTGGTGATGCTGCGGCTTTTGGGGATATTCCGTGGATTTTGGGAGGGGATTTTAATGTTACCTTGCTCTCATCCGACCGTCCTCGTGGTAGGGGGGGAAGGGATCCAGGTTCTGCCGATTTTTTGGACTTCATCAATCATTTGGCACTGGAAGATTTGGTAGCAGCGGATATCAAATACACTTGGCGTAATAACTCATCTCGATCTCGGCTCGACCGGTTTATGGCTAATTCGCGTTGGATGGATGCTTTCCCCTTGTGCTCGGTCTCCTCTCGTCCTCGGTCTTTTTCGGACCACAGCCCCATTTTGTGGGATTCGGGCGAATCGTCCCGGCCGCGTGGTATTTTTCGTTACGAGAAGAGCTGGCTTCTGGAGCCTAATTTCAAGGAGATGGTGCGACATCATTGGTCTCAGACGTCATATATGGGTAGCGCGGCTCATCGCTTTGCTCTTAAACTATCATCCCTGCGACGAGCTCTTGCCTCCTTCAAATATTCTACTCGTCATGCTCGGATGTCCGTTCGTAACGAGGCCGAGGCGACTATTATTAGATTGGATCGCGTGGAAAATGACAGGGACCTATCCCCGGAAGAATTAACCGAGAGAGCATCGGCTGCCCACATCGTTTCGGAGGATGACAGGAAAAGAACCATTGAATGGAGACAACGCTCGCGTATTCGTTGGATCAAGGACGGGGATGCTAATGCCGCTTATTTCCACCGGGTCGCTAGTGCTCGTAAACACGCTAATACAATTAATTCCATTGAAATTGGGGACGCTATATATCGATCTGACCGCGACATGAGCTCGGCCTTGGTTAATTACTTCAAGAATTTTTTCAACCGTCTCCCCTCTTCTCCATGGGAGTGGATGGCTCCCGGTGTCTCCTCGCTCTCCTCATCGGATGCTGCTATTCTTTCTCGGCCTTTATCTATGGACGAGCTTAAGTGTGCGACATGGGACCTTAACGCCGACGCTTCTCCTGGGCCAGATGGGTTCCCTATAGCCTTCTATAGGGACTTCTGGGACGTTATCGGCAACGACGTATTGGAGGTGGCCCTCGAATTCTGCGAGGGGAACCAGGGATTCAACAGAATTAATCGGGCTTCTATGGTTCTCATTCCGAAAACCCACGGTGCTCGTCGTATTGAGGATTTCCGCCCTATTGCAATTTCCAATGGCATTTATTTGATCATTGCGAAGGCCTTGGCCCGTCGATTGGCGCCTTTCCTTGGCTCTCTCATCTCTCCCTGCCAAGCTGCCTTTGTTCAAGGGAGGCAAATCTCTGATTGCTATGCTCTTGCCTCAGCTATCATCGACGGTTGGCACAGAAATGGAACGAAGGGGATATTATGGAAAATTGATTTTGCTAAGGCTTACGACTCCTTGGACTGGCGATTCCTATGGTCGGTTTTGAAATCTCGGGGCTTCCCCCCCTGTGGATCTCATGGATCCGTCGCTGTGTAACTACGGTTTCCTTCTCCCTATCTATTAATGGTCGGCCATCTGGGGGACTCTTCCAGCCTAGAAGGGGGGTTCGTCAGGGATGTCCCCTTGCCCCTCTTCTTTTTGTTTTGGCGGCAGACGTGCTGCCACGAATGATACAAGGTGTAACTAATGCTGGTCTTACTCGCGGATGCTCTATGGGTGACCTCCATATCCCGCTCCTACAATATGCGGACGACACCTTATGTTTTATTGAGGGGGACAGCCATCAATATGCTGGAATGGCCACTACGGTCCAATTATTTTGTGAAATGTCGGGCCTCCGCATCAATGAGAACAAATCCAAATTTGTGCCTTTTGCTCTTTCGCCCCCGGACGTTGGGGATTGTTCCTCCATTTTGGGGGCTGCTCCAGGGGCATTACCGCTGGATTATTTGGGATTACCTCTCTCGGTGGGAAGGGCACGGTTGCGCGATTATCAGAGGGTGGTGGAGAAGGTTGAGACTCGGCTGGCTGGATGGCGATCTTCATTGCTCTCTCGCGGGGGGCGATTGGTGCTTCTTAAATACGTCCTTTCGGCTATACCTATTTATTTTTTATCGACGCGCGGTCTGCCAAAGGGGATTAGGGTCCGCCTGGAGAAATATATGCGGGGATTCCTTTGGGGTAAGAACGCTTCTGCAAGAAGAGGGATCCATCTGGTCGCTTGGGATGACATTGCGCGTCCTAAATGCGACGGGGGTCTGGGCGTTCGGCGGCTGGAGGTCATACGTGAAGCTTTTCTTCTCAAATGGGCGTCGAGGCTTGTAAGCAGGGATGATGGTTTCCTTGTGCGATGCCTTCGCACGGCGGCGGGTAATGCATTTCTTTCCGCTTTTGACGGTCGATCTCACGATCATTCTCCCCTCTTTTGGCGCGAGGCCTTTGCTATCTTCAACCGCAATCGGTCCTTGTTTCGGGCGTCTCTCGGCGATGGGACCTCCTTCCGCTTTTGGACTATGGACTGGTCTGGTAAGGGCATCTTCATGAACCTTTTTCCGAGACTTTTTGCGCTGGCAAGGGACAAATTTGCTTCGGTGGATTCATGCTGGACCAATGGATCTTGGTGCCCGATATTGGTCGACTCTCTCTCTGCTCAGCGAATTTTGGACTTCAGCTCTCTGATGACCTTACTCGTCGATGCCCCAACTCCATCGGGGGGTCCTGATCACTTCACTTGGGGTGAGGGGTCCTTTTCTTTGAAGAAGGCATATTCTGCTCTTCTCCCCATCGCTGTACGTACGGAGGCATCTATTATTGGTCACTGCAACCTCATATGGGGTCTCAGGCTTCCGGAAAGGATTGGTATATTTCTTTGGATCCTTAGGCGTGGTCGTCTTCTTACTCGCGACCGTATGGTATCTCTCTTCCCAAACATTCCAAGTCTTTGCGGGTTGTGCGATTCGGCTGTGGAGACGACCGATCATCTCTTTCTTCAGTGCGACCTTGTGCGGTCCATATGGGAGGACGTTGCCTGGGTGAATCATTCGTCGATGGAGTCTTTCTGGGCTAGCTTTGCAACTGCTGCAAATCGTCCGAGGTCGGAGAAACTGATCCCCATCGCGCGCATATGGAGTATCTGGCTGGGAAGAAACAAAGCTATCTTCGCGGGACAGCGATTCTATATAGAAAATATCAGCATTGACGCGAATCGCTTTTGTATGGACTGGTCATCTATGTAACTTTTTGTACTTGGGGGCGATTGGTATCATTATTGATATCATTTCCCCTTTTCTTCCCTTCTCTATTCCCTCTGTAAGTATTTTCTTTTCATAAGCCTTAATAAACTGGGGCGAACACCTAAGGGTGTCTCCCCCTTTTTGGAGTGTCAAAAAAAAAGTATTGAAGCTATCCACTTATTTGGGAGAACAATGGAGATTTTTAATGTTAAAAGGAGGAACCTCTATATGATTATTATTGATTGAAGAATGCTTATGATTGTTGGAGTATTTGTTATGTGCGCCTATTGAGTTGTAGCAGGGTAAATGGATCCTGGAGAAGATCCATTTACCCCATCCAGTGTTTAGTCCCACATCGTCCAGTGGTGGGACTTGGAGGCTCTGGGAAGGCTATATAAGGAGCCCCAGACCTCCTGTAACATATGAGAAAGTCAATAAACAAACACACCCTATTTGAGGGCTTCTCCCGTGGTTTCATCCCGCTCCTCACGGAGTAGGGTTCCACGTAAAATCCCGATGTTTATTCTTGTTTTATCTTTCTCTGATATTCGCTTCCGCATGTTTATTTTCTAACTTGGTATCAAAGCGAGTCGATTCTCGTGGATTTTTATTTTGATTTATTGTTCGAGATTATCATATTCATGATTCAATTTCTGGAATCCTGTTCTGTTTCGATTCTAGCACAGATCTAGGGTTTCTGAACCCTAGTTTCAGAAGGGCTGCCGCGTCTGCCCGACATGCCTCTATGTCGAAGGAATCGTATGATTTTATATCTCCAGATCAGGCGCATGCGCTGGCGACTCCCTCTCCCGGCGGAGCCCTTGCACATGCAGAACCCTTCTCCTGCCCGATCCCCTCCGCCATGGCGATTCCAGTCGATCCCAGGCGGAGCCCTACACGTCGAAGAAGCCGCATCAAGCGACGCTACACCTCCAGCCAATGAAGACTCAGGTTGCAAGCACTTTTACTCTCGACTCAGGTCGCAGCTGCTGGAGGCGCTCGTCTCCCCTGTGCGCGATGAACACAACGACTCCCCTGGGCACGAAGCCCCTCCCATCATAGGTCGCATCTCTCGATCAGGCCTCCTACGTGTGCCTTCCTCCTCTTTCAGCGGCGACACAATAGCCGCATACGGCGGCGTTGTTCCACTCTCCAGGGCGGCATCTCCTCCCTCGCGCTGCACTCTCCAGGCATGACCCAATGACGCCGCCCCCTCTCCTGTTGATTGACCTTGCGCGCATCACCCCTTCCCTGCATAACCGCATCTCCAGGAAGGGCGATTCCTGAGCGCATCTCCCCCTTGGTATCGAGCAGCAGTGATCTGGAGCGCATCTCCCCCTAGGCGGTGGTGCATCTTTCTCCAAGTCCCAGGGGAGGCAGCAGTCCTTCTTTCGATAAAGGCGAGCTCTAAATAGGGTTAGCCCCATTGTGGGCGTTGGTTATAAAAAATGGCTATTGTAAAAGCCCAGGTGGGCTTCGGCTACTGAGGAAAAAAGAGCCCAGAAAAGTTGGGGGCCCGTTGATGTTTTAAAAAAAAGACAAGAAAAAGAGAGAGAGATGTTTGCAAAAAAAAGTCGCGTACATATAGCAAAAAGCCGTACGTATTTTAAAAAAAATACCAACGACTTAAAAAAAGTGGCGGCTTAAAAAAAATTTGAAAAGCTGCGAGAAATTATTTGAGTATGTTTCCCCCTATTTATCATGTCTTCTCCCAACTGTCGATGTCTTTATTCCGACAAGTATGGGAGAAATGTGGAGTATATATGTAGAGTCACAGGTCTAGATCCAGAATCCAGATTCAGATATCAGTCTCCAGATCAGCTAGATGATCAGACTCTAAGTTCGGTTTCAGTCTTTCAGACTCGACGATTGTCTTCCGAGTCCTCAGTTTCAGACACGCACGAGTATGCGGTCTTCAAGTTTCGTGGTCCTCATCATTCTTCTTGTTGTCAGGCCCGAGTTTTCATGTGAGCCATAGGGACTCCAGAGCTGAGGACCATTCCCTATGCCATGTTGGTAAGGGTTTTCATGTGGTATCATAGGTACACCAGAGCAGTGCACCATTCTCTGAGCCAGATGGGAGAGACCCAGTTCTCCGACGAGGAGACTTATTTCAGACTCCATTTTCCAGCGACCGTGGACTCCGACGAGGATTGCACAACCACGACCCTTTTTCAGTTCAGCCCTTTTCAGAGATGGAGCAGTTGTCCACATATTGTGGCGGGCCAGAGTACTCCGACGAGGAGACTCATTTCAGTTGCAGTGACTCTGACAGACGCAGTTCAGAGCACATGCTCTCCGAAGAGGAGATTCAACAGACTCACACTCCAGCCCGTTCGTCCTCCTCACCTGCATGGCATGAGAAGCAATGTCCTCGACTGCAACAATGTGCGCGTTGGGTTGATATTGTCCGTAGTGTCCTGTAGCGTTGAGTTGAGTTTCTTTCTGTTTGTCCAAGCTGAGCATTGCATGCTCCAGCTTGAGGGGGAGTGTTGGAGTATTTGTTATGTGCGTCTATTGAGTTGTAGTAGGGTAAATGGATCCTGGAGAAGATCCATTTACCCCATCCAGTGTTTAGTCCCACATCGTCCAGTGGTGGGACTTGGAGGCTCTGGGAAGGCTATATAAGGAGCCCCAGGCCTCCTGTAACAGATGAGAAAGTCAATAGACAAACACGCCCTATTTGAGGGCTTCTCCCGTGGTTTCATCCCGCTCCTCACGGAGTAGGGTTCCACGTAAAATCCCGATGTTTATTCTTGTTTTATCTTTTCTCTGATATTCGCTTCCGCATGTTTATTTTCTAACATGTATCATACGAGAGAGGTTGTGGAGAGTTTTGAAGAAGAGACAAGTACTTGTCGTATACATTAACCTTATAAAGGAGATATATGATGGTGCTTCATCTTGTTTACTGATATAGTATGGGAAGACCGACTATTTTGACATCAACATTGGTCAGCATCAATGTTCATCTTTGACTCCATTCCTTATTACTTTATTATGAACGAGTTGACTAGTCACATTTAGGATGAGATACCTTGGTATATGTTGCCCGTCGATGAGTACTGATTGATGAGACTAGAATTGGAGTAAATGGGAAGTTTGAGGTTTGGAGAGATGCCTTAAGGACTAAAGGATTTCACATAAGTATGGTTAAGACTGAATATATGAAGTGCACATTTGATGAAAGCAGTCGTGAAGGAATCGGGGTGAAGATTGATGATGATAACATAAATAAGAAAGATTCTTTTAGATACTTGGGATCTATATTGCAACATGATGGGGAAATCAATGGAGATGTTACTCATAGAATAAATATATGCTGACTAAAGTGGAGAGGGGTCCATACTGTTCTATGTGATAAGAAAATTTCTTTGAAAATCAAAAGAAAGTTTTACAAAGCATCTGTGAGTCTATTATGCCTGGGCCCAAGAATTATGGGGGATGCTCCTTCGTACTTTTGGCATGGGATTTGCAGTGTGGTGTAAGAGATTCGTCCCTTCTTAAGGCATGTCCTTTAAGATGGTACTAGTTTTCATTTCTGGACCGACGACTGGAGTAAGAGCGAGGCGTTGGGTGTAAGATTCCCGTGGTTGATAGTGTTGGCTGTGGATCCAGAGTATTCGATGGTAAATGTTTGGAATGAGCAATCATTTTTCCCTTGATTTTAATCCGAGTTTTCTGATCAATAATTGGAGGTGCTTTTGATGATGCTTGCAAAGCTGGATAATGTGTTTGGGCCCACTGATGGGTGAGATTGCTGGAGCTGGTGTGATGGAGTGTTTTTCTGTTGGCAAGGCTTACGGGGCTTTGAAGGGCCCTATGACTTTTGATATGAGGGGATGCACGACGGATCGCAGAAGGATCTGGAAGTGAAAAGTTCCAATGTTTGTGAAGGTCTTTGTGTGGTTGTTCAGGAGGGGAAAACCATTGAGAAGGACATGTTCAGACAGCTAATCCTGCGTGCTCTCAGTGTCAGGATGAGGTGGATGATGCATATCACAATTTTTCTTCAAATGCAGGAGCTCATTGGAGGCCTGGCAAATATTTGGGAATCATACGGGTTTGTATTGATGGTGCGTCTAATTTCTGGGATTCCATTGGAGCATACTAGAATGGCATAGAGATCGATCGATTGGGATGTGGCTATAATTTGGGCACTTTGGCTCGCAATAATGGAGAGGTGTTTCTTCAAGATTGCTTTTATGATGAAAATGTTGTGGCGCATGCTAGGGTGATGGCTGAGAGTTGTAACCTGCAAATTTGTTTTTGTTCTTTGCCTGTTAACACACGTGTAATTTTTTGATGATTAATTGTGAAGTTTTTGGGCACACACCTATTTGGTGGAGGCCCTTTTTTCTTTCAAAAAAATACATGTAAAGATCGGATTCGAAATGATGCGATCAGAAGGAAAGTTGATATAGCTTTGATAGAGGATAAGTTTATTTACCCACTTAAATGATTTGGTGGTAGTGCAGTGTGTCTAGGGATGAGCATGGGTCGGGCCCTTCAGGCCCAATCCCATCAAAAAAATTTGGGCCCGCAAAATTTTTTGTGGTTCGACGCAAGCTAAGGCATGGCCCATCTCCAATGAATCCTACTTTGGCACACTTGTGATGCCTCATTTTATAGCTTGTAATCTTGATTATATAGAATTAAATGTATATCATTTTTAGTAACTCCGGGAGGAGTCATTTTGGCAAACTATAGGGAACACTAACGAACGAAACCTATATATTAATAATCTATGTATATCTTTCATGTTAAATTTTATACTACATATGAACTTGCAAAAAAGGTGATCTATTTGTAGTTTCTTTATAAGTGGCATACATATTGATGCCCCTAAAACATTGAACAACAATTGTAACATAAAGTTCTACAATGTAAAAAATAAAGTCAGTTACATACCAATATGCCATTGTCATCAATGGAGAACAGAAATTTGACAGCCACATTCTCTAAATTACCTGATTCAAAGCATGACCTCAAATTTCAGCGAAATTCGGTCGAATTTCTGTCAATATCGATATCCAGTCGAAATCGAAATTCGACCGAAATGACCGAAATATGGGGGTCCTAGTACAAAAAATGATCGAAATTTCGATCGAAATTTGACCGAAATTCCATCGAATTTCTGTTTTGGTCCTCACCGAAATGGTGACCAAAATCGACATTTAAGGCCTTGATTCAAAGGCAGCGATGGGCTTTACAACTCGAAGCTTAAAGGCTTCGCCGCTTGTGCGTGATCAAATATATATTCCGACACCACAAGAAATCAACAATAATAGGCCTAAGATCGGGTCAAGTCCTTGGACTGGGTCGGGCTGGGTTGAGACAAGCTCGAGCCCGGTCCAAAAAAAATTTGGGCCTAAAACTATGGCCCACGCTCGGCCCATTGTTCATTTGGGCTTGGGCCAAGCCGGGTTTTCTGGACTGGTCTGGGCCGGCCCAACCCAATGCTCATCCCTAAGTGTGCCTACAGCTCAAAGGACCATGGTTCAAATCCCCCTATGTGGAGGTTGTGTTAGGTAGTCGACAACCAGTGTAAATTATAGCCGAATCTTTCAACATGGATTTGAGCAAAAATCCATGTAGCCGACCCTACGTATAGTAGGAGAATGCTTTGCCATTTTTTAGAGGATAAGATGAGATAAAATCACTTAAAATGGTTTGACCATTTACAAAGGAGGTTGGCTAATGCACCAGTTAGAAGATGCGAGTTTTGGGTTGTTGAGTTTGTTAAGAGACAATGAGGGAGGCCCAAGAAGTGTTGGAATGAGACCATCCGAATGGATCTTTGTTTTTTGGATCAAGCCCGAGAATGTCCCAAGATAGATTTGAATGGAGCCGAAGAATCCATGTAGCTGGCCCTACTTGATGTGGGAAAATGCTTTTTTGTTGTATTTTAAAGTTGTAATATGTTTCTTTATTTCAATTGTATTTTATTTGCATACTTTTACCAAAGGGTTTCTTTTTTTTTTTGAAAGCTCAAAAAAAGGGGGAGACACGCGATGGTGTTCACCCCAGTATAATATATTTAAAAAAGAACGAGATACTTACAGCGTGAGTGGGGGAAGAAGGGGAGAAGAGGGAGAGACCAAAGCAAAAACAAGGAATGCGACAACCGACCCCGAGGCCCAACTATCTAGACCAATCAGCAATTAGGATGGTAGCCGCGGAAATCACATTCTCCTCGTAGAAGCGCGCGCCCGAGAAGATGGAGTCGTTGCGAGCCCTCCAGATCGACCAAAGGCGCGCCAAGGGGCCCAGCAGATGCGAACGAGGTCTCCTTCTGTTGGCCCAAAGGATGTTGCAGAAGTCTTCCGTATCGGCCGCACGAGCCCAAGCAACCTCGTCCCAAATCCGAGACACCGACGCACAAAGGAAGAACAGGTGGTCAGCCGATTCATCAGACGCCCCACAGAGCTGGCACAGGATGGTGGGAGTGTGAAGGAAGGAGGCACACCGGTCACGAGTCATCAGCCTCCTATGCCGAAAAACCCAGAAGAAGAAGATGATCCTAGCGGGCAAGCGGAGCCCCCAAAAGAGAGCACAGTCACGAACCAAGGAAGCATCCAGGGGGGGTGGAGGCGGAAGCAGGGCACAGAAGGCCTTGCGAGAGGAGAACGGAGCATCCCTCCAAGCCCAGTGATCCCTCCCGCCAGAAGGGGAGGTGGAAGAGGAAAGAGCCTCCAGCAGGGAGGCCAAGTCGTTGGCGCGTTGGTCCGAAAGGATCCCCGAGAAAGCGGGGCACCAGCCGTCGTTGAGCCAGTAGTCGGCTATGGTGGCCAGGCAGTTAGACGCCAAGGAGAAAAGCCGCGGGAAGCGAGTCCGGAATGCGCCACTCCCCGTCCAGTCGTCCAACCAGAATTTGAAGACAGTACCCGATCCCAGCACCGGAGTGAACAATGAGCAGTTCTTTTGATAAATATCAAAGATATAGCGCCAAAAAGGGGAAGAGTGAACAGGGCAGCTCCCGCGCATGAAGTAGTTCCAGTCCTCACCCAAAATCGCACGCATCACGTTGCCAAAGAAAGTATCATCCTTGCCCCATATCTTAAGCACCCATTTCAAAAGCAGGGCCTCATTGACCCGATCCAAGGAGCGAACGCCAAGGCCGCCCAATCTCTTGGGCCGAGTAACCACATCCCAAGCAACCAAATGAATCCCTCGGCCGTTGCCGTCCGCCCGCCCCCACAAAAATCTTCGCATGCACTTTTCCAAACGAACCCGAACACCCACCGGCAATTTTCGAACCGAAAGGAAGTAGGTGGGAATTGCAGAGAGAACCGACTTCAGAAGAACGAGACGACCGCCCCGGGAAAGCAAGGAGGCCTTCCATCCCGCCAAGCGCGAGTCCACACGCTCCAAGATCATCTTCCAGTCATTAAGGCGGTTCCGGCCACTCGAAAGAGGAACACCGAGGTAGGGGAGAGGGAGCTCCCCAATCCGCGAGCCGAGGATACGGCTGCAGTCGGCCTCCTCAAGCGCCGACAAACCAAAAGGCACCATACAGCATTTGGCAAGATTAATCGTCATTCCCGAAAGATCACCGAAAAGGGAGATCGTATGCGCCATCCCAGCCACCGCGTCGGAGTCCCCTTCAATGAAGCAAATGGTGTCGTCCGCGAATTGAATAATAGGCACACATAATCCTCCCTTCCGAAATCCCGTAGTGAGGCCAGCATCAATGACACCTTGCACCATCCGAGGCAAGACATCCGAGGCAAGAACAAAGAGCATAGGGGCTAAGGGGCAGCCCTGACGCACCCCCCTACGAGGCTGGAAGAGACCGCCAACCGGCCGGCCGTTGACAAGCACGGAAAGAGAGACCGTGGAGATACATATGCGTATCCAAGAGATCCAAGCATTTGGGAAGCCCCGCTGATGAAGTACAGACCATAAGAATCGCCAGTCAATCGAATCGTACGCTTTGGAGAAGTCGATCTTCCAAAGGATTCCTTTCTTTTTCTCTCTCTTCCAATCAGCCACAATTTCCGAGGCCACAAGGATACAATCCGCAATATGTCGACCCTTAATAAACACACCTTGAACCGGCGAGATGAGGCCGTGCAGTATTGGCGATAAACGGTTGGCCAACGTTTTAGCGACAATGAGATAGATAGCGTTGGAGACGGCGATAGGGCGGAAATCGTCGAGGTGAAGAGCGGGAGATTTCTTCGGAATAAGGACGATGTGAGCTCTGTTGATACGATCAAAACCATGGTTACCCGAGCAGAAATCAGAAGCCACCGCGAGGACGTCCCCCGAGACCACGTCCCAAAAATCCTTGTAGAAAGAAACTGGAAAGCCATCCGGTCCCGGGGAAGAATCCCCATTCAGGCTCCACACAGCGGATTTAAGCTCAGCCAAGGAAATAGGCCGAGTGAGAAGAGAGCAGTCAGCGTCCGAGACCCGGGGGACCCCTTCCCCGAGCCAACGCCATCGCCGAGGGGGAAGGGCAGAAGAGGAACGACGGAATTGCTCAGTGATGGCATTACCCATCGCACGATCATCCGAGAGCACTTGGTCATTGATGGAGATATTCCGGATAAAATTTAGACGACGCCGGTTGCTAGCCGCCCGATGAAAGAAAGAAGTGTTGGCGTCGCCCTCCTTGAGCCATTTAACCTTAGACCTTTGGCGCCATTCAATACAATGCTTTTTGTCTTCAGCCTGAACCCGAGCAATAGCATTCGAGCGGTCAAGAAGCTCGCCCATAGAAAGGTCACGATCGTTCTCCAAGGAGTCCAGGTGCACGATAATATTCTCAGCCTCGGAGCGAATAGCCTTGCGCGAATGCCTAATGGTAGCTTTGAAATCAACAAGCACCCGACGGAGGGAGGAGAGCTTCTGAGATAAAATTGTCGCCGCCGATCCCGAGGCCGGGAAGTGGTTCCAGTGGTTCGTAACAATGTCTTTAAATGATGGTTCCAGAAGCCAGCTATTTTCATATCGAAAGAGGCCGCGAGGAGCAAGGCCAGATCCGTCATCCCAAAGAATAGGAGAATGATCCGAGAAGGCACGTGGACGAGAGCCAACAGAGCAGAGAGGGAACGAGTCCAGAGCCACACCATTACCAAGAAAACGGTCAATCCTGGACCTAGAGGAATTGTTCCGCCACGTGTAGGAGATATCATTCGGAACCAAATTAGTAAGCGCCAAATCATGAATTAGATCCCGAAATGCCTGAGAGTCCGGATCACGACCACCCCGACCACGAGGACGATCAGAGGTGTCAATGGTAACGTTGAAGTCCCCGCCAATAATCCACGGTATCGTAGAGAAAGCTTCGTCCGCAGTACGAAGGTCATCCCAAACTTCCCGTCGCAGAACGTGGCACGAAGGAGTGTATACGCAGGAGATAGCAAGAGGGGATCCCGAACGGACGTTTTCCAGCACAACCGAGAGAACATGACGTCCTGCGAGCATGGATCTAAAAGAGAACAAACGAGGCTGCCACGTAATCAACAAACCTCCCGCAGCACCAACCGCATTAATCGCACGGTATTCAGAGAAGGAGCCAGCACCAAAGGAACGCCAAGAATAATCGTCAAGAGTTGCGAGCTTAGTTTCTTGAATACATGCAACATCACACTCCCATTCCAAGAGCCGGGAGCCCAGAGTTCGTCGTTTTACCACGTCACCCAAGCCACGAACATTCCAAGACAGGAGCTTCATTAAAAAAACAAGTAGAACGGCCCGAGAAAGAAGACGCCACGCGCAGACCACCAACGTCAATCGGAAGCAACCGCCCCCGGAGGAGTCGCCCCCTGCACCTGTTCGTCCGAAGAATCCGCGCCAGCCGGAATGGCACGCACGCCCGCAGCGTCCGCCACAGCCTGGCGAAGGGTCGCGCAAGAAGGAACCAAAGCGGGCGAGTTGGAGGAGTAGCATCGCCTGGAGTACGTGGACACGTATCGCCTGAAGGAGGAGGCCGTCCCTGCACCTGTAAGAAGGGCTCCCGATACCTGAGGAGAGAGAGCCAGAGAGGGGATAGGGGGGGGGGGCGAGGCGGAGTCGAGTTCAACACCGTGGAGCAAGCATGCAACCGAAGGGGCTCAATATGAAACACCAAAGGGGTTTGGCGGGGCAAGCTAGACCCCGAACCCGACAACCGCGGCCACGATCCGCCCAAGGACGAGTTGTCGCTCCGAAACCGAGGAAGATCCGCGATGGGGTCCGAACAACCGACCCGTACCACAGGCGACGAACCGAATCTAATTAAAAAAGAAGGCGAATCGTTCTCGACCCCCTCCCTCCCCTCAGAATACGAAGATTCGCGTGTCAGACGAGAAAACCGAAGGGGCGTCTCGGAACAGGCACCAACATCATTACAGGGCGCCGTCTCCACGGAGAGAAACGACTGCGTATCCACGTGGCAACCAGAAGATGAAGCGTCACGTGCCACGTGGAACGGAGGAGACGAAGCATCGACGGGTTCCGGCAGGACGACGTCCGTCGCGGGAGGCGGAAGGAGGTCGTCCTGCAGCGACGGAGCATCCGAGTCCGACGAAGGAGGCGGAAGGACAGTGAGGACCGGAAGAAAGCTCCAGGAGCCAATCTCGAGAGAGCCAAAGACGGAGCGCTCGTTGGACTCGCGGAGAAAGGCCGGAGAGCACTCGAATAACACCTTCACCGACTGCCAGTCGGCTCCGGGGGAGAGGCCGTCGTCGAAGATGGAGAGAATCGACCCCCACCGGTGGAAAGCCTTGTTGAGCACAGGAATGGATCTTGAGAGAAACGGAACCCCCGAAATGGAGGCCATACACACCTCGGTCGAGAGCGAAACACCATCAGCCACCCGCGGAGGACGCCAGAAGACCGCATCATTAGAGCCATGAGAGAGCATGAAGTCCCGAAGCTGCGGCGAGAGACCACGAAGGCAACAGTGGGAGGCGTCCAACAAGCAGAAGTCCCCAAGGAAGGAGTTGCCAAGCACGCGCAGAACCATCTCCTTCACCGCCTCCCAGCCAACAACCGGGTGGCGAGCGACCCCGATAAGAACAGAGGAGGGCCCACCGCCCGAGGCCGCCGCCGAGCAATCACCGACAACAATTGGCGCACCATCCAAGAGGCCAGAAGACTCCGCCGTCGCCGCCCCGAGAGGAAGTGGAGGCGGAGAAGGAGCCACCACCTGAGCGAACGACCGCCCCCGGATGGAGGGACGGGTAGGAGGATCCACCACCGCACGCACCGAGAAGGAAGGTCTCCCCGACCTAAAGATACCGCGCTGACGAAGCCACCCACAAGAAGCACGACGATGACCAGGATCCCTGCATGCAAAACAACGAGGTGGTTGAGGGCAAGCAGAGGCAATATGACCTCGCTCCCCACACCTGAAGCACCGCTTCCCAGCCTTCCGATGAGTAACCGTCCTCCAGCCCGCCGCCGACGAGGCTGCATGGGTGGAGACAACGTCCACGCCCAACGAAGCGTCAGCCGCACCCTCCGAACTGCTGGTCGCCACCCTCGCACCATTGACATGAACCTCCGAGCCGACATGCACCGCCCTCGATCCATCCGAAGAAGCCTTCGAGAGACTCGCACGAGCACCGCCCTCCAGAGACCCGCACCCACTCGCTCCCATCGCTCCTCACAGTTTATGACCAAAGGGTTTCTTTATTATTAAAGATGCATCATTTTAACATGTACTCGTCATGTTAAGCCCTTTAATAAAGGAAGGAGCGGAAAGAGCGAGAGAGGGTTCATGTGGGAGCAGGAAGACCATGAGAGCATGGAGGGAGAACATGAGCAATGACGTAGGATAGGTGCATGGCTCGAAATGTCGGCTAAATTCATTGATATTTCACTGGCATTTCGGTTGTGCCAAGGCATCGAAGTGTTAGTGAAACGACGAATTTCGCTTGAGGTTCTTCAGACTTCCACTGCTTGTTGCATTGATTTGAGACCGATTTCGGCGATATGTCTGTCGTTTCGTTAGGTCGCTAACATGTTGGTGAAATTGACGTTTTCGACCATGGAGATGGGTAAAGATGTTGCGATGGAGGCAAATGGGGCTGAGTTTGTTTGGGAGATTATCGTGCAAACAAGGAGGTTGGTGCAATGATGTCTCATGGCAACAACTACCATGACATCGTTGGTGAGGGGATAGTTCATCCCAACGATCACATGGTTATGGTTTTGTCGTCTGATGTGGTGTTTTCATTGTGGCAAGAAAGGACACATCGCTTAGGCATGCCTTGGGGAGACAATTTGTTTGTCCTTAGGTCATCGAAAGAGCGCTTGCATGATCTACAGAGTGTGGCGACTTCGTGGATCTTCTAAGTGTGCAAAGGATGCGTGACACATGGTTAGGAAATGTATACCAGGTTTGTCGGAGTCCCTTGAAGGACTCCAAGTGGTAGAGGGTTTGTCAGAGGACCTTCACTTGGTGGCATGTCTTTTGAGTTTGGGGAAGGTTGAGAGACGTATAGAAGATGTAGCTTGATTAGGGGATCTTGTTCTTTACATCCGCTGGCCCTCCGGGAAGGGTGTCTACGCCTTCCTTAATGGCAATTTGTTGGAACTCCAGAAGGAGGTCTTATGACACTGCCCTTACCTAGGGATGGTGTCAAAAAGGTTGGCTCTTGTTGGCTTGTTTTGACGCATGTCTCCCTTTGAGATGCATGACTTTTTATGTGGTGCTTGCAACACTCTCTTTGGTGAGGGTGGTGACAACGATGATCTGGGATAGCTTAAAGCTGGGAGTGGATCTTGCAATCGTTGTGGAGCTTAAATGCCCTTCAGGATTAGTCCCATCATCACTACTAATGTGAGTGGGCTGGGCCTTCTTTCTTCTCCGCTCTTTGCTAATGACGGTGGTTGATGTCGTCGGAGGGAACCACCTTGCCATTGGTGCTGAGATGCCGGAGAAGATTGATGAGCGGAAAATCGCGTGGTGACTTTGTAATCAATTCATGAACAAAAAGGTTCCACAATTAGCAGAGGTGGTAATTAGGGAATCGTTAGGGTGCAAGTCCTTTAAAAATGCATTAATTGGGTGGCCTACTTCGAACCACTTCTCTTTTTGGGGGCATCCAGATCTGCAATTGACCTAACCTCTTAAGCGATAGATTGTGTAGGGTTGTGATTACCAAGGAGCTTCCATCAGTTACCAAATGCACTTTATTACGTGGAGTGGAACATCAGAGGCCTGGATAACCATGAGAAAAGAATGATAGCGGGACCGCTTCTTTGGTCATGTCAGACAAATATGTTTTTTGTACATACGACAAAAATCAATAGCCGTAATCTGAGTTTGAATGATAGTTGGATCGCTTCTTGGGTCATGCCAGACAAATGTGTCTTGTGTATATGCAACAAAAATCAAGAGCTGCAATCTGATTTTGTGGAAGTTTGTTTGGGGGTATCATTTGACGGAATTCAGCGCAGTCAATTCAGAAGGAGGTTCTCGTTGTATTGCTATTGGCTGGAGTGGAGGCACATTCTGAAGGGTGGATGATGCTTTAGCATTTAGATTGATGTCAGTTATTCTTGTTTGTGCAATCGATGATGTTTAGGTGAAGGTTACTTCGGTGTATGGTCCAACATAACCCTCCCAAAATACAGAGATATGGGGTGAATTGCATCTATTCTGAACAATGCCTCTGCGGTTACACTAGATCATGGGCGGTGATTTCAATGTCACCATGCTAGTGAATTATCAATCTAGAGCAAGGTGTGACCAATATCTAGGATATGGGGCCTTTTTCAGATTTTATTAGTGAGTTGTTGTTGGAGGTGATGGATACCTCAAATTGTAGATACGCTTCGAGGATCAACTCCACACAATTGTCTTTAACAATTTATTTATTTCCATGGAGTTCCTAGCATTTTTTGTTGGCAGAACTACATTTTCGAGTTCTTGCTCTGATCACCCACCATTGTGTTGGGATTTAGGGGAGGGGAGTCATTTAAACTCGATATTCTGATATGAGCATTCCTTGCTATTGGAGGACTGGCTTGTTTTCGGTCGGACCATCATGATGAGGGATCGATTATGAGAAGGATGGCGATGAAGCTAATAGAATTGCGAGGATTATTTGGATCTATCGGAGTGGGCTCCTCTTGTAGAGTAATGAATGAAGATGTGCCGTGCAAGCTGAAGTTGTTCGACTAGATACTTTGAGGGATAAACACGATTTTATTAGTGATGAGATCCCTGCCTTGAAGTGAACAACAAAGGAATGAAGGATCATTGGGGATGAAGACAATAAGAGAGGTTGCATGGAAGCAGGGATACATGACAGTCATGGTTCAAGGAGGAAGACGTCGATACCATGTTTTTTCATGCTATGGTAGTGGAAGGTGTAGAAGGAATCTCATCCACTTTATTTTCGCTGGGGAGGAGCACCATCATGGAATTTTTTTGAGACGAGCAATATCATGGAATTACTTAGGTGAATACAGTAGTTGTAAATTACTACTAAGCCATCAGCAAGCATGTCCGTGTGGGTCATAGGCAGTGGTTGGGATGATGTGTTAGTATACTGTTACATGAGTAGGCTGATAGTTTGGTTTGTGAATTCACATGCATGAGGTTTGTGTTGCGATCTTTGATCTAAATGCATATGGCTATTTTGCTTCAAATGGTTTTTTTAGAGGCATGGAGATTGGTGTTTTAGCCTTATTGGAGGAGTTTATGCATGAGAACTTTGGTGTCAAATGTTTCAATAGGTCCTTAATTTTCTGCTACCCAAAAGGGATGTGGCACAAAGGATTGAGGGCCTCATGCAGATCTTGTTGTTGAAGGCTATTTACCTTACAACGAGGAAGATGCCGGCAAACCACCTTAGACTGGGTTTGGGTTCTGTCATCTCGCATGAGCAATTAACTCTCATCTTCGATCACCAGTTGCTTTATAATATGGTCATGTCGACACATATTATTGCAGATGGGAAAAGACACAATATCAAGGTGATGCTTTGGAATGTAGACTTCTCAAAATTCTATGATTATGCTGATTGGAAGTTCATTTGGACTTCTCTTTTACAAAAATGGTTTCTCAGAGATGCAGATTGTGTGGATGAAGAGATGCATTGCAATGACATGTTGCTCAGTTCTGGTTAATGGCATGCATGGGAGCAGTTTCTTCTCATAAAAAAATAGGGTACATGTTTGTCTCCCTTTTTCTTGTTTAGGTGGATGATGCCCTTTCTTTTATGGTTCAACGACATGTAAGGCACTCCTAGCGACGCTGAGGGTAAGATTTCCCTGTACTTTGGCTTATTACTAATTTGTCGTAGACTTTGGCAGATAGAAGGCTGGCTACTGCTCATAGAGAAGCTTGAGAAGAAGCTTACTGGATGGAAGGCATCTTTCTTTTGAAGAGGTGGACGTTTAGCGAATGACGTTCTGTCGACTATCCATGTTTTCTTCCTTTCATCTCCACCTCATCGACTAAGGTTCCAGAGTGTCTTGAAGCTCTGATTCGATGCTTTTGCTGGTCTTCTTGTTGGGAGACCTCGGGTGCCCCCATAGTGGAGTGGAAGGTGGCGACTTAATATGTTGTGTATGGGGGTCTGGGTATGTTAACTCCTAAGGAGATGAACAAGGTTGTGGTTGCGAAGTGGATTGTGTGTATTTTGGGGGACGATGTAGACTGGCTTGGTAGGATGATACTTTCAAAGTATGAGGTCACTTCGAGCCACTCAGCACGACTTGCAACCATCAACTTGTCCTCTAGTTCTAAGGGGTTTTGTTCTGTTCTGCCTGAAATCGCGTCGATCCATGAGACTGATTTTGGGGATGGTGGGGGTTTTATCTGTTGGTTTGATGATTGGACTGAAAAGGGTACCTTTGTGATTGCTTCCTTCGTTTGTTAGCATTGGCTGAGGATCAAGATCTGCAAGTTAAGCATACTTGGTTGAATGGTGCTTGGATTCCATTATTTCAGCATGGAGTTTTAAACTAGGGGGCATATGACTTCACTCAGCTGTTTGTTTTTTTTGGCTAATGCCGAGGGGCCCTAGGATAGATGAGACCCACTGGGTTTAGCAAGATGGTAGATCCTACGTTAAAAAGGCATATAAGGTCCTTTGTGCTTCTATGGCGTTTAACCCTAAAATTGTTCATGATAGAAGAGGTTCTGGAGTTGGAAGATTCCATTACGTACTAAGGTTTTTCTTTGATTTCTCAGACAAGGCAAAATATTGTCTGGACCAAGAAGCGCAAAAATATTCCAAGGAATTAACGATGATTGTTCATGGTGCATGGAGTGATTGGAGTATGCCAACCACATGTTCTTGTCGGATCAACGGTTGGATGACTTCTTGTGGATGCAGTCCGAGATTCCCCCTCCGAGAGAATTGTCCGGTGAGCCGGATCGTTTTGTGTGGGCGAATGGGAGATTCTCTATGAAGAAGGCCTAACGGAAGCTTAGGGGTGGGGGGTGGGGCGCGATGTCGACCTCTGTGCGGACATGAAGGTTATTTGGGCAGCCAAGATACCTACTCGGGTAAAGGTGTTCCTGTGGTGCCTGAGAAGAAACCGTCTATGTGACAAAGTGAGGAGGGGAAGGTTTTTTGGCGTGGCAGACATGAACTGTGATAGATGCGAGGGGTTTATGGAAGATGCGGAGCATATCTTCTTCGGGTGCTGGTCTTTGGAGCAGGTCTGGGCTTCGTTGGGGTTGGCTTGGGTTCAGGCATCCACCTTGGAGAATTTCTTGAGATCGATTCGGTCGGTGGGTCTTGGGTCTTCGGACGACGTCTCAAGGCCTTTCGCTGTTCTTTGGGCTATTTGGGCTGGCAGGAGTGATTGCATTTTCAAGGGCCAACGCTTTTATTACGAGAATGTGCTCGCGCATTGTAATGCTTTGTACAATTTCTGGATCTCGAACCGATGTACCTTTTTGATATTAATGAAAGAGTTGGTGTGGTGACTCCCGCCTTGGGAGGGCTCCCTCTTTTTTTTAGTCAAAAAAACCACATGTTCTTGTGCTAACTCTAGGCTTGTGTGGGAAACTTCCCAGATTACAGTAAGGGTTGACAATGTATCAATGTTTCAGGAGTCTAGCGGCTTTATTTGGAGTGCCACAGAGGTTGACAGAACTCGGGTTGCGGCCATGTTATTGGCAATTTGGCTGGCAACAAATGGAGTGTTTTCATGAAAGAGATTTTTATGCCGTGAATGTAATTGAGCACGACACAGCTATTTTCAAGTCATGATCTCTATAATTAGATGTACTTGTACTTGTGTTTATGATTACATGGGTCATGGTGTGCACCTTTTCGGTCTTCACCCCATGTTTCCTTAACAAATCTTTTAAAAATGGGAGTTAATTTTGATGGGGATCTAGAATGAAATATGAGTTTTTGATAGTCGATGACTTTATCTCTCTTTTCCATTTGTTTTAGTTCTTTTCCTATATCTTTCAATCATCTTTTAAACATCCTTCTTCTCCCTCACATGGATTGGTGTATACTCCCTCCTGCATTTTGTATAATTTGGTTATTGACGCTTTCTCGTCCAAGCTCCCGCATGACTGAAGCATATTACCATTCTTTAGTTTACCCTCTTTCACATACTGACCCGTATTCTTCCTAAATGCTGATGGTAGCCACATGGGAGTGCTGCTTTTTTGAGAAATTACAAGAATCTGACATGAGAAGGGGTTGGTCTAGTTTTTTTTTTTATAGAAAAAGGCGAACATGTAAGATGACACACACTTTAACTTGGTATACTCGCAAATTTATATAAAAATTTAGGTCCTTAAAAAAAAGATTAGGACTTTGTAGAACCTTGGTATGCTCAAGGAATTTTCAGCATAAAGATTGGTGTAGGTCTAATCGTACAAAATTCAGATTTCCTTGTGCGGCTTGGATTTTTGGGAAAAAAATGGAGGTGAGAGTTGAAGAAATTTGGGTGAAGGGGGGCTAAGTTGCATGAGATATGAAGAAGAAACTGGTGGAGGAATATAATGAAGGATTTAAGAGGAGAATGAATCCAAGGAAGAGGAGGTATGTCAAACACAAAATAGCTACATAAGATTCGAAGAGTGCCCTTTCATGGCATGTGGTGGTGACGTTATATAGAGGGTCAATATTAAATAAGAGGCAACGTTTTGAATATTGCAACAACCTTGTATCGACAAGGCTAGAAAAGGATATATCGAGGTATATCACGCATACGTAAAGGGAAATCATGGAAATTGCTTAAAGTTTAATTTTCTTATAAATAAAGGATCAATAGTTCTTAGATCAATGAATAATATGACTACACTCTTATTAGGTGGATGATTGCACTTAGAACATTAATATTAGGCTACTAGCACACATATTATACTGCATGTTAATAGCATGGTAGATATCGAAAGCATATAAAAAAGAAACTCCTAATTCATTGAATAAAGCAATGCTTCCAACGTGGGCCCTGAACATTTTTGAATAGGGGTTATCCAACCAATTGGGTAGCCCTGAAGCAATGATATAAACTTATGGATAGCCATGTGGTGCAAGGTCTTCAGCTAATACATCAAAAGTTAGTATTTATCAGTACATAGATGATTGTTAGTTTTCTCTGGGATAAACAGGGAGGGGGTCATCTTAGAGAAATTGTGCAAGCGAGATATGAATCATAAATTATAAGTATAACGTGGCATATGATGAAGAACACATGATCTCACTGACTTGCATGAGTAGTGGTCATATTATTAGCAATTGGCCACTTATGGGAAAGTGAGTATCCAGAGAGAAGTCTCTCGTGGGAATCTTTAATTTGTAAATCCATAAATTGACGAACATTTCAGTGGAAGGTGGTTCCTTGTGTTTACGATGATAAATTTGTAGGGAGAGGGGTTAAGCTGTATGGAATCCCGCTCACAAGCCGAATAAACTCTTCTCAAAGAAGGTGACATCACGACTCGTATATCAAAAGTAATTTGTGAATTTTGGTTCGTCGTAGCACATATACCTTTTTGGGTGCGGGACAAAGACACATCTCGCTACTCTTGGAGTTAATTTATCAACTTGAGCAAAGAGATAAACAAAATAAACAAAATAAACACAACTCTTAAATGTTCTGTTTGCAATTCTAGTATTTTTTTGCTCTACGAGGTCGTTGCCGGTGGGGGTGCGAAGGAAGATGGAGGCATTGATGAGGAGGTTTTTTTGGTCGGATGGAAGGCATGGTAAGAAGGACATGAATTTTATGGATTGGAGGAGTGTCACTAAGCCAAAGGGCGACGGTGTCCTGGGGGTCTTACGGATGGCGGAGATGAACAAGGCTTCAAGGTTGCAAAAGTCGATAGTCGGTACTCGGTCGGTTGGGTCATTGACTAAGGATTAATCAGCAGTCGGGCGACTAATCGGATTTAGTCGGACTTTAATCGGCTTTGAATTTTATGATTATTTTAAATATATAACTCATTTTTATACATATATTTACATAGATTTTGTACATTTTTATACTACCATAATAAAATAAAAGAAGTAATTGAATTTAAATAAAATATTAAGCATATTATAATAAGTTTGCTTATAAAAAAACAAAACATTAAAAAAACATGGTATCTCCAAGAAAAAATTGGTCGATTAACGTACCTAATCGAAATTAGTCGGTACTCGGTCGGCCACCCCACCGACTAAACTAGTCGGACCTACTAGTCGGGCGACTTTTGTAACACTGCAAGGCATTCACAGCCAAATGGGTGGCCCGGATATGGGGCAACTCGGAGGACTTGGTATGCATATTGATGAGGAAAATTTACGGGATCTCTATGTCTTCGGAGATTGAAGCTGGTCGCCTCCCGTTCTCGTTATGGAGTGGTATTGCGCAGGTGGTTCTGTTGGAGTATTTGGTTGTGCGCAAGTTGAGTTGTAGATGGGTAAATGGATACCTTCAGGATCCATTTACCTCATCCATGTTTTTAGTCCCACATCTACCAGTGGTGGGACTTGGAGGCTCCGTGGAGGCTATATAAGGAGCCCCAGATCTCCTGTATCCATTGAGAAAAGCAATGCAACATATGACCTTTTGAGGCCTTCTCCCGTGGTTTCATCCCGCTCCTTAGGGAGTATGGTTCCATGTAAAATCTTATTCTTCATGTCTCATATTTCTTGATTTAGTGCTCTGTTTATCAAATCTCTTCCGCATTCCTATTTTCTAACATGGTATCAGAGCAAGTCGGTCTTGAGATTTCGTTTTCGACTTTGATTGTCTGTAATTTGCTTGAGTGTTATAGGGTTCACGAAACACTAATTGTTTTTTTGGAGTTCTAATCATGATCTCTGTTCAATTATTTTCTGCTTTTTGGGGAGTCTCGTTACACAAATTCTAGGGTTTTGGTGCCCTAATCTCATCGTGAAAGTTCTGGTGAAGAAGGTGTTGGTTCACTTGTATCCCAACCCTAGTATCCTTGCGTGTTGCACTTCTCTTGGCGGCAACGGCGATGTCCCTCCGCCTTCATCCTATTTCCTCTGACGATGCATCCCCGATCATCGCATCTCCTTAAGAGGTATTTTGCGAGATGCCTTCGGCGGTTCCCCTCCAACGACGGCTGCCTCCTCCCTCTTTAGGCGGAGCCCGATGCTCCAGCGAAAACTCCTGCGCGGCGTGCCTCTGCTGCAACCCCAGTCTATCTGAGCCACGCTCTCCAAGGTATCTCCAGGCCGCAAGAAGATCTCCAAGCCGCACAATCTCTCGCGGCATGGTGGCGCGTACCTCTTCTCTCTAGCGGCGCAGGCACTCTCCGATCGGCGCAGCCGAGGCGGAGTTTGTGCTCCTGGCGACAGACCTCTCCGCGCAGCCCAGGCGGTAAATCTCTCCTCGCGATCTCTCCTTGAGCGACATCTGGATATGCTTCTGGATCTCCAAGCACCTCGCGCATCTGATTCCTTGGCGCAAAGCAGCATCTCCGAGCTCCCGTGACATCACGCACAGGCAGAGCCCCTCTCTCCATGCGTGCATGCGGCGCACTGGCGATCGATTAGGCACCTCCCCTTCTCCTCTCGTACTTCGAGCAACCACAGGGGGCGATGCTCCCTCGTGTCCAGGCGACGCCTCGGAAGGGTATCCTGACTGGGAACCAAGGGAAAAACCCTAAATAGGGTTCTCCTATTTGGTTTGGGCCCTATAGAAAATGGCTTGTTTAAAAAATGAAAAATAAAAAAAAGGGAATGGGAAATATGTGTGTGGACTGCTGTATTAAAAAAATATGAGAAAGAGAGAGAGAGGCATGTTGTATCCATGGAATTAGAAACCACGCCTCGAGGCAGTCGAGGCATATGCCTCGATGCGAGGCGGTCCTTTTTAGCCTCGAGGCGTGCGCCTCAGCCTTGTCCAGTGAGGCGTACGCCTCAAGAGGCTGAGGCATAGCCTTGAGGCGTTCTGCCTCGAGGCGGTCGAGACTTTTTCCGAGGCATTTTTTGTTTTTTTAAAGTATTTTTTTATGATTTTAATGGTTTACATGGTGGTTTGAGAAGCTTATAAATATATACTTTTTTAGGATAATGATTATACAAGTTAAATGCCTAAATTTGATGTCTCTTTCGTGTACATAACTTCATATTTACTATTAATTTTGTCTAACTATTTCATGCCTAAATCTGATGTTTCTTTCGTGCTCAAGATAGAAGGATCCATATACCCGAATACAAATAGAACTGCGCTTTAATTTTTCGCGGGGGCGTTGCCTCCACACCCCCGCAGGGGGGAGGGGGCACACTCGCTCCCCCCTAGATCCCCCCAAGGCTCGCTGACCGGGCAACGAGACCCCCGTCTTGTTGGGTATGGTATGACAGGAGGTGTGCATGCACAACTCTTCAACAATGGTCAGATGGTAAGGATTCAATGCATATCAACAATTCAACATACATTTAATCGTACTTTTTATTACAATAATATTTCAAAGATTTGTTCGAAATGGATAGGATTCACGATTTCTCTCGCGATCATATATTATATGTTAGACACGTACCATAATTTTTTTGATGTATTTTTATCGTACTTTTAATACAATAATATTTCAAATAGATATGTATTTTTTAATTCTTCCACAACATTTATTGACGACGATTCCTTTTTTGATTGGATGAAAATGTGTAGAAAGGGATATGGTGTTGTTCTATCTTATATTTTGAGCTTCTTATCTTTATTATTGTGTTAAGTATTATATGTTGGGCAAAGAACATATAATTACATTGACATATATATGATTATAGTTTTATGCATAGTTTTCTCTATAAACCGAGGCTTACGCCTCGACCGCCTCAAGGCTACGCCTCGCCTCGATTCCGAGGAAAACGCCTCGTTCTGCCTTTAGTTTTTTCCAACGTTGGTTATATCTTTGGGCCCAAGAGGGCCACGCACAAAACAATTTGATTTGAAAAAAAATGCACGTACAATTGAAAAGCCGTACGTATATTTAAAAGAAAGGTTTGAAGCCAAAAAATAGCATATTTCCAAAAAAAATTGTTGCAAAAGCCGTATAAAAAAGAAAGGGAAATGATACGGCTTATTATAAAAAATTATGATGATTTAAAAAGAAATTTTAATGATTGAGAAAGCTAAAAAAATATAAATATATTATCGGCTAAGTAATGTCATGTTTTTCCCCATATTATCTCGTCTTCTCCCAACTTGGTCGATGTTTATTATTCCGACCAGTATGGGAGAAAGGGGGAGTATATGTAGAGTCACAAGTCGGTTCCAAATCCCGTGTCAGATTCTCCAGACCATTCAGATTCCAGACTCTGCAGCAGATGTTAAGACTCGACGATTGATTCCGAGTCCTCAGTTTCAGACTCGCACATGTATGCGGTCTTCATTCAAATGTGCATATGTTTGCCATCTTTTGTAGTGGTCCCCTTCTTTTCTTGTTTTGTCGGCCAGAGTTTTCATGTGAGCCATATGGACTCCAGAGTATAGGACCATTCCCTATGCCATGTGGGCAAGGGTTTTCATGTGGTATCATAAGGACTCTAGAGTAGAGTACCATGCTCTGTTCCAGATGGGAGAGACCCAGTTCTCTGACGAGGAGACTTCTTCAGACTCCATTCTTCAACGACCGTGGACTCCAACGAGGATTGCACTCCACGGCTTTTCAGTTCGACCCTTTTCAGAGATGGAGCAGTTGTCCGCATTGTTGTGGCGGGCCAGAGTTCTCTAGGTGGAGATTCATTTTCAGTTGCAGTGACTCTGACAGGCGCAGTACAAAGCACATGCTCTCCGACGAGGAGATTCAATCGACTCACACTCCAACACATGCACGTCATGAGAAGCAACGTCCTCGAGAGCAACCGACAGTTGTGCGCGTTGAGTTGATATTGTCTGTAGTGTCATGTATTGTGAGTTGAGTTTCTTTCTGTTTGTCCAAACTGAGCATTGCATGCTCCAGCTTGAGGGGGAGTGTTGGAGTATTTGGTTGTGCGCAAGTTGAGTTGTAGATGGGTAAATGGATACCTCTAGGATCCATTTAGCTCATCCACGTGTTTAGTCCCACATCTACCAGTGGTGGGACTTGGAGGCTCTATGGAGGCTATATAAGGAGCCCCAGACCTCCTGTATTCATTGAGAAAAGCAATACAACATATGGCCCTTTGAGGCCTTCTCCCGTGGTTTCATCTCGCTCCTTAGGGAGTAGGGTTCCACTTAAAATCTTGTTCATGTTTCATATTTCTTGATTTAGTGCTCTGTTTATCAAATCGCTTCCGCACTGTCATATAGGTTGAGGCCAATCCTTGGGAACGATGATGGTTTTTTTTTTGACAGGACAACTGGACAAGGAGTGACACGACACGATGGGGGAGAAGTCCCAAGGTTGCTGCAGTTGGCAGTGGACAAGGAGGTTTCGGTTCATCGTATATGGGATCTGGGATCTTGGGCCCCAACTTTTGCTTCGGAACTTCCGGTCAAAAGGGTCAACGACTTTATGGAGATGCATTCTGAGCTTGCGTGGCTAGAGGGACCAGGGTAAGGAAGGGATCATTTAGCTTGGGGAAATGCTAGGTTTTCGGTCAAGAAGGCGTATTGGTGTTTAGTGGAGGAGGGCGAGGGGGAGGAGGAAGAGATGGCCTCGGACATGTGTATGATCTGGAATCGCAAGGTCCTGATTCACATCAAGAATTTTCTATGGTTACTTCGTCGAGGCAGAATTTTCACCAAGGAGCGAAGGGAGCGGATGTTGGGGGTGGCGGGCGACACATGTGACAGGTGTGGAGAGGCGGTAGACGACCTGGACCACTTGTTCTTTTCATGCGCCTGTTTGGCTCGGGTATGGGGTGAGGCAGGGATACAATGGCCTGTTGGGTAGAGCAACCCAGGTTTTTGGAGGGAATTAAGATTGGCGTATGGCTTGGGACGAGAAAACTCAATTATTATCTTGATGTTCTTGTGGGCGATTTGTTGTGCTAGAAATGATGTATTTTTTTGAGGGAATACTTTTTACTCTAAGAATGTGGCCGAGCATTGTCGAGCTTTATGTAAAGCTCGGGCCATGTAATTTTTTGCAACTTTTTACGGTTTTATTTATATATATCGTAAACGTATAGGGAGACCATCCTTTTTACTTCTAAAAAACACGACCAAAGATTGGGGTAAAGAGAATGTGCAAGTATTAGGGTTTATTTGTAAGGAACCTCCAGATGAGGGAACACCTTTGATATGGTAGACCGTAGTTAGAAGTTAGAACAATGTCTCTTGGACAGTTTAGGGACCTTATGAATAAGAAAAGCTCTTGCAACACTGAGAATGCATCGAAGTTTTCATTCAGCGACACCATTTTGATGACATGTGACGCAAGGCATGTGATGAATGATGCCATTAGAGGATAAAAATATTTTTGAACATGTTGTACAAGTTGCAAGGCATTGTTAGTGCAAAAAAACTTTAAAGGTATAGTAAGTTAAGAGACTTCGAGCCTTATAGAAGAAATGTTTGACAATGATCAAAATTTCATAAACGATCATTCAAAAGGAAATCCAAGTCAGACAGCTATAGTCAATGATAAAAGTAGCAAAATAGTGATGCTAACTTACACACTTGACTGGACAAGGTCCCTAATATCACAATGAATAAAAGCAAATATGGAGGTACATCTTCGAGAAAATGAATCAGGACGTTGCTTTCCAAAATGGCAGGCTTCACATATTAACTTAAAAAGTTGTAAGGCAAGGGAGAAGATAGCTCTAGAGGATGGTCCACACGTCAATGACTTGATGCCACATTAAAGAGTCAGTAGAAATAGAAGCAATACCATCATATAGTGTAGGAAGGTTGAAATAATAGACTATTATTCTCATCCATCATATTCTTTGCATGGTATAACATCCTCCAACTATCTTGAAAATAGTAATGAAATTCATCGATATAGACTTACATCTAAGTTGTTTGCACAATTTGTTAAAAGATCAGACTCAGGAAATTTGGGAGCATAATAGACACCACAACCTTGGAGAAGAATCTATAGTCCGTCCGTTGAGAACCAATAGTCCTTGTAGTAGTGATTGGGGAAATGCACCTGTTGGTGAGCTGATTTGGTAGTGCTTGATGTAATCTGTATGACTATAACTATAAATATAATTAAAGGTGGGTATCTCTTTCCTTTTTCTCAGCTGCTTACACATGCCACTTTATATCCCATACACGCGGCTACTCTCTTCCCCCCACTCTTATCTCTCTTCCAAATTGCCCCCCTCCCCACTCCGTTGAAGTTTTCTCATAATTGCCATCTCGTAATACCTCTCCTTCTCTCCTCCGTCTCTTCTTTCTTTTTCTCATACCCCCTCTCTCTTCCCTCCTTCCTTTTATTTCCATTATTCCTTAGGAGTATTGCATATACACCTCCAA
Organism: Ottelia alismoides; assembly: GCA_037367405.1. Taxonomy (NCBI): domain Eukaryota; kingdom Viridiplantae; phylum Streptophyta; class Magnoliopsida; order Alismatales; family Hydrocharitaceae; genus Ottelia; species Ottelia alismoides. The sequence continues at coordinate 151,450 of JAZKJV010001244.1, read as the reverse complement.
AAATGTTAACATTTTAATGCAAACTATTTCATTTGTTTAAACTGATTTGATTTAGATTGGGTTTTATTATGCATGATATTTTATGGTGTAATCATTTTAATGAGATTTTGATTGCAACAAACCACGATACTTAGGGGTTTGTACATTGTTGAAATATGAGAAGCGGAAGCGCAATCGATAAACAAAATAATAAACACCAAGAACAAGGATTTAACGTGGAATCCTACTCCCTGAAACCACAGGAGAAGCCCTCAAAGGGGCAGATATTCTATTGAATTTCTCAATGAGTACATGGGGTGAGGGGCTCTTTATATAGCCTCTCAGACAGACCAAAGTCCCACCGCTCATCCACGTGGGACTAAACATGAGTGAGGTAATTGGATCTTGGTGAGATCCAATTACACACCTATTACGTTCTCTAACACTCTCCCTTAAGCTGGAGCTGAGAAAGCTGCAACTTGCAACAAAAAGAACACGTACAACACATCTTTACATGATACACCACAAGAAGAATATGTCCGCTGTTGGTAGAATAACTCGCACGAGGATGGGGTCTACAGTTTTCAGGTCATCGGGACGTATCTCTGTCATGCCTGTAGAACTGCCGCGATATCAGGTCACCGGGATGTATCTCTGTCGTGTCTGGAGAAGAATCGCTGCAGAAGAAGTCCAACGCGGGAAATTGATCGGGTCGTAAAAGAAGTATACGCCCTGACGAAGAAGTCGATGCTCGGTGAAGACGGATGATCAACGAAATCTGGAGTGCCGGTCTGTCAGTCATGAATATGCAGAAGACGTCATGAAGAATATAGTTCTGACTCCCCCTTTCTCCCATACTTGATATAATAAGAATCATGGATCAAGTTGGGAGAAAAAACATGCATTTTTTTTGTGCTTCCCTTTTTTTGCACAATTTTTTTTCATTTTTTCGTACGACTTCTTTCTGTACATAGCCTTCTTTCTTTTTCCTTTTTTTTCAAGCCATTCATTTTTTCGGCTTTTCATCTCTTTTTTTAAACAAATAAACGTGACCCATTTGGGCCCAAATAAGCCTCAACCCAATTGGACTTTACATAGCAGACCTCTCTTCCCCTCTCTATTTCTTTTCTCTATTTCTTTTCTTTCCCTTCTTCCCTTTTTTTTAAATCGACCCATACACTTGGGCCCAAATGGGTAGCATTTTTTTATATTTCAGCCCAACTGGTCTTCTATCTCTTTCCAACAAAATTTTCTTTTTTTAATGACGCAACATCTTTTAGGATTCCCAATTGGGAACCCTCCTTCGTAACCCCCCTCCCCCCCGAGGAGGGGAATCTTCTTCTGCCGCTGCGAAGTCGAAGGAGCCCCCGCCTGGGTTCCCACACGCTGCCTGCACGCCTGGAGCGGAAGAGAGGCTGCACGAGGGAGGGGGGCGCCGCCTGCATCTCGAGGGAGGGAGGGGGTCATGCCGCCGCCGCTTGGAGGATGCATCGAGGAGGACAACAACGGTGCTGCCTAGGATGATCGGCTGCTCAAGGATGATCTGCCACACCAGTTGGACTGCGTGGGGAGCGGAGGGCGCATGGATTTGTATTGGTGCGAGTAGAGGGGGTCCGCTGGAGACTTGCACAAGTCATTAGCATCGCTGCATGGTCGCGAGGGCTTGCACAATGGAGATCGGGGTCGCTAGGCTGTGTTGTGCACGACCTACTGAGATGGCACGTCATCTCATGTATGAGCGTCACATCTCCTATATTAGATCTGGGGGCTCGAGATGCTGAGATGCTTGGCCATCTCCTGTATAAGCATCTTTCCTTCAAATATGGTCGACATGGCCTTAAATTTCAGTGAAATTCGGTCGAATTTCTATCGAATATCGATATCCAGTCGAAATCAAAATTCGACTAAAATGGTGGAAATGACCGAAATATGGGGACCTCGTACAAAAATGATCGAAATTTAGATTGAAATTTGACCGAAATTCTGTTTCGATCAGTCACCGAAATGGTGACCGAAACCGACATTTAGGGCCTTGCTGGTCGATTCCTGATGGAGGGAGAAAGAAGGGTGCAGATCGGTGGTGGTGGGTGTGTGTTCTCGTCCTTGGATCTGCACGAGTTTTCTAGAATTTCACAAGCATAATATATGTGCCAGTTCTGGTTCAGCACATTAGAATCACCAATCACATAGGCATTGCCACCAAAAGACAGATTGCCAAAGAACTCATCAAGAAAAAAAAATCAAAAAATCGAATCTCGAATAATAAAAAATATTCAAGAACCATTACTCGAGAATCGAACCCACTTTGATACCATGTTGAAATATGAGAAACGGAAGTGAAATCGATAAACAAAATAATAAACATCAAGAACAAATATTTAATGTGGAACCCTACTCCCTAAGGAGCGGGATGAAACCACGAGAGAAGCCCTCAAAGGGGCAGATATTCTGTTTAATTTTCTTAATGAGTACAGGGTTGAGGGGCCCTTTATATAGCCTCTCAGACAGACCAAAGTCCCATTGCTCATCCATGTGGGACTAAACATGAGTGAGGTAATTGGATCTTGGTGAGATCCAAGTACCCACCTATTACATTCTCTAACATACATTATGCCCCTTAAAGAAAGACCTTAATATTTTAATACCTAACATTTGAGATTGATTTAAGATGGGTTGATTAGATGCAGATTCAATGTTAATATATTCTCATGGTATGTCATGGTGTAGAAACATCAAATATTGTCAAATTCCTTCTCTCTTTGTGTTGGCTTATATTTTCAGTACCAGTATTTTTAAGTGAATTACATGAAAGGTCGTAAAATTTTGAGGTCTATGTCGAAAAAAATATCAAGAAAAGGATAGTGATATTTTGATGCCTAACGTTTCAGTGTTGTCTTTATTCAAGGATTTTTATGACAATATTTACTATAGCAATGCCACATACCTAATGAAACATTATTTTTCTAAATATTAGATTACGTAGATCATATCTATAAGCCAACATAATTGTCATTTTAATGGGAAACCATATAGTCAATAAGTTAATAAGTTGTTTCAACATTGAAATGCTGAGCCACCAAACGATCATATATTTTCGTCTTATCTTTTTTAATGCATACTATAATTTTGGGGACATTATATATAATATATTCAATTTTTAAGTTGAATTAAGGATCTGAATGGTTTTACCCACACATTATTTATGACGCATGTCCTTTTTTGTTGCTTCCGAACTTTAAGTATGTACGCACACCTAAAAGGAAATCTATTTTTCTAAATTACTAACATTAACACATTTACAACAAAACTAGCCTTATGTGCAACAAATACTTTAATGTTCATTGTTATATCTTCCGTAAATAAATATACAATAAAGAATATTATTCGTTACTTGACTCTTTAAATTCCCCATGAATAACACATTCGCTACTATGCTCTTAACAACGAATCATATAATAACAATTATCTGTTGATGGTTCTTCTAATTGTTATTAAATTTAACATCGATTAATACAAACGTTAACGAGTAATCAACGGACAAAACATTGTTATATGAATCTTTAACAACGAATTTGGCACTGATTGATAATTACAATAACAAAAAATATGGCAACGAATGATATTCGATGTTATATCTTTAATATCACAATATATTGTAATGAATATTCATTTTTTTGTCCTAGTCAAATTTTGTTGAAGTAATGCCGTTAAATTGGAGGGATATGCGTGCAAAAAGATTGATGTTTGGAGGTAAATAATTTACTGCGCAAAGTGTGTGTAGGTGTTTGTGCAATTACATACACATACATCTAAAAATCATGTATTACTTGGATGGAGGATGGGGAGCTTGCACCAAGGTGCATGTAACTTTACATGCACCGGCGCTTATATCTTCCACATTTCTTTACTTTTTTGAAAAATACCACCATGTATATTCATCCATATATCCCTCCAATATGTCATTCAAATTTCGTCAGAAACAGAGACTCCTATGACCTCCATCCATGACAGGTCGATTACAACAATTCTAAGACCGTTAAAATTACCTGTTCTGGATGGAGGCCTAGGAGTCTCTGTTTCTGACAAAATTTGAATGACATATTTGAGGGATATATGGATGAATATACATGGTGGTATTTTTCAAAAAAGTAAAAAAATGTGGAAGATATAAGCGCCGGTGCATGTAAAGTTACATGCACCTTGGTGCAAGCTCCCCATCCTCACTTGGATGTCTGAATGCTATAAACTATTAACACTTAGATATATGTGTAATTATAAGATTTACAAGAGTATTACATAAGATTCATCTGTGTATATATATGTAAAAGTTCCTTGGTATTTTGAAAGTATTATTTCAATCATACTTACACCATTATCTTTTTAGGGGTACATTAAAAAAGGATTACATCGACACCTCGATTCCCGTTTATAGTACTTATTTTGAAGTGTTATAATAAGAGTACCGAACTTTAAACTTTAGGATTTAGCATCTGCATTAAAGAGTTATGAAACGTTATAAATGCATTTTGACCATTGTTTTAAAAATCCCCCGACTGGCCCGACTAGTAGGTCCGACTAGTTTAGTCAGTGGGGTGACCGACCGAGTACTGGCTAATTCCGACTAAGGCCAACTAGTCGATCGGTTTTTGCTTGGAGATACCGTTTATTTTTTATTTTTTAAAGCAAACTTATTCTAATAATATTAATATTTTATTTAAATTTAATTTCTTCTTTTGTTTCATTATGATAATATAAAAAATGTACAAATCTATGTATATATATCAGAATATACATACAAAAATGATTTATATATTTAAAATAATAAAAAATCTCAAAATTGGTTAAAGCCCGACTAAATCTGATTAGTCGTCCGACTGCCGATTAATCCTTAGTCAGTGACCCAACCGACCGAGTACCGACTACCGATTTTTGCAACCTTGATTTTGACCTTCCACTCCCTCACACATCAAATCTTCAAACATTTATGACGCGTCTTAAACCTTAGGTATATCCATCTTTTACATGATCTTTAATCTAACAATGAAATAATTTCTATACATAGTTCCTGTCTACAAATTGATTTGTTCATAAAATCCTCATGAGTAATTAAATATGAGTGCATGTATCCTAATTAAATTTTCTCCGCAACGAAGTGTGGGAAGTGTTTTCCTATTAATATGAGAAAGCGAGATACCCTTTCCAGTGAGGTGATTTGAAGCTTCATAGTCAAATCACTTTCTTTCAGATGAAACTCTAGATGCTAGGTTGGCAGAAATACCCGCAGTATCAACAAGCCCAATGGTGTGGTTTGCCTTCATATATGATATACTAGGATGTAACATGCTCATCGGACGGACATAATCATCAGGAGTAGGACGAGGTCGATGTACATGAGTAAAGGTTGATAAGGATAGTTTTGACTGTCAGAAGAATTATGAGTAAGAGGGTAGGGATGAGCATGGGCCGGGCTGGGCCGGGCCCTGAAGGGCCCAGGCCCAAGCCCACTTAAAAACTTTGGGCCTTGGACCGGGTCTAGGCCCGCAAATTTTTTTTGGTTCGGCCCAAGACCAGGCCCGACCCAATTCCTATGGGCCGGGCTTGGGCCGGGCCGGCCCATCTTATCCCATTATATATTATTAACTTTGAGTTTGTGTTTAAAGTCAATCTCAATTCAAGTTAGGCGAGCTAAAATTGTTTAAAACTTATGCCATAATACTTGTGAAACAACTAAAACTCAATTCTACCGGAGATGATTTCTCATTTTATACAAGTCCACTCAATGTTATATACCATAAACGTCTCTCGTTACAGAAATTGAAAGAGTGAACCAAGTGTACACAGTTAACAACAGGTGCACCAGGCACTACATGTTAAAAAATGGGCATAATGCTCGTATTGGGTAAAGGTTCAATAATAGAAAATATTCTAATGGAAAAAATAAACAATAAAAAATTCAAGAATAACCACCATAATCTAAGACGTAGAGTAATTAAGAAAAATTAATTCTGAAATGAAATACAATGATCATCAACTCATATGTCCCACACTTGACTATATTGATTTTAAGCATTGTATGAAGATAGGATACATGAACAGAGTGTATATGACAGGTGAGAGTTTCCATACGTGTAGGATATGGGAAGGGCTCGGGCACTCTTCGGGTCGGGCCCATGGACCGGGTCGGGCTGGGCCAAGCCAAGCCCGAGCCCGGCCCAAAAAAATTTCGGGCCTGAAAATTAGGCCCAAGCCCGGCCCAATGTTTGTTTGGGCTTGGGCCGGGCTGGGCTTTTTGGGCTGGGCTTCGGGCTGGGCCGGGCCGGCCCAGCCCAATACTCATCCCTATAAGAGGGGGCTTGGTCCCCCTGCGGTTTACCAAATTTTTCCTAACACCTACCAGAAGAGTGATTTGTGTGCTTGCAATGCACCGAAGGCTGAATGGTTCAGCCACGACAGTGACCATGGTCACAACTGCTTCCATGGTTAAGGGAGCGTCCTCCTAGACTAGTAAAGTCACTGCCATGACTGTAGACAACAAGAGCAATAGTGTTAGTCGGGATCATTGTTGTAAAAATCCCCTTACTGGCCCGACCTGACTAATTCTGACTAAAGCCAACTAGTCGATCGATTTTTGCTTGTAAATACCATTCACTTTTTATTTTTTAAAGAAAACTTATTCTAATATGCTTAATGTTGAATTTAAATTCAATTTCTTCTTTTGTTTCATTATGATAATATACAAAATGTACAAATCTATGTAAATATATAAGAATATACATACAAAAATGATTTATATATTTAAAATAATTAAAAAATTCAAATCGATTAAAGCCCGACTAAATCCGATTAGTCATCCGACTGCCAATTAATCCTTAGTCAGTGACCCAACCGATCGAGTACCGACTACTGATTTTTGCAACCTTGGTCGGGATAATAGCATGTTAAGTGACCTGAGCAATAGTAATATCTGTCTTCTGAAGACAACTGTATACTATCTCTAGAGCATGGCCTCAAATTTCAACTAAATCGTTGAATTTCTGTCGAATATCGATATCCTGTCGAAATCGAAATTCAACCGAAATGGCCGAAATGACCGAAATATGGTGGCCCTAGTACAAAAAATGATCGAAACGATCGGAATTTCTGTCGAAATTCTGTCGAAATTCGATCGAAATTCCTTTTCAGTCAGTCACCGAAATGGTGATCGAAACCGACATTTAGGGCCTTGCTTTAGAGTAGGAATAGACTCTGAGGCAATCAAATGATCTCTTGCAGCATGATAACGAGGACTGAGGCTATTCAAGAATGTAAACATCTGCCACCAGGCTCTGTGAGTAGTTTACTTGTCGCAATAAGCAAGTTAGAAGGTTACAAACTTCACAGAGGGCCTCCATGGTGGTATAGTGGTCAACCATGGACACACCATTCTTGTTGGTAGAACTGATCCAGCAATCGATGTTAACCAAATGAACTTCACTGAACCGCCGTTAGTATTTCTTTTTAGGCCGTATCCAAATATCCTTGGTATTTTGCTTATGCAGTAAATTTGTTGCCATATTCTGAAGCCACGCTTATCATATAGTTGTTATGTTCCCATTTCAAAATCTTCACACTCAATGTAGACTTTAGGACATTGCTTGTCAGAACATATAGTCTTCTGTGCCCCCCCACAAAAACCCGGAAAGTCTGGCACATAAATATAGTTGGACACAACATTCAGTTTTATTGTGGTTCCCTAAACCATCTGAAAAGAAGCAAAGACTCGTGTTTTGGTCTCAGTGGTGCTAGATCCCGTCGGCATGGTGATATAGAAGAAAATATGAAGCAATCGATGAAAAATGCAGTAGAAGCCGACTCCCATGAAACAGTTATAAGACACCGTGGTAGGTGCATAGCATCAGAATGATGCAGTGTTGTCTAGATCAAAAGCTTGAGAGCCATGAAGTTTTATAAAATTATATGTGAACAACTGAGATATTTATATCTTTTTATATTTATTTCTTATTTCTTTTTCTTTCATGTATCTCTCTTGTATTTTACCCATGGCTTTTCTCCTATATAAGAGAGCCTTAGGGTCTCAATAATGATAAGGCAATTCATTTTTCTTCAACATGGTATCTGAGCGACGGTCCTAGATCGGAGTTCCCGTATCCCCAAACCCTAACCCCACCTGCTGCCCCCCCCTCTTCGGCCACAGCTGCCTGCCGCCCGTCGGTCATCTCTGCCTCTCTGGTTGGTTGCAGCCCCGATCGACTGCAGCCCCAGGCCATTGCTCAACCGTTGCCCCCAACCCCAGCGGGATGGTGCGACTGTGGGCTGCAGCCCCCAATCCCAGCGGGACGCCGCACCTGCGGTGGGACCCTCTTTAGGCCTTCCTATCCACTACTCGATTGCTGCCCGGCCGCTGTTGCACTTGGGGCATCACCCGACTGTCGCAGAACAACCACCAAGTTGATCGACGGTTCTCCTAGGGTTCTATTGCTTCGAGCAACATGCTGAAATAGGCTATTTTTTTTACCAAAAACGTGATTTTGGTCATATAAAACACGTTTTTTGGTCCTAACATTTAACAAGGATTGAAGAGGATGGTTGTATGAGTCTACACGTACAACCACTCCTCCATATGTGTATACCCATTCAGAATAGTCTACTTCCTATTTTTGGTCCAATTCTTAGGCTTCTTCTACCATGTCAGGAACAATGGTGACATATTTTCTTCGTCTGGTGCTTTCAAGGGCCTGGCTCCCATCATAAAGGTGGATGTGACCAACTAAGAGTTGTGGTCCATGCAGTTTCACTCTTATGCAGTACCATAACAATGAGCATATTTTGACTGATTCAGAGCCAACGGACAACCTAGGGCGGATCGCTCAAATTATTGACCCAGTACTGGATGTTGCTTTTCCTCCGGGAAATATGCCTAAGATTTCTAAGGCTTTGGTAGTTCAGGGCCGAGATACTGAACATGTGGGAGGGAAGAGAGAGTCTTGTTTCATTAGTTTCTGCTTTCATTTCCCCCGTCTGGAGCACGGAGTTGCTTACGGAATGTCAAAGTCGACGCCGGCCAGTGGGCCTCATATTTCTTTGAACGCGATATTTGGGGCTTGGCGAGGTGGTTGCTCCTCGCCTGTGATTACAGAAAGAAATCTCTGGCAGAACAAAGGACTACCGCTCCTCATTCCCTCACTCTGGCCTCCCGTTCTCTCCCGACGACTGCAAATCCTCCCCCGCATTCTTGCCTCTCTCTTTGGTGGAAGAAAAGCCCTGCCGCCCCCTCCCCCCATTTTTCTTCGTCACCGAGGACTTTGCCTAGCTCTGCTCTGATAGTCTAGTGCATCCGCCCCTACCTTCGGGTGCGGGAAAGCATGTCTGAGTCCTGATCTCTCTCTCACCCCTCGCACATATATACTATGGCTAGGGCCCTGAGGCCGGGGGCGGCTAAGCCCGGCATCCCTAAGACCTCAGGTCCCGCCCGTTCCCCTTCGATGACTGCCCAGACCGGGAAGTCTTTTTTTGTAAGCGAAACCCAGAGCTTAACTATCAATCTCTTTCCTTGGAACTAGAATATATAATAGCAAAGATAGCGAGTGAGTCTGCCAACAATCTCGACGAAGGTGGGCCACTGCGGATTCTAGTCAGTTAGCCCTCGACTCCTTAATTCAATAGAAGAGACATTTGACGATAAGCTGACTGACCTCATTAGGAAGCGAGTACCTGTCCTTTGGCTTCGTGCTTGGTGGAGAAGGCTTGATATCCTAATGCTTCTTGGAAACAAGATGATGCCTATGCACTTATTTGACTCTCCGAGACGCTCACCATGGAGATTGCCAGCAACATCGTCAATTAGCCCACAACTAAGGCTATGTGGGACATCCTTGCTGACACATATGGGCAGGCCAAGAACGAGAGCAAGATCCTCCAATTGTAATATGGCATATTCTCGACCTAGCAAAATGCTCAACCTCTTCACACCTACTTCTCGCATCTTCGTGACATGTTTGAGCGACTTCATAGCTTTATGCCCATTACTATCATCACTGAGCAACATCAGGCATACCGGAATGCCACTATGACATGAGTTTTTCCGTCATCTCTTGACTCCGAGTATGATGCAACACGTACTTAACTGCTTACTAGAGAGACGATACCACCAATGGAGGAGGTCTACAAGTGGATGAGCAGAGTCACTACTTCGTCCACTACCAATGCCCAAACTCCCTCTACGATGGCAACCTCTCGTGGTAGAGGGAATACTTCACAGTTTTGCGAGCAAGCATCCTGTGGTTGAGGAGGACGTCAGCATGGCCCATGCTTCCACTGCCACCGTCCAGGTCATTCGGAGGAGACATGCTATCTGAAGCATGGGTATCCTGCTTTGCCTTTGCTGAACAAACAAAGACTACTCCGGCTCCTTCTCATTATGCGAGGCTTGATGATATTGTCTCTAGTTTGAGAGAGATGATGACTACATAGCCCATCCCAGCTGCATGATCTTTAAACATTGTAGCTGCTGCCAGAGCTTTTACGAGTTCATCATGTATTACTTATGCACTTATCCATTGTAGCAATTCAGATCTAACTGATTGGATCATGGACTCCGGAGCGTCTCCTCATATGTGTGGAGATCGAGATCAGGTTAGTTCTTACAGATCTATCCCTCTTGGTAGATCAATGTTGGTTGCAAATGGGGTTCATCTGCCCATTATTGGTCATGGGGAGATTATCCTAGCCCCCTCGATGCGCCTGCAGAATTTCTTACATGCTCCAGCATTTCAGATGAATCTTGTCTATTAGTCGGATTACAAAAGATTTACATTGCCGTGCTATATTTGACCCATCTTCTCTTGTGTTTCATGACATACTCATGGGCAGAGTGATTGCTACCGTGAACAGAGATGACTTTACAGACTGGTCTAGTCTCCGTGTGCTAGTGTTGCTACTATTCTTTCTGGATCAGTTTCTCCTTTCATATGGCATCTTCACTTTGGACACCTTCCTCTACAGAAGCTGTCATGTTCTCCCTCAGATCTCTACTCGTACTACCTTGGAGTGTGAGACGTGTCAGCTTGGGAAGTATCATCGTTCTTCTTTTCCGAGTCGTCAAAGTAGTCGCAGTAATCGGTCATTTGAGTTGTTTCATTTTGACATCTGGGCTCCTAGTCATGTTTCCGATCATCTGAGATATCAATTCTATATGGTTGCTGTTGGAGTATTTGGTTGTGCGTCTATTGAGTTGTAGATGGGTAAATGGATACCTCCATGATCCATTTACCCCATCCAATTGTTTAGTCCCACATTGTCTAGTGGTGGGACTTGGAGGCTCTGTGTAGGTTATATAAGGAACCCCAGACCTCCTGTATCAGATGAGAAAAAGCAATGCAAGATGGCCCCTTTGAGGGCTTCTCCCGTGGTTTCATCCCGCTCCTCACGGAGTAGGGTTCCACGTTAAAATCATGGTGTTCCATGTTTATCTTTATGTTCTTTTGCTCTGTTTATCATTCTGCTTCCGCTTCCTATTTTCTAACATGGTATCAGAGCAGGTCGATTCTCGATGATTTCAAGTTTTATGTTCATTATGTATTTGAGATTCATTTTTTGATCAAGTTTTGTAAGTTCTAGGGTTTCTATTGAAACCTAAATTCTGGAAATTCGATTATCAAAGTGATACAAGATCGAAAGTTTTTCTTTGAAACCCTTGTTCGCAAAGATCATCATCGAGCAAATGCCACGGTTCTTGGAACCTTAATTTCAGGATGCTTCAACGATCGTGATCGATTCAAATTTCTGTGCATCATTCTACATATACATATTCTGTGTGTGACTGAGAAGCAACCCTAAAAATCTCCATCAAAAGTGGCGGGCAAGGAGCAATTTTTCCTTCATAAAGGCAGCGCCAAACACCTTCTGGTGATGCGTCCTAAGGCTCCAGGCTGCGCATGAATCCAGAACGGTGTCGCCTCTCGCGCGTGAGCCCCAGCCGAAATCCACTGGTGGCGGCGCTCGACCTCAAACATCCAGGCGACGCATCTCGACCTTCTCCCAGATCGAAGCCTCCCCCTCGCGCAGCCATAGTATCCTCTCCTCCTCTAGGCGTGGCTCCAGCCCCCAACAATGATGACCATCGCGCATCTCTTGTCTACTGGTGGCTTGTCGACGATGATCTGCAGCCCCCCCCTCGATCTCCAGGCGGCTGGGCAACATCATGCGACGCTCCAGGTCGAAGATCTCCATGCGCGAGCCGCTCCATCGCGCCCTCTCCAGATCCTCCCAGGTGGCTGGCGACTCCATCTCGCGCACATGCGGCGACTATGACCCTGGCGCGCCGACGGCGATCCTCCATCTCCCCTTCAATCGGTGGTGGCGGCGGTCAGAAGAAGATGCCCCATCAAGGGCGACGCTCAATCGAGAGAAGGTTTCCTCGTGGGGGAACCCTAAAACAACTGCTTATTAAAAAAAATTGTGACTTCTTAGAGGAAACCTTCTCCCGAGAGAAGGGCTTCTCCCGTGGTTTCATCCCGATCCTCACGGAGTAGGGTTCCACGTTAAAATCATGGTGTTCCATGTTTATCTTTCTGTTCTTTTGCTCTGTTTATCATTCCACTTCCGCTTCCTATTTTCTAACAGTTGCTGTGGATGATATTCTAGATTATCTTGGGTTTCTTGTTAAAGAATAAGTCTGAAGCTGGTCCTGTCATTAAATCGTTTCTTACTGAAATTAAGAACATTTTTTCTGCTAATGTGAAGTTTATTCGTACTGACAATGCCTTGGAGTTTTCAACTTTACAGTTGCGTAACTTTTTCAGATCTCTTGGTATTGTTCATCAGACTTCTTCTGCTTACATTTTGCAGCAGGATGGTGTTACTAAATGCAAACACCGTCATCTTCTGGATGTTACGAGAACTCTTTTGATTCAGAGTCGAGCTCCTCATTCGTTCTGGGGTGATACAGTCTTCACTGCATGTTACTTGGTGAATCGAATGCCTTCCATGTCTTTGGAGAAAATGTTCCTTTCTTGATTGCGTTTCTCGAGAACCCTTACTCCCAGGGTCTTTGGGTCGGTGGCATTTGTCCACAATTTTACTCCTGGTCATGACAAGCTCTCTCCAAGAGATGTCAAATGTGTGTTCATTGACTATTCTCGTACCCCAAAAGGGTATAGATGTTTTGATCCTGTAGGGAGAAAGTATTATGTGAGTGCTGATGTCACATTTTTTGAGTCTATCATGTATTTTTCTCCTACATGTGACAGGTTGTCTAACGATGACTCTGGCGAGGATGTCTTTGTTCCAACACCTCCGCTATCTCCATCAACAACACTCCATGTTGAGTTTCAGTCATCTCCATCACCACCTCCACCTCTGTCTACGCTAATACAGTTCCTACTGTAGTTTTAAATTCGCAGGTCCTCTACTTGCCCCTCTGCTCATGCGCCTTCCCTGTCAAAGAATAAAATATTGTAAATATTTTATGACCTGAAACCCCGAGACCTAGGCATCTTGATGAATAGGTCGACAAGGAATAAAGTAGGGGGAGATAAGGTCAGAAGTACAGATAAAATACCTATACATTCTATTCATTCTTTATTCATTTTGGGACCTATTTTTGGTTCCACTTTTTGTGCATCAAATAAAGAAACTTTGTACATGAAAGTTGTAGATAATTTTATAAAGAAAAATACAAAATTGATTTCACAGAAAAATAATGTACAGATAAAAAGTTATGGTCTGAATAAAAATCTAGAATCCCAACTTCCCAGACCCGTATCTCACAACTGACAACTCCAAATGCAGCATACTCACCTTTAATTGTATATAGAAGAAAATAAGCTATTTAATGGCGGTGGTTTCGCATTTAGCGGAGCTACGGTTTGAAAGTTAAGTTTTGGACCCACATTGTATACATGTACTGAATAAAATATTCAATTTATTCTTTATTCATTATTTTTGTATTTTTATATTTTTATAATCTTATAAATATTACTTATAATAAATATGTATATTAAAATCAGAATAAAAGTACAAAGAAAACTCAAAATAAAAATCAACAAGTATAAGATCATACAGGTATAATACTTGTACTCATATCTATGTAACATACCCTTATAATTTATTAAATACACAAAATAAATCAGAAAAATAAAATAAAAATATATTTATGTATATAAAAGTATTTTATAATTTTATAAAAATAGGAAATAAAAATAATAAAAATAAAATACACAAAATAAAAATAAAATACTAAAATACATAGGTAATATACCTATATAGGGCTAAAAAGTAAACTTGTAAAAATGTACCTCATAAAATAAATTAAAAATCATAATAGATACCAGATAAGATAGAGGTCGATGACCTGGATGTACCTATTGCCTTTAGGAAGCCGCGTCGTAACTGTGCCACTTATTCTCTAGCTGCGCATGTTTCCTTGGACCATCTTTCAGAGGAGTACCTGAAGTTTGTTATGGCACTCTCTGCTGTTACTATTTCGCGAACATATCAGGAAGCCGTACATGATAGCAGTTGGCGACTTGCCATGGAGGAGGAGATGACCACTTTGCAGTCTCGTGGTACCTGGAGTATTGTTTCTGCTCCTTCAGATACCTCTATTGTGGAGTGCAAATGGATCTTTATGGTGAAGCAACGAGCAGATGACAATGTAGATTGCTACAAGGCAAGACTTGTAGTATGTGGGTTCACCCAGACTTATGGGGTGGACTATCAGGATACCTTATCTCCTGTGGCTAGACATTCGACATCGCGCATTCTTCTATCCGTTGATGTTTCACGGGATTGTTCTCTTTATCAACTTGATGTGAAGAATGGGTTTCTTTATTGAGATCTATAGGATGAGGTATATATGCAGCAACCACCAGGGTTTGCTGCTGAGGGTGAGTCTCAGAAGGTGTGTAAGCTCCACAAGGAGATTTACAGCTTGAAGCAGAGTCCGAGAGCTTGGTACTAGAAGCTTTCAGAGTTGATAGAGCACCAGGTGTTTGCGCGGTCTACCGGATCACTCGCTTTTTGTTCTGAGGACACAGAGAGGTACTGTTGCTATTCTAGTCTATATTAATGATATTATAGTCACGAGTGATGATGGGCATGGCATTCAGGCTGTCAAGGAGTTCCTAGGTCAGCAGTTTGTGACTAAGGACCTTGGCAATCTTCGATACTTCCTTGGAGTAGAGTTCTCTAGGAACCAACATAGTCGTGTGATGACCTAGAGGAAGTTTGTGATTGATCTTCTACTAGAGACAAGTATGACAGGGTGTAAGCTTGCTACTACCCTATGGATCCGAGTATGAGATTATATGATGATGACACTGAGGATGTAGATAAGAGGAGATACAAGGAGCTTGTTGGTAAGCTCTTATATGCTACCATCACCATGCTAGACATATCTTTTGCTGTGAGCAAGGTGAGCCAGTTCATGGAGCAACCCAGGAAGGTTCATATGGATGTTGTCTGTATGATTTTGAGATATTTGAAGACTTCACTTGGTACTGGTCTAATATTCAGCAGAGGTACGTCTCTTGAGGTGACAACTTGTGCATATGCAGATTATGCATGATGCCTTAGAGACAGGAAGTCTACTTCTAACTTTGCCATTTTTGATGGGAGCTCTCTCGTGTCATGAAAAAACAAAAGAAGCAGACAGTGGTTGCTAGATCCAGTGCAGAATCTGAGTACAGAGCCATGACACAAGGGAGCACAGAGATGATGTGGGTTGGATCGGTCTTGACTGATCTTGCCGTTGAGGTTCTTCTTCCCATGCAGCTTTTATATGACAATCAAGCAGCTCTATTTATTGCTAGAGGCATGGTTTTAAAAAGCGCCGCCTCGAGGTGCAAAGGCATACGCCTCGAGACGAGGCGCACTAAAATCGCCCTGAGGCGCACGCCTCAGGTTCTCTGGGTTGAGCGTATGCCTTGACTTGGCATGAGGCGTTCGAGGCACGAGGCGCTCAAGGCGAGGCAGAGGCGTAAGCCTCGAGTACGAGGCTTTTTTTTACCTTTTTGGTTATGTGCTTTGCATATGACCTTATTTTTCCGTAAGCATTACAATTTTTTATGTTTGTGTTTTTGTTTCCACGTTAAACCTTCCATATTTCTATATATAGCTCCATGCAAAGAGAGGAGATCGCTTGAAACAAGTGAAGCTCCATGTACATCATATTCAATTTATCATACATCTACACATACTAGTTCTATTGTACACAAATTTTTCTTTGAATTGTAATAGATGTTTTATATTAGTTGCAAGATTGCAACTTGATGTTTTTTGGTTGTTTAAGTTGTGAATCTTAGAATAGTTATCACATATATGAAGAAGCAATGTCAAAAAATAAACACATGAAGTAAAATAATTATTATATTTTATTGTGAATAACTGAATAAAAACAATATCATTTGAGTGGTTTAGTATTAGTTTTTTTGAACTTCAATGCCAACATCGCTTATGTATTGTATCTTTTACTAGTTTAAAATTATTCTTGAATGTGTTTTTGGCAAAATTTAATAATATTATATAGTTTTATGTACTTTTCTTTAATTTGAATTTTTTTCCAAATATCGAGGCTTACGCCTCGCCTCAATTTCGGAAAAACGCCTCGGACCGCCTCACACTTTTTTAAACCTTGGCTAGAGGTCCTTTTCATAGATGTTTCAAGCTGAGCTTGATAGACAATATGCTCCAACTTGAGGGGGAATGTTGAGATATTTATATCCATTAATACTTATTTCTTATTTCTCTTTCTTTCATGTACCTCTCTTGTAATTTACCTAGGGCTTTTCTCTTGTATAAGAGAGCCTTAGGATCTCAATAATGATAAGGCAATTCATTTTTCTCCAACATGAACCATCAAATCGATGTGTAAGAATGAAGAAATTGCTCCAAAGATGGTGGTGGTGTTTCTGGAGACAGCTGACTTTGCTAGAGCTAGTGCCACATTCTATAGGAGACGGCTGGGGCTGCTGGAAACAACTGGAGCCGCAAGGATCGGCGACCATAATAGGTGGCTTGAGCTTCAAGGGCCGGCCGGGGATTCAAAGAGGTGGCAAGGGCCACGATCTGGTTTGCGGGGAATCTCTAGCCGGCGAGCTGCTTTAGACAATTGTGGTTATTGGCTGCTGGTGGAATTTTTTTTGGTAGAAGAAAGTAAGGTTGGGGGACAAGTGGGAATAGAATGCTAACTTAAGATCGTACCTTTCTATTATAAGCATAGAGAGGTCAAAATCGGAATACACAAACACGATACAAAATCAGAAAGAAATATAAAGATTCCCGAATATCTCATAAAAAAATCCCAAGGATCTCCGGAGTATCAATTGCAAAATTTAACCCATGGCTGTTTGATTTCTCCCGTCAGGCATTTCTGTTATAAGGACCTCATATTTTGTTTGCAATGTCAGTTTGCCTGATGCTCAGCGTGAAAATTTGGACCGTAGGTCGACATTTTTTGCACGTGATTCTTACATAGAAGATATTTCACTACTAACTGATTGGAGTTTCTCTCTCATCAGCATCCATAGGGGCTCTCTTTGATGTTTTCCGCAGTTAATCATGGATTATTTGTTCTCTTTCTTAACACATTTTGAATTCCGTGCAGGTTACTTCCTTATCATATTGTAGCTGATTATGAAGCAGAAGAAGATGATCGGATTCTGGACAGTGATACTACCGGGCAGGTTCCCTCTCGCCTCCAGCAGTGGGACAACAATGTTCTTGCCAAACTTGCTGAGTTCACCTCAACATTTGAAAAACAGGTGCTTGCCTTTAACATAATGTCTCGCAAGAGGGCCCTTGGGGAGTTCAGGTCCGAAGAGAGGTTGATGATAGAGCAAGCTCTCTTGCAAGAGGAGAAACAATCCCTGATGCTCTGTAGAGCTCAGCTAGAGTCGAGGGAGAAGGCCGAACGAGAAGCAGCAGAGATCAAGATGCGGATGGCCATGGCTCAAGTTGAGCAAGCTCGGGCAGAGGCATCTGCCCGTGGACCGATTAGAGCCAGTGAAGGTTCCAGCGATGACCTTGGGGAAGACCCTGGAGCAAATGCTGATGAGGTGATCCCGGCTTGGGGCAGCAATAGCAATCAGAGGGATGAGGAGCCTTCTGAAGATTACTTGAATGATGAGAACGATCCGGAGAATGACGATGCTGGGGTGCAAGGAGAGTGGAGAGAGGTTGGCGAACTTGATCTAAACACAAGATGATGCATGCCATGTTGAAAGTGTTGCAAGCCCTGGTAGTAGTAGAATACTGGACGTTTGGAGTATCTCAACTTTCGCAGGCTCCTCAGCATTATCCTTCTCAATTTTTTTTTCTCGTTGCTTCCTTTCAGCTGTTTCCTGAAAGGTACCACCTAGTCCTAAGATATTTATGATGAGTTGCAACGCCTTAGGTTGCTTTTGCAGCGGAAGCTGCTTGTATGATATAGGCTTCCATGGAGTAATTTCATTGGGTTTGAGGTTAAAATGTATGGATTGGTTGTCAATGGAAAAAAGCATCTAGGTCTGTCTTATGATCTTGACTGAGGATTGTTGATCAAGATGGCTCGAATTCACACTTATCAATTGGTGAGGATTGCTATGGCTGGGGTAACCAAAAGTATGAACGATTCTGACTGCTTGTTAGCCAAGATATGCCATCAATTCCATGAATTTCAGATGAAAGAAATGCATCATATCAAGTCTGAGACTATTTGTTGTATCATAATTAACATGTAATTGAATCAGTCCAAGCCAGGATGTTATCCATGCTCACCATGTTTCATTTTTTTTGGGTTCTCTGGTTAAATGCATCTTTGGATAGACCGATTATTCGCTTTACTCTTGTGGTTTACCCACAAAACCGTCATTTTTCAGGGGTGACTTTTTAATTTCAAACTCTCTCATGAATAACCAGTGAAGGTATGGCTAGTCCATGGAAGGCCTATATCTTGTACTTTATGATCCCATAACAAATTTCAATTCTTGAATCTTTGAAACCCTAATCCTGGACTAGCAGGAGGCATGATTCTGTTTTTCAGATCCATCAGCGAGTCCAAGTATTGGATGCAAAATACATGGGAGCTATGTTAGGCAGAGTTTTTGTTTCTAGGTTTGTTTCCGTTCAGAAGCTATTATTTGTGATTGTTAAGTTGCTACATTTTCTGTTTAAACCTCTTATAATAAAAACATGAAGTACATGATCCTTCCTCATTGTCTCTCAGATATTCTCCTCAAGCTGAATCACTGATGGGTGAGTTTGTGTTAGCACTTTTCTATTGTGCTAGTTCACATAACATTGGGCAACTTTGTGGAGTTTCATCTTTTATTTTCTTTTATATTCTTGTATCTTCAACTTTAGCATGCTAGTTACTCTTATAATTTTTGGAATATGGTCAAAAGTGAGAGTATATTGTGGCACTGCAAGGTGTAAATACCAGACACGATCAACTTCTTGACATCTTTCAGACTTGTGCCTACTTCCGGCGCTGTGACCGCTGCTAAGGCTCCTTGCAGGGTTGGATTTGGCCATCCAAAGTTCCAAACCACAAGCTGGAAGATAAAGAGTCTTGTCTACCGTTGCAGTTTCACATGTTGCGATTGATGCCGACTCATTTTCCGCGTGAACAGTACATTATCCTCATAGTACTTGCTTTATATTGAGGAAATCTTTTATCAGTGCTGCCTTTTGTTTTCAATGCAGAAATTTCAGGTCAACTGGTCATTGGAGTTTTCAAATAAGGGGAGGGTTGCACGTTGCTGAAGTCTGAAGGCTACGCTGGGAAAGTGGGGGTAATGTGATGGTGATAGAGGGGCTGAGGGCCCACTTGGTTGCAAGATAAGTGGGAATAAGCCATGGAATGAGGGCTTATCCTCATTTAGATATGGTTTTAATACTTATTCCGCGAGGAGTTGGAATCATTATTTTTGTATTTATCCTTCTTCCTTTAAGCAACCAAACTAAACTGATTTCTCTTTTAAACTATCTAATCCAAGATAACTGCCATCTATCTCAAAGTAACTGCAACTTATCTTACACTCTAGAGAACAAAAAACAAGAAGAGAATAGAAAATAACTCTACTTGATTCCAGCAATGAATGTAATGGGAATCTTCAATGAGACGGTACCTCATTTCGATTGAAAAAGCCATCATTTTGATTTTTTTCAAGTTTATTGGATGTCTATTAAATCTAGGTATAACAATCCCTTCCTTTTCTTCTTACAAGATGTTGTCTTCTTTCATTTTTGTTGCCATCGTCATCGTTGCCATCCTCTTGCATAATCACCACCATCCTCCTCAAAACCTTAATCTTGAAACCAAAATATTGAGCTTACCGAACTCAGAAGTAGTTGCAAGTCTAAGATCCCAAGTCAAACTTTTAACCCAAACCCTAATCGTGAACCCTCACCTAAAATGGTAACCTGACTCCAAGATCAAAACCTAACCAAACCCTTAACTAAAACCAACACTAACTCAACTAATATACCTAAACGTAATTTTTACAATCCATGTCTTAATGCACTAACCTTAGAGCTAACTAGAGTTAACCATAAATTATACTTAAATCTTAACTGAACTAGGATCAAACACTCAACGCTAACCCTTGACCCACCTTAAAACCTTGCTATAACATACTCAAATTTCACTAGATTATAGGCCAACATAGACCTAATCCCAACTAACCCAAAATCGTATTTAAAATCCTTTTAGCCCTACCCTTACTATGGTTGATTTTGACTTAAAAAGAGCATGAACCAACCAAATGGCCAACTCAAAGTTCAGTTCATTCATTCAAGGTCTCTATATATTAGTCTCCCTTCCGGTCTCTTCGGAGACATCTGATAAATTTTGAATGATACAGAGAAGATTAGCATAGCCCTTGTGCACGGAAGACAATTGAGTTGTCGAATTCATTACAAGTCCTTGATCGATGGATCAAAGAACAATCAATCAATGGACGACGATCCATTCGGGAGACACGAGCTTATGAAAGAATGTTGTAAATGGCCATTTAAGAGTAGCTCCGCTAATAGAAAGGTACCCAGAGAGGGCTATTCGAGAGGTGGAGCCACTCTTGCAAAGAGATAAGAGGAAATGGCTACTTGAAGCATGCAACCGCCACTGTCACTGGGAATAAGTGATGATTCATGTCGCAACGAGGATGTTGCGAACATAAGTGTGTGTGGGGGTGGAGGGGGGGGGGGGGTAACACCATAGCCCAAAAAATAGTCCCACATCTAAAACTCACAAAGTGTGAGCGTGGGTTATAAGTGATGGGGATTACTACTTGACAATTTGAGCTTAAATATTTTGTGTGATTAACGGACCCATTACGACTCGAACCCAACAAGTTGTCGGGTCCAATTTTCCTCGATAACGGACTTGAGACCTAAGCCTGGGACGTTACATTTCTTGTCTTTTATTTCACTACATCGCTTGGTTGTTATTAACATCCAATCATCAACCTCTTCAGATATACTTGTAATGCAGGGGTGGGAGACAAATCGACCTGTTAGAGAATACCATATATTGCTGCTTCTTTATTTACCTCTATTTCCTTATGCATTGTTTCCTTATGAACTGTTTCCCTATGTAACCCCACAGGGGTACTTATGTAAGTTCTCCTCTGAGCACCCTAGGGTTTAGTCCTATATAAGGACCCCTAGACTTCACAGAATATATACAAAGTTTCACAGTTTTCACATGGTATCAGAGCCTAAATTTCCCCCACCCCAACCACCGCCCTCGTCATGCTCAAACCCTAGGGGCCCCCCTAGGCGCTCCTCCCAGTGCCGCCCTCCCATGCCAGACACGATTCTCCTCTCGCCGCCCATCTCTCCCATCTCGTCCATCTCTCCTCGACGCCCTCAACTCGCCCATCTCTCCCCTCGATGCCCTCAACTCGACGCCCATCTCTCCCCGCCTCCGCGACGTGCCCTCCGCCAGGCGCCCTCCGCCAACCTGTGCTCTCCGCGACGCGCCCTCCGCCAGGCGTCCTCTGCCAATCGCACCCCTCCCTCCGCAAGGCGCCCTCCGCCAGGCGCCCTCCGCCAGAAGTGCCCCTCCCTGGCACCCCCTGCCGCGACGCCCCTATCACCCCCTCCGGCCTGCCCTAACGCGCCTCTCCAGACGCGCCTCTCCAGACGCGCCACTCCAGACGTGCCTCAGGCCTCCACTCCAGACACTCCCTCCGCCATCCAGTGCTGCAATATGCCCCGTCGCGCCCTCCAGATGCGCCACTGCTCTACGGGCATCCCGGTTCTGCTCTACGCCCCTCCAGACGCGCCACTGCTCTACGCCCATCCAGACGTGCCCTCCCAGTACTACTCTACGACCCTCCTTCGCAAGGACTAAGCTCCCTGCGATCCAAGGCTTTTCGCAAGGACCCAGCCCCTGGTCCCCTAGACTGCCAACCATATATTGATGGTTTTCTTCATGGACTAAATCAGTATGATCTGCTAATATTCTGTATGATCTCAATTACCTCTGCATACTAGGTCATTGATCACTACGGCCACCATGGCATCTGCTCCTACGTCTTCGGACTCCAAGCCCCTGTACCATACATCATCTATGCTGGTACAGGGCACCTCAATCAAACTAAAGAGATCAGAGAACTACGTACTATGGTCTCGCTCCTTCAAAATTTTCATTGGTGGCCAGCGCAAGATCTACATTCTCACTACTAATCCGCCTGCTGAGACAGACGCCAACTATGACACCTGGTATGTCGATAATTGCCAGGTAATCACTTGGATGACGAACAATGTTGATCCTAATATTGCGTCAAATTTGCTCTATAAAACAACTGCAAAAGAAATGTGGGAAAGTCTTGAGAAGACTTAATCTTAGAAAACAACCAAATCCAGGCTTTCTGACATTTACACAAGAATTTGGTCTGCAAATCAAGGAGAAACATCTTTGATAGAATATTATAGGCTCCTCACAGGGTTATTTGAAGAACTGCTTATATTTCAACCTGCCTGCTGTGACAAGCAAATTGGTGAAAGAGCAGAATGGTAGGTGTATCGTTTTCTTTCAGGTTTACACCCTAAATATAAATCTGTCAAAGACCAATTCCTGACGGCAACTTCCCTACCGTCCCTTGAAACTATTTTTGGCAGACTACAGGAGCTGGAATCGCCCAACCCACCTCCCACTGCAGACACTACTGCTCATTTTGCAGGAGGACGACCACCCTTCCAAGGATCACGCAGCCACATATTTGGTCGCAGTCGTGGACGAGAGCAGGGACGGGGACGAGACTCAGGATGCGGCCGTGGTCGTGATTTTTCATATCCTCGTTATCCTGCTTGTACTCATTGTGGCCGCTGGAACCATCCGTCTGACAAATGCTGGGCGACCTTTGGCATGCTGATGAATCCACATTTCATCATCTTTATTCTATCATTTTGGCATCAAAAACCCTAGCAAATGCCTGTAAATAGTCTTAAATATAGCATCTTAGCATTCATGCATGTGCATCCAATTAGTGTATAAAATACTGTAATTAAAGCCAAAATTATAGAATAAATAAAAGAAAAGAAAAAGAATAAAATATTGTAAATATTTTATGACCCGAAACCCAGAGACCTAGGCATCTTGATGAATAGGTCGACAAGGAATAAAGTAGGGGGAGATAAGGGCCAAAATACAGATAAAATACCTATACCTGTTATTCATTTTTATTCATTTTGGACCTATTTTTGGTTCCACTTTTTACACATCAAATGAAGAAACTTTGTACATGAAAGTTGTAGATAATTTATAAAGAAAAATACAAAATTAATTTCACTGAAAAATAATGTATAGATAAAAAGTTATGGTCTGAATAAAAATCCAGAATGCCAACTTCCCAGACCCGTATCTCATAAATGAAAACTCCAAATGCAGCGAACTCACCTTTAATTGTATATAGAATAAAATAATCTATCCAATAGTGGTGGTTTCGCATTTGGCAGAGCTACGGTTTGAAAGTTGAGTTTTGGACCCTCATTGTATAGCTGTACTGATTAAAATATTCAATTTATTATTTATTCATTATTTTTATATTTTTATAATTATGTAACTATTACCTATAATAATTATGTACATTAAAATTGGAATAAAAACATAAATAAAACCCAAATAAAAATAAATACATATGTGATACATAGGTATATTACCTATACCCATACCTACATAATACCTATTTATATTTGATTAAATATACAAAACATATCAGAAAAATAAAATAAAAAATATATTTGAATACACAAAAGTATTATATAATTTCAGAAAATAATAAATAAAAACAATAAAATTAAAAGACACAAAATAAAAATAAAATGCTAAAACACATAGGGTATTATACCTATAACGGGGTAAAAAGTGAACTTATAAAGATACATCTCATAAAAATAATTAAAAATAAGAATAAAATAATTTATAAAATTATACACACTTTTTATTTTATAACCTAAATAAAATAATACCATTTACTATTTTTAAATGATTTTAGAAATATTTTTCTCTATGTTTTTCCTGGTTGGTCCACGTGGACCAACCAGGGGTCTCGGATAGTTGACCCAGGTCAACTATCTGACCTGCACCTGGGGCTGTGTCAGACCATGTGTTGACCCCCATCTTCCCCCTTTTTTCGAGGTTAATCCATTCACCAAAATACGATACTCTCTTCACCACTTTTGCAGCTCGTGCATCAAGGAATCACGCCCAAGGTTCATCTTGGGACGTGCATCACGCCAACCACCACCACACCTCGTTCTTTCCACCATGACCGTCAACCATACTTAAGCAACCCCTCAACTTCGATTTGATTTTCGAACCGCAAATTCCCACCGATCTTCCCCCTTGGTCGTGCTAAAGGCGCCTGGAGGTGACAGCTCCAAGCTCCGGGCTTCAAGGCGGCTGGTTAGCACCTGATCGGCGCGCGTTCCACACCTCCGGCGAGCTCCGCTGTCGAGGTAGTCACCCTCTGGCCCCAGGCCATTGAGGTCGTTTCTTTGTTTCTTTTTATCCTCATAGCATCTCTGGTAAACTTAGGATCATTTACCCATTCATTCCTTGACGATTCGACCGGCTAAACACTTCATCGATCACCTCGCCGGAGCGCAACTCCGACGAGTGCCCATCTCGCCGTTCACTCCATTTCGAGAGCCACTGGAGGTCGAGGCATTTTGCCCTCGACCTCCGTAACATTTTTGCGTGCAGGTCTTGCAGTTCTAAAGCACCTGGGAGCGGATTTTGACGGCCGGTCGAGGTCCCTGGAGTTCCGTGCTCCGCCGATCTCGCCCCGCCACTCCGAGCCTCGCCGGAGCTTTTTGCCACCAACAGCCTCTGGAGGAGGACCAGCGGACCCAGCTGGGCCATTTTGTAGCTCGAGACAGCGCCGGAGGAGGAAGGAGGAGATCGGGGAAGCTCGCAGGCGGCGAGTTCTTCCCTGTTCTTCGTCATCAGCCGTCGGCCGTCCGATCGTCGGCTCAGCCCAGATCCACCATCAGCCGTTGGATCTTCGAGTACACCAACCGTCAGATCAGCCAAGATCCATCTAATCCAAGCCGCTCATCGACGAAGCGTCATCGAGCCCGAAGAAGCCGCCACGTGGATAAGTGGCGCGTCCCACGCCGCTGGATCACGCCCAGCCACCAGCCGTTGGATCCGCGCCACGCGTCACCTGCGCCCGCTCCGCCATCGGATCGCCCAGCGAGGGATTTTTGCAAGTATACCCTCACTACTTTTGTATTTTTCTTTTAGTCCAGTAACTTTTGTTCGTAGTTTAAAAGTTTTGTAACATTTGCACAAAGACCCCTGCCTTTACTTTATTCACATACAGGTCCTCTGCCACGTCACCTCACGTGACCTGTACACGTGAGGTGCGGGCATTTTGCATAGGGGCCCTCGGTCCTTTTTGTATTTCGTTTTAATCCTAGAATTGTCAGATTAAGTGTTAAGTTTTTGGAGATTTTGCATGTGAGCCCCTGGGTTTTGGAATATTACTTTTTAGTCCTCGCTAGGCGCGTGAAAATCACGCGCCCTGGTGGGAAAATTGCTACGACACCTAGACGGGTTTTGTAATTTATGTTTGGTCCTGTAAATTGAATATTCAGTTCAAACTTTTGTGGAAAATTATATGTATGCCCCTGGAATTTTGGATATTTGCATATATACCCCTACCATGCCTGTTTAATGTTTGGATGCTTGTCTTAATTAATTGGACCATCATTTTAACTCCAAAAATTCTCAAAAATTAGGGTTAAGTTCCTGTAGGCTTGTTCTTTGACGCCAGCAAATTAGTTACTGATTTTATTTTATTTTTCTATTTATTAAAAATAAAAAACATGCGTTTTGCCTACTGTCTAGCTTAGAAAATGCCAAAAAAATATTGAAAGACCTAGAAAAATTCCAAAAAAGAATTCCCTAGTGTGTATTTTAACCTATTTTAGTGTCAGTCCAAAAATCACTAAAAATCTCAAAAGAAAAACCATAAAAATTCAAAAATACATAAAAACTTCAAAAAATATAGAAAATTGTGGAAAACTCCAAAAAGAGCAAACTCAGTTCCTGTTTGAGCTATATTTCATTCTCTTTATTTGAAAATTAGTGTGAAAAATTTTGGTTGCTGTTAGCTAATTTTAATTCCCATTTTACTCACAACCAGCACATATTTCACTGTTTTGGCTTGTTTTGCTATTTAAAAATACCAAAAATAATTTCAAAAATACCCAAAAATCACAAAAACAGTAAAAATCCTAAAAATATCAAAAACATTTTATTTCTGAATTTTTAGTTATTTTTGCACATTTTTATAAATAAATACTTTATCTAGTCTTTTATTACATTGTCCTTATTTTCCAATATTGAAAAAAATATAAATTATAAAATTATAAAAATCAGAAAATTAAAAATCAAAATACAAAATTAAAAAAATTAATTAAATAAATAAAAATTAAAAAATTAAAAACCCACAAAAATCCTTGCTTGCTTTCTTAGTGTAGACACTTCACATTCACTTGTGCACATTTATTTGAATTACCCTGTTTGCTCCCTCTGTTCGAACTCTCTGCATACTTGTCCCTATACATCATTTGTGCAGAGTTAAATATAAATTTTAACTCCACATTTATTTCTAATTATTGATCTTTAGTGTGGGTTAATTGTTGATTTTAGTCCAGATCACATGCCCAAAGCCAATAATGCATATGAGGCCACACCTTATGACCCAAATTATGATACTATGGAGTCCTCTCAGGCTCAATCTCCCACCGATGCTCCAGTATCTTTTACTGCTGCAGAATATACTCGTCTTCGCCAACTCCTTCAGAACCCAGTTGTCGACACTACAACTTCAGGGCCTACTGCAACCCTAGCAGCTACCACAGGTACGATTGCCAGTTCTGCCTCTACCACTACTTCTACCTGGATCATCGACTCGGGTGCATCAACCCACCTCACAGGAGAATGCAGTCTCCTCACCTCTCCCAGGGACCCCTCTATGGTGAAACATGTTCGTGTGGCTAATGGCGCCTACTCACCCATCACTAGTGTGGGGACTATGGAATTTAGCCCCAAACTTAGACTAACGGATGTCTACTGTGCTCCTGCTTTTCCCCTCAGTCTGCTGTCTGTTCACATATTATGCACAGAACTCAATTGTCGCGTGATTTTTGATGATTTATGCTGTTATTTTCAGGACATCTGGACGAGACAGATCTTTGGTGGGGGACATGAGAAGAACGGCTTATATTATCTTGATATCCCTTTCAACTCTGGTTTCGCTGGCGCAACTTCCATCTCTGCTGGTCCTCTTTTCTGGCACCTTCGTCTGGGTCACCCCTCTGCTAAAGCTCTTTCCTTAATGTTCCCTGAACTGTTCGGAAAACATCATCGTGCATCTTTTCCTGCTAGGACTGAACCCCGTCATACTATGCCTTTCTCATTACTTCATTGTGATGTTTGGGGACCTTGTCCTGTCCGAACCATTGGTGGATACCGCTATTTTACTGTTTTTGTGGATGATTATAGCATGTCATCCTGGGTCTATCTTATTAAAGAACGATCAGAAATCAATAAAATTGTCAAAGATTTCTTCTCTTATGTCAAAAATCATTTTTCATCGAATATTCAGATATTCCGCTCAGACAATGCCTTGGAGTTTACTCAACGAGATCTTTCTGATTTCTTTGCTTCCAATGGAACAATACATCAAACCTCTTGTCCTTATACCTCTCAGCAGAATGGGGTTGCTGAACGCAAGCTTCGTCACTCCTAAATATTGCCTGATCCCTTCTCACCCAGATGAATGTTCCCAAAACATACTGGGGTGATGCTGTTCTCACTTCAGTCCATCTTATCAACAGGACTCCCTCTCTTACTCTCAAAGGATTCACAACATTCTCTTTACTTCACCCTGATAATCTTCCCTTTTCTCTACCTCTACGAATATTTGGGTGTGTCTCCTTCGTCCATAATTTTCACACCAAAGACAAAATATCCCCTCGAGCCATCAAGTGTGTTTTCCTTGGTTACTCATCCACTCAAAAAGGTTACAGATGTTATGATCCTATTAATAATCGATATTACATCTCTGCAGATGTAACTTTCTTTGAGCAGACCGACTTCTTCACACAAACTGTCCCCGATGTCCCTCTAGATCTTCCTCCACCACCAATCAACTACACCCATCGCTCTCCAACCTCACCACCAGATGTCCCTCTACCCATACCTCTGCCTCATGATGATATGCCATCTTCGACAGTCCCCTCCGCTACTGTTCCGGATGATCCAGAAGACCTGCCGATTGCATTAAGGAAGCAAAAGAGAAAGTGTACCTTTTATCCTATGTCTAACTTTACTACTACTGCTGGACTCTCTTCCACTGACAAACAATATGCAGATGCCCTAATGACTATCTCCATTCCGAAAGATCATCATACTGCCTCCCAAGATGCAGGTTGGCGACAGGCCATGAATGAAGAAATGGATGCACTCACATCCAGAGGCACGTAGGATCTTGTGCCATGTCCTACAGGCATCAAGCATGTTGCTTGCCGATGGGTCTTTATGACCAAACAATCGCCAGATGGTTCTATTGACAGACTTAAGGCACGACTTGTGGCAAAAGGATTCACTCAGACATATGGGGTCGATTACTTTGAGACCTTCTCCCCTGTTGCTAGGATGGGTTCCATTCGCACAATACTCTCTGTTGCAGCTAACAAAAATTGGCCAATTTTTCAGCTGGATGTCAAGAATGCCATCTTATATGGTGATCTCGAAGAAGAGGTCTATATGATGCAACCGTCGGGTTACTCCGTCGAGGGGGAGTATGTGTGCCGACTTCGTAAGGCCATCTATGGCCTAAAGCAGAGTCCTCGAGCCTGGTTCGACAGGCTTACCACTGAAATTAGCTCTATTGGTTTTCACAAGACAACATCTGATTACTCTGTGTTTGTTAGACGACGATCCACTGGTACTGTGATACTTGCAGTCTATGTTGATTATATGGTGGTCACTGGTGATGATGACAATGAAATTCTAGAGACCAAGGCATTCCTTCAAAAGGTGTTTGTCACCAAGGACCTTGGACAACTCCGGTACTTTCTTGGTATTGAGGTAATACGCACTGCTGAAGGGTTACATCTATCACAACGAAAATACTGCTTGAATATTCTTACGGAAGTCGGTTTACTTGGATGCAAACCATCTGGCATCCCTGCAGAGGTACGAAAACACACTACATCCGCCGATTCTGAGTTTGAAGACACTACACGATACAGAAGCCTAGTGGGTAAACTAATCTACCTCACCGTTACTAGGCCTGATATATCTTATGCTGTAAGCAGAGCCAGCCGCCACATGGAAAGACCTCTTTACAGTCAGTGGCAGGATGTCCTTCTGATCCTTCGATACTTGAAGGAATCACCAGGACGGGGACTCATCTATAGAGTCAACGGTCATACTAATATCACTGCTTATGCAGATTCTGATTACGCCAGTTCTCCTGAGGACAGACGATCCATTACAGGCTATGCTATGTTTGTTGGTGGTAACCTTGTTACATGGCGAAGTAAGAAACAAACCGTGGTTTCCAGATCAAGTGCAGAGGCAGAATATAGGGCAATGGCCCATGCTGTTTGTGAGATTACGTGGCTTGTATCTTTTCTACTGGATCTTGGGTTCCCAGCTACCACTCCTACACCGCTATACTGTGATAACAAGTCTGCTACATACATTGCCACCAATCCAGTATTTCATGAACGGACGAAGCACATTGAAGTTGACTGTCACTTCATTCGAGATGCAATACGAGGAGGGCATATCGTCACACCACATATCTCTACAGATCTTCAACTTGCAGACATATTTACTAAAGCACTATCAAAGAAGCATCTTTTATGGATAACTTCCAAGTTGGGCATGATTGATGGATATGCTCCAACTTGAGGGGGAGTGTTAGAGAATACCATATATTGCTGCTTCTTTATTTACCTCTATTTCCTTATGCATTGTTTCCTTATGAACTGTTTCCCTATGTAACCCCACAGGGGTACTTATGTAAGTTCTCCTCTGAGCACTCTAGGGTTTAGTCCTATATAAGGACCCCTAGACCTCACAGTATATATACACAGTTTCACAGTTTTCACACGACCTATACATTTAATCGGTGAATTTGGGTAAAGATTATGCCTTTTTTCCCTTAAAAGTCTGAATAATTCGAAGTTCTTGTTCTTTATATGGTTATGTGTATAAACACCTAATTTATAATCTAAATATCAAATCAGTAGTGTTTTGATTAAACTTGGATTGCAAAATAAGAGGAAGACTTAGCTGCTCATGCTTAATCTTCATACTTGAACATACGAAATAGATAAAATATGTGGTCTTCAGTCTCAGATTTCAAGTTTAAATATGTGATATTATGCTTATCGGAGTATAATATGCTTAAATGTAGATTGCACCAGAAATAATAGATGACTTAAAAAGAAAAATAAATCAAATTAAAAAATCTGAGGTTGATAGCATATATTTTGAACCATGAATTTTCTAAAAATACAATAATGATAAATTGATAGTTTATAAATATATCTAAAATCATAAATGCCTATATCCTTTTGCAAAAAGGATTAAATGGAATGGAATATATCTAATATGTATGATTTTTAGAAAAGAATCGAGCTTACAAGGCTAAACTTAAAGGTAAACGATTGTCGATGGAATTATCAAATATGGATATTTACAATGTGTGGTAATTGGCTTGTCAATAGGCACCATCTATGGATTCGAAGTTGATACCGCGACATCTAGAGGCAATGAGAAAAAAGAATATCAATGGTTATAAATATGTTTACCTGGAGACATAAGTAAAATTTGTTACTTCTAAACATGTAAAGTCAGGGTCCTTCAAAGCATGGAAGGAAATATCGTGATATATCGGCGATATATCGCCGATATATCGATATCGACATGGGACTGATATGGGTACCGATATTGCGATATATCCCGATTTCCAGGCATTTTCTTCACACAGGCTCGTCGATATGGGCGATATTTCAACGATATATCGTCGATATATCGTCGAAATATCGTATCGATACGATATCGAAAACGATATCGATATCGATACGGCCTTCCATGCTTCAAAGCAACAAGCTTTGTTGTTAAACTAAGGTCTTCCATGTAAAGGAACACAATTTTAAAGCTAAGGATTTTTGTTGTATTTAAAGTAAGTAATTTATGTTTTAATTGGAAAACCTATGTAATTACTGTAAGAGTCAATTTGATTTCAATAGAGAAATCAAATGGCTTGGAGGGAAAGTTGGGAATTCTCAAATTTGAAATATGGAAAAACTTGAGTGGAAGTTTAGTACTATATCTAGTATCTCTAAACTTTTGGTGGGCTTATATATGAGTTCACACTCCAAGCTCTTATAGCAATAGTAGAGAGGAGGAATGGAGGACCACACATGCACGCGCGCTCCGCTCCGACATCGGTTCCGTCTCCAGCTCGGGAGAGTCAATTTGGATCTCGATACTTTTGCTGCAGATTTCATTTGACATGTTTTAAATTAATCACATGGATTAATTTGGATTTGACTGAAATGGGAATTCAACTCGACTCAAACGGCTCGTTGTGGCTGCGGTTTCGGAATTTGAAAAGACACATCCATTGAGGGGTGTTTTTGGAAATCGAAAGGTTCCGCGCCTCTACACTCACAAGAAAAAACCCTCTTCCGCCGCCTTCTCTGTGCTACTTTCTCTCGGCTGCAGTTCTCTGAGGTACATTCGAGGACGATCTCGTTAGTATGCGCAGACGAAGATCGTGTACCGTCGTATCCTGGGAGCGGATCGCCAGTATCCTACACATCGGTATTATGGAGGCGATATCCTCTCTAAAGACAGTCCATTTCATAGACGCTCCGATGACTTCTAATCTAATCTTTCTTTAATTTTGTTTGCCACAAATTGTTTATTGCTTTATCTTTCTTGGATCGCGTCCTAATTTATGTTTCCGTTTAATTAATCGATTCTTGTTTGCATTATGTAATCGGATAATGAATGGGAAACTCGTGATTATCATGATGTTAATCGTTAACGTTTCTCTGTCAATTCATTTGGATCTGTTGTATTACTGTTTAATATATGCATTGTTAATCCTTTTTACAACAATCTTAGAGAGGATATTCGGAACTGATTTTAAAATCATATCGGAAACAATGTTTAAATCAAGGGTGGATTGGTCAGAATTTCAAGCATTGACAACAACACATGAAAATTTGATTAACCATCATAAGATTTATTTCTATGCTTGAAATCGATTTTCCTACGGTGGAAAATGAAAATCCCTCACCCGATAGTCAGAAGGCGCAATCTACGTGGAAAGAACACGATCATATATGTCATGGTTGCATCATGTTGGCTCTGTCCAACACGTTATTTGACGTATAGTGTTCGTCTACGCAAACTGCGAAGGGACTATGGGAAGATTTGGATCGGAAGTATAATACCGAAGATCTCGATATTGAGAAATACTCCTTGGCCAAGTTATTGAAGTTTTCCATGGCCGAAGGAAAGTCGGTTTCTGAACAGGCACACGAGTTTTTACTCCTACTCCATGATTTAGAAGTAATCGAAATGAAACTTTCGGAGAAGTTTCACGTCATGTGCATTATAGTTAAATTCTCCAAGTCTTGGGAAGACTTCGGTATGACCCTGAAACACGGGAAGGGGAAAATTTCTATTGATGACTTGATGGTGGCAATTGTCATAGAGGAGGAATACATGAATTAAAAGCATGTGGTTCCTGTCGATATTCTAGCTAAGGTCAATTTCATGACCTCGATAGGCAAAGAAAAGAAGGAAAAGGGTAATAATAACAATAAAATGAAACCGAAGGGCAAGATCCATAAAAAGGCAAAGAATAAACCCTTCTGACACTGTAATCAGGTTGGCCATTGGAATAAGGATTGTCCGTCCTTAAAGACTCAACCTAAGGCTGCATACAGGAGTCCACAAGTGAATATGATAACTATGGGACTTGAAGCTCGCGAGGGGTATGTCTCTATAAAACCTGAAGTATACCATATTCATGATCCAAATGAGTGGGACTGAATATAAATATTTGTTCTGACAGAACTTTGTCTTCTTCTTATCAAACCTGCAGCGGTAGGACTGTGAAGATGCGGAACGATTCTGTAGCCAGGGTGCTAGGGTCGGGGCAAGTCAACTTAAGGTTCTCCTCTGGACGTGTCCGCACGTTGCACAAGGTGTTGCATGTTCCTGACATTAAGAAGAATGTTTTATCTGGCTCTATCTTAGTTAGAAATGGTTTTGAATTGAACTTTAAATGTAATAAAGTTGTCATTATGAGACATGGCATTTTTATGGAAAAGCTTATTTGGTAGATTATGATTTGTTATTTAGAATTAGATGTGATTCAGTAAACATTGATGAAATAAATGTTTTAAGTTCTGAATGTTCTAATTATGTATCTCGTGTAGTTAATAATCTAGAATCTTGTAATCTGTGACATGGCAGATTGAGAAATGTAAACTTAAATCCAATTAAAAGAATGATGAATTTAGAGTTGATCCCTAAACACACAATTGATAAAGCTCAAAAATATGAAATCTCTGTGCAAGCTAAGATACCTAGGAAGTCTTTTCAGTCTGTCTCTAGAGATAGTGAGATCTTGAATCTAGTACACACAGATATATGTGAGTTCAATGGTGTGTTGACCCGAGACAATAAGAAATACTTTTTCAACTTTATAAATGATGGTAGTAGATACAACTATGTATATCTAATGAAAACCAAGGATGAAGTCCTAGAGAAATTTCTTATATTTAAGAATGAGGCTGAGACACAAATAGGAAAAGTGCTTAAATGCCTTAGGTCAGATAGAGGAGGTGAATATACCTCTAACTTGTTTGACGAACAATGCAAATCATTTGACATAGTTCACTAAGTTACTGCTCCATATTCACCACAATCAAATGGGATAACAGAACATAAAAATAGAACCTTAACTGACATGATCAATGCTCTCCTATAGAGTTATGGACTTCCAACCTTTATGTGGGGAGAAGCCTTGAATACGGCTTGCCATATCTGAATAGGGTTCCTCCAAGGCATATGGAAAAGTGTCCTTTTGAATTTTAAAGAAATAGAAAATCGAGCTTAAAATATCTCAAAGTGTGGGGCTGTCTCGCTAAGATTTTAGTCCCGGAACACAAGAGAAAGAAGCTAAGTCCTAAAACTATTGATGCGATCTTCTTAGGTTACTTGGAAAATAGCTATGCATATAGTTTCTTGGTAGTTCGGTCCGAGATACCAGGCATAGATGTCAACACCATTGTTGAACTCCATGATGCTACCTTCTTTGAGGATGTCTTCCCTATGGAGGCTGGGATTCTTCAGTTCTGGCCATTGAGAGTGCCTTCACATCAGGACCTATTCCAAATCAAGTGGAAAGGATAACGAATGTGGGGTTGAGACTCAATCTGAATCCAATGATCTTTCTAAAGAAATTGAGCCAAGGAGGAGTAAAAGGCCTCAGATAGCCAAGGATCTGGGTATCGACTTTGTTGTCTACCAGATCGAGGGTGATCCACCAAGTTACAAGGAAGCCATGGCTTCATCTGAAGCAAAACAATGGAAGGAAGTCGTCAAATCCGAGATGGATTCTATTATGGCTAATGGAACTTGGGAGTTGGTTGATTTACCTAAAGGGGGTGCTCTACCATTGGGTGTAAGTGGGTGTTTAAGAGAAAGCTTAGATCTGACGAATCAATTGAAAAGTATAAAGCCAGATTAGTTGCTAAGGGCTTTAGGCAAAAGGAAGGTATCGATTATTTTGATACCTATTCCCCTGTGACTAGGATGACCACAATCCGGATGCTCATAGCATTGGCCTCTGTATATGATCTTTCTATCCATCAGATGGATGCGAGGACCACCTTCTTGCATGGCGATCTTGAGGAGGAGATCTATATGGATCAACCTGATGGACTTGTGACTCCTGGGAATGAGGGAAAGGTTTGCAAACTTGTTTAATCCCTTTACGGATTGAAACAAGCACCAAATCAGTGACATGAAAAATTTGACAAAACTATTTTGTCATGTGGCTTTAAGGTTCATGAATCCGATAAATGTATCTATTCCAAGGTGAAAGGTAATGAGTGTATTGTCTTGTACATGTATGTTGATGACATATTGTTGTTTGGATCACATATAAGGATTATTAATGAGACTAAGGCATTCTTAAGTAGCAAGTTTGAGATGAAGGACATGGGTGTTACTGGTGTGATCTTGGGTCTCAAACTGACAAGATCAGTTGATGGAATCGTAGTTTATCTATCTCACTATGTTGAGAAGGTACTTGAGAAATTTGGATATCAGGATTGCAAAGCTATAAGCACTCCTTTTGATTCATCCAAAACACTGTTTAAGAATAAAAGTGGAGTATCTGTAGCTCAGCTAAGGTATTTACAAGTGATAGGAAGCTTAATGTATCTCGCAAATTGCACGAGACCTGATATTTTATTCTCGGTTGCAAAGCTGAGTAGATGCACCAGCTGTCCTGACCGTACTCACTGGGAGGCTCTAGATCGAGTACTGAAGTACTCTAAGGGAACTATTTTCCTTAGTTTGCATTATGGTAGACATCCATTTGTACTAGAAGGATATAGTGATGCGAGCTGGATCAGGAAAATAGAGGAGTCTGGGAGTAATGGTGTTACTGGGTATGTCTTTA
Source organism: Ottelia alismoides (assembly GCA_037367405.1). Lineage (NCBI taxonomy): Eukaryota > Viridiplantae > Streptophyta > Magnoliopsida > Alismatales > Hydrocharitaceae > Ottelia > Ottelia alismoides. The sequence goes on along the minus strand of JAZKJV010001244.1, from coordinate 115,241 downwards.
CCCTTGGAGGTGGTGAAGTCTAATGGAGGTCTATGAAGTAGACCATTCTAGCTCGATCTACCTTTAAGGTCGAGCTGTGTTCTTTGGACACCACTGGAATTGAGGCCGAATGGCTAAGGGAACTTCTTTCTTAAATTCCCATGGTAGGTCAGCCAGTTCCTGCGATCTCGGTGCATTGTGATAACATGACCACAATTGCCAATACCAAGAGTTCAAAGTTCAATCATAAAACAAGGAGACACATACAAATCAGACTTAAGATGTTAAGATATTTGGTGTCTCGAGGAGTGTTGGCTGTGAATTTTGTTGGATCCAAAGACAACACGGCAGATCCGTTGACTAAGGGACTTGATAGATCTTTAGTCTTAAAGTCTAGGCTTGGGATGGGATTGAGACCCATTGGGAGTTCCTCTATAATAGTAACCCAACCTATCTGAGTGGAGATTCCACAAAGTAGGTTCAATGTGGTAATAATAGACTATTTGGAGAACTGGTTGGCACTCTTAGTTTAATGTTTATGCATGAGTGTCTTATCCCTGGAAGTCTGAGTGCCATTTAAGCTGCAGATTTAGGAAGAGCATAGGCTATGAATGGGTTCAAGCTTTTGGGCAGGATGCTAACAGTACATCCTTGGAGAACACCACCTAAGTGAGTGTTACTGTGAGCCGCAGTTAAAGAAAGAGGGTCTTTTCTGAACACACTCATGAAATAAGATAAGGGTGCATGGCCTTTAAGAGCACCAACCCTGAAGATTGTACCAAGAACAAAACTTTGTTGTTTCTACCGTATACTTTAATACCAAGGTCTGAAGTTCAAGACATAGTTCACTTCGTTCCTATTAAAGAGAAAGTAGTAAACTCAGGTAGAGGTTCAAAACGGAAGGTACCTTTACTGAAAGCAAAGTGTGGCAGCCGAAAGATGTGTTTTAACTCTCTTTGAATCTCTTTTTCAAATCGGTGAATTCGTGGAGGATTGTTGTATTTAAAGTAAGTAATTTAGATTTTAATTGGAAAACCTATGTAATTACTATAAGAGTTAATTTGATTTCAATTGGGAAATCAAATGGCTTGGAGGGAAAGTTGAGAATTCCCAAATTTGAAACATGGAAAAGCTTGGGTGTAAGTTTAGTACCATACCTAGTATCTCTAATATTTGGTGGGCTTATATACGAGTTCACACCCCAAGCTCTTGTAGCAATAGTAGAGAGGAGAAATGGAGGACCACACATGCGCGCGCGCTCCGCTCCCTCTCGGGCTCGGGCTCGGGAGAGTCAATTCGGATCTCGATACTTTTGCTACGTATTTCATTTGGCAGGTCTTAAGTTAATCACACGGATTAATTTAGATTCGACTGAAATGGGATTTCAACTCGACTCAAACGGCTTGTTGTGGCCGGAGTTTCAGAATTCGAAAGACACGCCCGTTGAGGGGCATTTTCGGAAACCGAAAGGTACCGTGCGCTAGGGCACGCGAATATCTTTTTATACCTCTCCCCCATCGTCGTTTTTCTCTACACTCGCAAGAAAAACCCTCTCCCACTGCCTTCTCTGTGCTTCTTTCTCTCGGTTGCAGTTCTTTGTGGTATATTCGAGGACGATCTCGTCGGTGTGCCCAGAGAAAGATCGTTTATCATCGTATCATTGGAGCGGATCACCAATACCCTACGCACCGGTATTATGGGGCGATATCCACTCTAAGGACATTCCATTTCATGGACGCTTGATGAATCTCTGTTTCATCATCTTTATTCTATCATTTTGGTCTTAAGAACCCTAGTAAATGCGTGTAAATAGGCTTAATTCAAGCATTTTAGCATTCATGCATTTGTGTGTAAATATTGTATAAAATACGATTTTTAAAGTCAAAATTATAGAACAAAGAGAAGAAAAGAAAGAGAATAAAATATTGCAAATATTTTTTGACATGAAACCTCGAAACCTAGGCATCTTGATGAATAGATTAAAAGGAATAAAGTAGGGGGAGATAAGGACCAAAATCCAATAAAATTCCCTTTTATTTTATTCATTTTCCTTCATTTTTAGGACCTATTTTTAGTTCCACTTTTTATACTTCAAATAAAGAAACTTTGTACATGAAACTTGTAGAAAATTAAATATAGAAAAATACAAAATTGATTTCACACAAAAATAGACTATAGATAAAAAGTTATGATCTGAATAAGAATCCAAAATCCCAACTTCCCAGACCCATATCTCTCAAATAAAAATTCAAAATATATCAAAATCACTTTAATTTTATGTAACTTTTAATAAGATATTTAATGAAGGTGGTTTTATATTTTTTGGAGTTACGGTTTCAAAGTTAGGTTTCAGACGCCAATTGTATATTGGGATTTTATCACTTGTGCCCCTCCGAGATATTGCAATATCAGTTATGCCCCTATCTTTTTGGTAATATCAGTTGTGCCCCTCAAAACTTGCTCCATCATCACTTGTGCCCTTCCGTCAGATTGACCGTCAATGAGTTGACTTAACCATGGTTTTTTCAAACCTTGGTGCAGTTAAGAGGGGTATTATTGTCCACACATCTTCTTCATCTTCTTCCTCCTCCATTTGTTCTTCTTCCTCTCTTCATAATTTCTCTCTCTTATTTGCACCTTCATGCATCCATCGAATCTTTAAATTGTTTGCATTTTCACGGATATATCACTCATTACGGATTAAATGGTGAATTTTATTGAATTTTTTGGTGACTTTTCATGAATTAATTAATCGAAAATTTATCTAAATGCTAAAAGCCCTGGGGGCAGGGGTCGGCGGGTTTGGGTGCTCGGGGCGGCGCGGGACATGGGAGGCTCAAGGGGCGTGCGGCGGGGCGCCGCGGGACAGGGGGAGGCTCAAGGGGCGTGCGGCGGGGCGCCGCGGGACAGGGGGAGGCTCAAGGGGCGTGCGGCGGGGCTTGCGGGACAGGGGCGGGGGGGGGGGGGTTGGGTGCTCGGGGCGGCGCGGGGCAAGGGGAGGCCCAGGGGGCGGGGCTTGCGGGACAGGGGGAGGCTCAAGGGGCTGCGGCGGGGCTTGCGGGACAGGGGCGGGGGGGGGGGGGGGGTGGGTGCTCGGGGCGGCGCGGGGCAAGGGGAGGCCCAGGGGGCGGGGCTTGTGGGACAGGGGGAGGCTCAAGGGGCTGCGGGGGGGCTTGCGGGACAGGGGCGGGGTGGTTGGGTGCTCGGGGCGGCGCGGGGCAAGGGGAGGCCCAGGGGGCGGGGGGCGGGGCTTGCGGGACAGGGGGAGGCTCAAGGGGCTGCGGCGGGGCTTGCGGGACAGGGGCGGGGGGTTGGGTGCTCGGGGCGGCGCGGGGAAGGGGGAGGCCCAAGGGTGGGGGACGAGCTGGGGGAGGAGGGGGATGTGCATGGGTGGGGGGAGGAGGTCGGGGCAGAGGGAGCAGCGCCGGGGAGGAGGTCGACGCCGGGGAGGGGAGACGAGGGCGGAGGGGCCGTAGGGGATGGGGGAGGTCGGGGCTGCCTCGAGGCTGGGGCGGAGGGGCGGCACCGGGGAGGGGAGGGGAGCTCGGGGCGGAGCTGGGCGTCATGTGGCAGGGGCGGGGGCGGAGAGGGAGGAGGAGGAGAAGGAGGAGGAAGAGGATGGGCAAGAGGAGGAAGAAGAAGAGGATGAGGAAGAAGGTTAAAATGACCTCCTAACCTTTTTTTTAAAGTAATTCCGCCTATGTCCTCAAAGATAACGGCCGTTTGCACTGTGGATGGACGGTCACTAACCCGAGGGGCACAAGTGATAAATTAACAAGTTTTGAGGGGCACAACTGATATTACCAAAAAGATAGGGGCATAACTGAAATTGCGATATCTCGAAGGGGCACAAGTGATAAAATCCCTTGTATATTTGTACCAATTAAAATATTCATTTTATTTATTATTCATTATTTTTATAATTTTATATTTTTTAATTTTGTAAATATTATTTATAATATATGTGTATATTAAAATAGGAATAAAAACATAAAGAAAATGCAAAAAAATAAAGAATTTATAGAAAATACATAGATGAATTGCCTATAAGTATACCTATACAAATAACACCTCTATTTATTAATTGTATAAATTACATCAAAGAAATAAAATAAAAATATCTTTAAGTATATAAAATTAAGTTATAAATATATAAAATAATAAATTTAATTAATAAACCTACCCGACCCCCATTCGAATTTTGAACCCTCTTTTGGCCCATTTTTGCTTCGTTTCTTCAAGCCCTGGATTGAGCAAGGTGACCGTGATCTCTCCGGCTCTCGAGAGGCGAGGTTAGGCAGGACGAGGAGCGTCTCCACCCCATCTCCGGCGAGCTCCGCTGTGAGGTACTATCTCGGGCGTTACCGGCCTTTGAGGTCCGTTTCTTCACTCTTTCTTATATCTCTAGGTTTGTCGTAGCCCTAGGATCCCTCCAGCAATTTTTTCTTCGCTTATTAGCCGTTAAATCACTCCCGACCCTTTCCATTTCGCCTTTTACCTGACACGCCACCTTCGCCACCACCTCGCTGGAGCTTGCTCCGACGAGCATCGATCCCCGCCGTTTCCACTTTCTTTTGCCTACTGGAGGGTCGCGACAATTTGACCACAACCCTCTTAACATCTTCTGCAGGTTCCTGGAGCGATAGCCACGCCTGGAGGTGATTTTGGACTCCGTCGGAGCTACCTGGAGCTCCTCCTCGACCTCGACATAGGCGGAGAGCTCCAGTGGGCGCCGGCGCTTTTGGACGCCAACAACCATCAGAGGAGGACCACATGAGCGTTTCTGGCCACTTCGGAGCTTGAGGGAGCATCAGAGGAGGAAGGACGGGGTCGGGGAAGCTTGCCTCGTCGTGAGTTCTTCCCCGTTCTTCGTCGTCATCTTCCATTTGTCGGATCTCGCCAGTTCTTGGAGCGAAGCAGCGGACACCGGATCTTCTGGAGCTTCAACCATCGGATCCATTAGGGGATCTAATCTCCCCCGTCCGTGCCAACCGTTATCACGTGCCCACAACCTGACGCGTGGCTAGTGGGAGGAGCCCCGCCGTTGGATCTGCACTAGCGTGGGTATTTTGCAGCCTATCCCCGCTACTTTTTGTATTTAATATTAGTACTAAATCTTTCTTCTGCCATGTAATTATTTTGGAACTTTTGCATTCAGCCCCCCATACTATTATTATTTACACTTCAGTCCTCAACCACGTCACCTCATATGACACATCACGTGAGGTGGTAATTTTGTTACGTCACCTCATGTAATATCACCCCTGGGCTTTCATAATTTATGATTCAGTGCTGAAACGTTTTATCTAAGTTATAACTTTTTGGTATTATTACAATTAAGCCCCCAAATTTTGTTATAATTACGATTCAGTCCCTACCACCGGTGCACGTGTTCTGACACGTGATTTTTGGAGATTTTGCAGGGAAGCCCTCGGGGCTTTGTATATTTATAATTGGCCCTATAACTTTTTGAGCACGTTTAATATTTTTTGTGAAATTTACACTTAAGCCCCTGGGCTTTCACATATTTACAAAAATACCCCTGTTAGGAGTGTATTTTCTCTTTATTTCTAGTATTTGTTTCATGCATATATAAAATTCGAAAAAATCTCCAAAAATAGCCCTAGTTTCCTAGAGCATTGAATTTTAACGCCATATTTTTATTTTACATTTTTGAAGCATTTTATTATTTATAAAAAGTCAAAAACTCCAATTTTTATCCCTATTTGTAGAAGAAAATATATAAAAATTATAAAATCATTTTAAAAAATTCTCAAAAAATATATTTTGTGTATTTTTATATCTTTGACCTTCAGACCAAAAACTACAAAAAATATAAAAGAAAAATTAAAAATAGAAAAACTCTAAAAATCTCTATAAAAATATATAAAATCCAGAAAAAAATCCAAAAATTATATTTTCTGCTTCTTAATTTTCGTAATTTTAATATCTTTATTTTAAAATTAATTTGGAGAATTTTTAACCTTGTTTGATATTTTTTATCTCCATTTTAATTCTGAATATTTTCTTTATTCCCTGTTTTGAGTATTGTTGACTTTAAAAATACCAAAAAATTAGCAAAAATAAAGAAATATCATAAAAACATTAAAAAATTATATAAAACTCAATAATATTTATTTCCTATATTTTTTATTATTTTTTATATATTATCTCTCTCTTACCTATATTGTATATATATGGCATATAGCTTTATATCCTATTTTATAATTTAAAAGAAAAAGAAAACACAAAAAATATATAATATAAAAAGAAAATATAAAATCAAAAAATATAAATAAAAATATAAAAATATATAATTAAAAATAAAATGAAAAAATTAAAAATAAAAAAAAAATAAAAAATCCACAAAACAAAAAATAGCACATCTATAGACAAATACACCACAGTCGCTTTTGAGCATTTTTGCCCCGATCTACCTGCTTGTTCCCTGTGTTCGACACTCTACATATACTTGCACCTATACACATCTTTGTTATTGAGTTATAATAAATTTTAATTCTACACTGTTTTTCATTGTTTGATCATTGTTGTGGGTTATTGTTATTTGAAGTCCAGATTTTGTGTGGTCGATTCGATGACTGTGTTCCCGCCTTTTGTGGAACACAAGACCGCTCGATTTTCCGCTTCAACAACGCTTCGGTGATTTCTAATCTAATCTTTCTTTCATTTTGTTTGCTGGAAATTATTTATTGCTTTATCTTTCCTGGACCGCGCCCTAATTTATGTTTCCATTTAATTAATCGGTTCATGGTTGCATTATGTAATCGGATAATGAATGGGAAACACGTGATTATCATGATGTTAATCGTAACGTTGCTCTGTCAATTGATTTGGATCCGTTGTATTACTGTTTAATATATACACTGTTTATCCTGTTTACATCATTTTTTTCATTTTAATTGTATTGTTTTCAGATATTGGACGAGGGGTTGTAATCATGCTTACATCTCGGAGATAAGAAAACCTAATACGGTGCTATTAAATTCCAAGTCTTCCCTAACCAGGAGAGATGACAGAATTTCGTGGTTCAAACTCTTTGCTGTTATGCTCTCACAATTTTTGGCTCTCACATGTTCAACCCTATTTATATATGGCTGATCCTGTGAGAGCCAAAAACTGTGGGAGCATGAGAGCAGTGAGTCTGAACCACTAGATTCTATCAATTCTCTCCTGATTGATTGGAGGATGAGAGAGATGAGCATAATTTAGTGGTCCAAATTCACTACTCTCATGCTTTCACAATCTAGGGCTCTCACATTATCAGCTCTCTCCCGCCCCTCTCTCTCTCTATATATATGACAGATTATGTGAGAGCCAAAAACTGTGAGAGCATGAGAGCAGTGAGTCTGGACCACTAGATTTTGCTCATCACTCTCCTCCTACAATTAATCAACATAATATAATGGTCCAAACTTACTGCTCTTATGCTCTCACAGTTTTTGGCTCTCATAAGATCAACCCTCTATATATAGGGTAATTGAGGCTGCCCCCTCGGGGGAGCTAGCTTGGCTCCCCACCCCCATTTTCCCCATTTTTTTTATTTTTTTTGAAAAACGCTTTCATGAATTTTGTTATTATATCCCTATATTATGCCATTTAAATTTCGTATGAAATAGAGATTCCTACAACCTCCATCCAGACGTGGTCGGTTTTAATAATTCTACGACCGTTAAAAAATGTCTGTCTAGATGGAGGCTGTAGGAGTGTCTGTTTCGCACGTAACTTAAATGAAATAATATAGAGATATAGTGATGAATTTCCACAGATTTATTTTCAAAAAAAATAAAAAAATGAGGTGGGTGGAGCCAAGTTAGCTCCCCCAGGGGACATCCCCATTTTTCACACACATGCACGCACGCACATACGCACACATACATGCACACACACACACACAGAGATATGATTTCCTTCCAATAGGATGCGGTCATTCCTGAGTTCAAAAAGATCACCCTTTTTGTAAAAAAACATAATGACTTTAGTAGAATACGTATACAATTTGTATTATAATGTGCAGTTTTAATGCTTGTATTATAATGTACAGTTTTGTGTGCACTTTTATATCTATAACGTGCAGTTAAAATATAAACTGTTTACGTATTCTACTAAAGTTTCACATTTTCTACAAAAAGAGGGTTGCCTTCCTTAATTCAATATATATGGGAAAAATGGGTCTGCCTTCGGGGGGAGCTAACTTGGTCCCCCTGCCCCATTTTCCCATATTTTTAATTTTTTTTGAAAAATAAATATGTGGAAATTCATCACTATATCCTAACATTACGACATTCAACTTTTGTGAGAAAATGGAGACTCCTATGGTCTCCATCTAGATAATCATTTTTAACGGTCGTAGAATTTTTGAAATCGACCCCATCTGGATGGAGGTCGTAGGAGTCTCTGTTTCACACGAAATTTGAATGATATTTTAAAAATCATAGAAGTATTTTAAAAAAATAAAAAAATATGGGAAAATGAGACGGGGAGAGGAAATTAGCTCCCCTCAAAGGACAACCCTTTTTACTCTATATATACATACAAATATATATGTTTAAACGAAGATATGCATTTACTGATTCTCTAGGCTTGGTTAAGCAGAATCCACCCATGACCATGAGGTTAAGCAGAATCCACCCATGACCATCAAGCATACTGCATGGAATTGTTAACATTATATGCTTTGTTGAAGTAAATTTTATTGCATTTCATACTTGTAAAGACCTTTTTTAGCTATTGCAATAAATATATTATTGTGAAGAATCAACATTAATTTGAGGAAATAACTCGGTAATATTCAAGACTTTTTTTAAAGTTTTACTTTTCGAGTTATAAATAAAAATTTCTCTAAAAAGCACAGATAATGCTCGCTTACGGAAAGATGAAAGAACGGTGATTAACCTTTTCTCCTAGCTAGTTGATTAGATAAGGCCACATCATTCTTTTACTTACCTAATAATAGACATACTACCCGCTATAGATCTTAAAACTCATTTCACACAACCTCAACTATATCATGCATTAGCATTAACTCTTAATCCTTTAACAAATTCATGGAATCTGTACCACCTAACATTGACTCTCCTTCATTCAATAATTTTCCAAAATTTGTACCGATTAACACAAAATTTCACCCCTCAACCAAAGCTATTTTCCTGACAGGACATGCTCTACACCAAAATGCCATGTTAAGCATCTGAATTTTTTCCCGTTCAGGGCATCGATCGGTAAACCGTTCGCTGACTAACCCAGGTAATAAATGCAATCGGCGAATGGTTCGCCATTTCGAGCCAAACTTCTCAAATTTCATTTATATTGGAAATGAGACTTTAATATAAAATGAGACTTTCACTATATTATTTCGATACGAAATTTTGTCAAAATATTTGATTATATTTTTTATATCATTTCTATATATTTTTTAAATATAAATTTAATAAAATACATCACTTTCATTATTAAATATATAATACAATTGAGTATAGTTGTTTTATTTTAAGCATGTTATATTGAATGTTTTACGTTAAATTTATTGCAATTCTCGTCTTGATTATTTTGAAATAAGAATATTTTATGATATTTTATGGTTGAAATTAAAATAAGATAAGATAATAAATTTTCAAAACATCGAGAGACAACATCATAATATTTTAATTAAACATGTTACATCCGAATACTTATAACATTAAATAAAATTTAATTAAATTGCAGTACATTCATGCCCCTTAGTCATGACTTCGATCGTATTCGCTCCCCACATAGTACGCTCAGACGGGCATATTTCGACGTAATTGTGTAATCCAAATCCGCTAGCTTGGCGTACAGATCTTCCTCCTCATCGTATACATCAGTGTACAGAGAAGTCTTGTTCTGTAAACTCTCGGCCATAGCACGGGGGATGGATTACGGAGAGTAGTTAGTGAACCGAGAGTCCATAGACTGAATCGGCTGATTCAGCGATCGCTTCTCCTCTGAGGGGTACTCCACAGGGGCCTTAATCTATACAGGGCAAGTGCCATGTCAGAATCATGGATATAACCCTCAATAAGCTCGACCCGATGCGGCCGTGACATAACATCTAGAGCCGATGATGTAGCGCTAAGTGGTTGTCGCAATGATTGTGGTAGAGTGACTGCAGCACGACATGATGCATCAGAAATGAATGGTATACATACTGCTAAGAATCGATTGTGTGGGAGACGCACTGACTTGCGAGTCGTAAAGTGAGTTTTTGCCATAACCTGCACGGACACAATTACATTTGAAATGGTTTAAAATGAAATTATATTAAGGTCATTAATAAGAACAAACAACAATCAATGATAATATTTATCACTTTAATTTAAAATTTACAACTAAGCATGTGATAGAAGTAAATGACAAATATAACATTACATTGATGAGAATAACGTCATTACATTAAAGAGTAAAATTTCATCGTTGATACAATTACACATTAATCAAACATTTGTCGTGCCTTAGAAAGAATCTTGATAATCTAGCCCTACGACATATACTACCTCTACTAGAAGTACTTACACTCTCCACACTTGGCTTTCGTGGTTGTTCTCTAACCGAAGTGTTCTATCAAGTTGTGGAGGTTGTTGCTGATGCTGCGGTGATCGCTGCTCATGCTGAGGAGCATGCTGCTGTTGGTGTAGATACATGGGATTCGGTTGAGGTGGATGTGGTAGAATATGGAATGAAGGTACACGGTCTGGATCTGCATAGTATGAAAAACCAACGCCAGGTTGAGGAGGAATATATCGCAGGTTAAGTACTCTGTGAATGTCTGCATAGGTGGGGTTAGGCCCCAAAAGTCATGAGATTGTGAATGTTGAGTAAGTTGTCTCTATAAAATCATACACCATTGCATGCCTTGTCTGAGATGGTCCTGTCTCGGTATCATGAGTACCAATAACATACTGATGTAGAGAAGAAAAAGTAGTTGTGGTGGGTCCAACAACCTCGTGAGCGGTTGAGAAGAAAGGGACTACTGAGGGCTCATTCGAGTAAGAGTACCACATATGGGTACTATGTCATTGGATCCATCAATCCAAAGTTATGTAATGCCGAGTCCAGTAAACTAATGACATTCTGCAACTCTGAGCTAAGATGTCGATTATATTAATCCAAAGTTATGTAATGTCAGTCTTTTGACGATCTGTCGATCGATGCTTTGAACGGGCAAAAAATTCAGATGTCCTTACAAGACATTTGTCTTATAAGAAATAGCTCCCTCAACAATTATCTGGTTTATCTCCAATCACCAAATAACGTATGGTCACTAATATCAATGGGAAACACGCTTCAAAATCTCAATATTTTATGTGCTTATATAAAATTGTCTACGATATACAAAAATTTAGATAAATTTCTCCTCAGGCTGATTTCATCCAAGCCGTCAAATCCACATCGCATCTCCGATGTCATAGTAAACAGAGTCTCGGACCGGACTAACGACGCGCACGGCGGAGCTCCAACGCCTCGCCGCCGTCTCGTCACCATGGCCGATAACCATGAAGCCCCCAAGAATAGCCCCTCTGCCGCCGCCACCAATCCCCTCCCCTCTGCCCGTCCCGACCGCGATGTCTACACCATTCCCCTTCGCTCCAGTCCGTACCCCAAACCCACTCTCCTCTCCTCTCTCTCTCTCTCCAGGATCAGTAATTACGGTTTCGGTTGTCGATTTCTCTGACGCCTTCCTTGCAGGTTGGTTCAGGTGGGACGAGATTCACGACACCGAGCGGAAGGCCCTCCCAGAGTTCTTCGGGAGCACCGCACACCTCTCCAGGAACCCTAGGGTTTACAAGGAGTACCGCGACTTCATCATCAACAAGTACCGGGAGGACCCCTCCCGGAGGATCAATTTCACCGAGATCCGCAAGTCCCTCGTCGGGGATGCCGGGTTGCTGCGAAAGGTCTTCGATTTCCTCGATGCCTGGGGTCTCGTGAACTTCTCAGCCGCCGGCGGAGCCGAGGAGGTGCTCCCGGCGGTTTCCGTCGAGGAGGGACTTCCCGGGGGGATAAAGGTGCATTTCCCCCTCTCGACGAAGGGGATCGAGCCGCCTTCAAGGGTGGCTGGGAGCTCGGGGCGGAAGGTGGGCGGGATGAGGGCGCCTCCGCTGTCGTCTTACTCAGATGTGTTCACAGATGCCAATGGTGCAGTTTGTGGGTTTTGCGGGGAGAGGTGTTCGGAGGTTTGTTACCGATCAAAGAAGGTAATTTTTTTCCTTACTGAATTCTTGGATTGTTTTTAGTATTTTGTCTGCATCATTTATCTACTACCTATAGTAATTCATTTGAACATCTTCAAAATCATGGTTGTAATCCCGGATGATTGCCGCTGCTTGTATGCATCTAGTTGTTTGCACTCTTGCCTAATTATATCCTTGCCGTATCTTGGTTGCCTATGATATTGTGAGTGTATTTCAGACTTTTATTAACAATGTCTATCTTGTTATGTCATGTTCTTCTATCGGGAAATTTAGATACAATAAATGAATTATAATTAAAATAAATATATTGGTTCTTGCTTTTGGGCTGGGTATTGAGAACCGGAGCATCAATATAGGATAAGTTGAAGCATGTGAATACATCGAGAAGATGATGTTAAAACTCTTCACCTTGACATCGTGTGTGCATGGGCAGGCGGGGGCACGTGTCTAAGTACAAGATGATGACAAGATTTTCCCTGAATTCCATTTACATTTTAAGACATTTTCTTGTAAAAAGGTAAAGCATTTGGAAAGAAAGTAAAAATGGCTGGGGTTCTTCCTAGTTAAGAGGCAATTGTGATTGTAGTTGATTTTAGATATCTAATGCACTCGTATCTGGAAACTTGTAAGCATAAGCTGTTGACTTGGGCAAGCGTTCCTTCGATGGGTTTAACATCATTTTATATTTTAGTTTTTTTGGGTCTCAATTTTGTCATCCATTATTTATGCAGGGAGGTCTTCCAGTGTGTATAAAGTGCTTCAAAGAGGAGAAACACGAGGAGACAAATTCAGAAGTGGATTTCGAATGTAGCGACGATGTGGAAGGAAGTGAGAAAGCTATCAGGAATGAATGGGCGGATGTGGAGACTCTACATCTTTTGGAATCTGTAATAGCAAAGCGAAACGATTGGGAACTTGTTTCTGATCAAGTTAAAAGGAATAAGCTTGATTGCATTGCAAAGTTAATACAATTACCTTTTGGTGAACACATGTCGAGCTTTGGTAGTACCATACACAGTAATAGTAATTTAAGAACCAAGGAGTCAAATCTGCAGCGCTTAGATAAATACGAAAATGGAGACTTGAAACATTCTGAAAGCTATGCTCCTGCTGACAGTGAAGATATAAATGAGGAAAAAATTTGTGAACCTCTTGCAAAGAGAAAATGCATCACATTGCCCGATGCTAGTATCTCTCTAATGGATCAGGTAGTTTGCTTCCAAACTTGTTTGTTTCGTGTTAATACCCCTGTCATTTAACAATTTGTTAGGTTAGGTAGCTGATTTGTCTACTGTGGCTGGACCACATGTTGCAACCTCAGCAGCTGAAGCTGCAATTGCAGCATTATGCAGAGAAAATGTCTATGCCAGAAAAGTCTTTAAGATTGGCAATTCCGCCATTGAGGAGTCTGCACCGAGGATATCAGATGCCTGGCCAAAAAGGTTACTTTATGCCTGTTGGTATTAATAAATATATATTTAACGTTTCAAAAAATTCTTTGATAGATGATTTTGATAAACAAAGATACAAACTAATGGATCAGTTTGATAAATAACATATAAACTGATCGTCTGCGATTTTAATCCATCAGGGAATCCAAGGATGAAGATAATTTGTCACAGGATCAGTTGAAAGTTCTCGGTAACTATTCTCTTTAAGATGTTTCGTAGTTTTGCTCACATGTTATGTTGCTAAGTTTTCTTTCTGAGGTTAAACGTAAATGATGGTACACGGTTCTTTCTAGGATTTGTGTGTACTGAATATTTATTGAAATGTTTTCAGGACTGTATATAGTTGATGTGCTTTTCAAAACAAAATGTAGGAAATGGAACTTAATGAACAGGAAGAGCGTGCCTAAATTAATTTTTTCAATCAGGTTGTGTGCCAATCATCATCCAGGGGTTTGACACCTGTAGCATGAGGGAGCTTGAACCTGTTCTTTTGTGGTTCCATGGGACATTAGTTTCACATAATTATGAGGATGTGTCTTATTGGTTGGTTGTGTGAGATGTAAGTTGTAATTATGCCAACAATCATCCAGAGGTTCGACACTTGTAACATGTGGGAGCCCGAATCATTATTTTTGTGCTTCCAAAGGCATTTAATTTGGCAAAATCCTGAGGATATGTCCTATTAGTGGATTTTGTTTCCTTGGATAGGATGTAAGCTGTAATTATTGCTAATTTTTTAATCCAGGTTGCACCATATTGATGAAATGGATCCTCCTTCATGCACAAATGCATGCCCGCATACCATGAAAATCCACTGTAATTCAACAACAGATTGTCTTAAAAGAGGAACATCACACCACCCATCCTATCATCACCACACACAGATACCGAAAAAGCACTTCCATTAGAAGTATTTCATCTGTTATAAATTCATAGAAGTATGTGTGATGCCGTCCTACAGAAGTCCACTATGTGGATGATTTTCTTTTATTTTATTTTGAAGCAAGACAAACTTTCAGTAAGCATTTTTTTTATGTTCCATTTGCTTGGAAGATGGCCTGTATGCTTCAACCAAGTGGATGGTAAGGCGATGAGGACAACTCTTTTCTCAAAATGAAGATCATTATTAGGAATCTACTGATCCACTGGGGAAAAATATATTGAAACCCACCTTCGCATGTTTCCCCCTCTTTTCCTTCAAAAATAATATTTTTTTGAGCAGTGAGGAAGGAGGGAGGAGGAAATTGGGGGTGAGGACATGAATTGAAGCATGCCAAACCACATTTGGGGGGTGGGGGGAGTTGAAAAAAAGCGTGGAGAGGAATAATTCCAATGACTACCCAAACTTCAAATCATTCAAAAATATCCTTTACATTTGTATAGGTGAGTTATCTTTATGGTAGCCGTTTGGCCTGATGCATAGTGAGGGGAAAATAGAAGGGGGGAGCGGGGCTAGGAGCGTGGCAGATGCTTTGCGGTTGAAGCGGGGAGGGAAGAGTAAGGAGAGGGCCACTGATCTAGAGGGAGGGGATGTAGAGGAAGATGGAAGGGTCTCCAATGTTGACGAAAGAATGTCAGAGGTGGCAACAAAGATCCATGTCGTTGAGGCTCGGGTGGGGGAGCAAGGGCTTGAATGGCAATCGCTATGGAAAGAACACAAGCACAAGAACCTAATTGGCAGCATGATGCTACAAGTGTGGTGATGGGGAACATCTCTCCTTATCCTGCTCGGCAGTTGCGATACTGTGGTTCCGAAGCGGTCAACTTGGTCATTGTCGTTGTGAATCTCAGATGCGAGGCATTTGGAAAAAAAGGAAGGTTGACATGCAAAACCTGGTGATGATCACATAATTTTCGAGGTTGAAGGGTGAACTCTCTAGACAAAAAGAAGGGATGAGGTTGATTGATGATGTGGTTATCGGGGAAGGCCCTATGGAGGAGTTACGATGAATTCATGTGATGATGGAGTGGGTGGCAGATGAAGAGATTTAGGTGGATGCAATGTAGCTCAACGACTCAATTTTTCATGTCTCTGGTTTATATGAAGATGGGGTTTCACAAGTGATGGCTGTATCTTTGTCGGATGTGCTAGGTTCGGTAGTTTGGGGTCGTCCGTGCACTTTCGATGGAGCATCAAGGGAGGTGAGGTTAAAATGGAGATTATCGGTGCCCCGTTTCATTCTTAGGAAGTGGACCAGATGAAAATTCTTCTGGCATCGTTTAGAAGCGTTGTTGAAGTTCTAAGTTCGAGGCTGGGGGCGAGGAGAGCCTCGTTGCGATTTTGTTGCTCGAAGGTTCAAAGCTGAAGGACCCCACCTGGATGGAGTTGGCCATAGGTTGAAGTGTTGTTCCTGTGATGCTGATGGTCAGAGTCGATAATGTGCGCCTATTGGTGTCGATGATTCCCATTACTGAACCACCGTGAAGGTTTTAGAGGGAGTTACGACATCTTTTAGGCTTCCCAACTTTCGAGAGAAGGCACTGTTACTTCACAAGCATTAAATCCTAATGCTACCTAGAGTTTTGCTAATGCAGTAAAATGCGGATCAACTCTTCACGCTTCATCTTTTGGTTGCTTTACCAATCCGAGAATCCTACTCGAACACAAGAATCGTGTTCCCAGGTCGTTTAGGGTGCGTTTGGTACGCGGGTTAGGGCAGGTTAAACTGGTAGAGGGTAACCTGTTTTTGTGTTTAGGTGTTTGGATAGTGGGTTAAACCAGGGGTGGGTTAGAAGTGGGTTTGTTGTGATATGATTGTGTTGAAGGTTGAAAAAGTGAGTAGTTATTGTGATGTGATTGTATTGAAGTTTTGAAAAGTGAGTAAAATTGGAGTAGTTTATAATTTTTATATGATATGATGGTATAATATATTATTTTTTAATGGAATTGATGATGGAGAATTGATTTATTTAATTTTTTTTAAAAAAGATAAAAAGTGGGGCCCACATATGAAAGAGAATGGGTGGGTTAAGGGGGGTAATCTCCCCAAAGGGGAGTTTAACCCATGAACCGAACGGGGCCTTAATGGTTTTCTAGCTAGCAGGGTGATAACTTGTGTTGTCACTGGCCCTGATGCTGTAAAAAAAAAACTTGTGTTGGCACTGGCCCTGATGCTGTCACCAATCTGGAGGTCTGCAATGATGGTCCTTTTGTGGATTTGGTCACTGTTTTGGTTTTGGCTAATGTGTTGGATCTTCCCGAGGCTGTGGACCCTAATGCTGAAGCATGTCGTCTTTCAAGTTCGAGTCTGAAGCTCAACACAGTCGGGTCTTTATCGAGATTGGGGTTTGACGACTTTTTATCCGACTCTGCTGTGCCACCATCTTGCAGTCGATGGTGCTCCTTGTCACTCTAGCTTCACAGATTTCTCTTGTGGAAAGGACACCATCTGTTGTCGATGTTATTGGGGGAGTCAAATCTGGGAATTTCAGCGTGGGATGGGTCACTCCTTTCCTGGACATTCGGTGGTGGTGCCACAAAAGGTGAGGAGAAGCTTGGTTCCCAGCAGGATATGGTGATATTCTCGCACAAAAGATAAAGAGTAGACACTCTTAGTTGGGAACATACGTTAGTTGGAGGGCTCCCAAAGGAGCTGCGACACGAGGGTTGAGGGTGGAATGGATCAGCCTAAGGAGACACTGAATTCGATACCGAAGGTGGCATAAGTTATGGAGGATTTAAGGGTACCAGAGGAAGATGATATTGATATTGACTCGGAGAGTCAGGCGGAGGCATTATATCATATGGTGGTGGCACAATGTATGTGGATTCAAGCGGCGGGAAGTATTATCCCCTTGATTTCCCGATGAAGCTTGTGACATGACATGGAATGGAATGTGCATAGCTTGGGCCAACAAAAAAAGGGTGGCGGTTGTGTCCTTGCTGGGATAGTGGAAATGCATGTCTTGTGTTTGCTGGAACCAAAAATTGAGTCCTGTGAGGTGGAGTTCAATTTCGGGTCCTTGCCTCATGGATTTCAGGATAATGCTGACGATTTTGAAGGGATTGCGATGACTTGGAATGGTAACCTTTTAAACATGGTGGGGGAACTGGTTTTGATGCAAGGGATGAACACTGGGTTGGGCTAGCCCAACCCAGTACGAAGCCTAGCCCATCTAGCTCGACCTAACTCAATCCCAAAAATAAAATAGGTTGGTGCTTGGACTGTAATCTAGGCCCATATTTTTTGGGTTGGGCTTGGGCTGATGTTGGCCCAAAACTGATAGCTTACTAACCCAACCCAAGGTATGTATCCAACCCCAACCCACTTAGCATGACCACTCATCTCCAAACTAAAATCCCCAGGACGGCCCCGATATCCCAATATTAGATCCCAAATCCTATCCCCCCCTTTTCCAATTTTTCATCCCCCTTCTTCCTCCACCAACGAAACCCTACCACAACATCCCCCTGACCACATACCGTCCATGCTCACTCTTTTTCTCCCTTGCCCACACCATCATCACCTTGCCCTTTCCTGCATGATGCTACCACCATCTCCTTCCTTGTGAAATCGCCATAATGACCCTTTCCACTTCGCCTTTGACACTTCAACATCGCCATTAACCTCCCCATCCCGTCGGCCCTCTCCGCGTGGCTGCACTAGTGTTTATCTCCGTAGCCCGCAGACTTTGCCATTACCGATATTCCATTGTTGATACAGATCCGTGTCATATCGATCCCATTATCCCAAGTTCTGATAATGTATCTACTACTCAATTATGGTTGATTAACTTCTGTGAGTCTTGTTTTTATTTTTTTTCCTTATATTCTATTACTTGATATTGGCTTTAGAATTCTTTGCTAATATCCAATTACACAATCGAGATTTCTTTCTATTACTAATGCTGAGATTGGAATTCGGATGTATCCTGCATTCTTATTTAGCCTAGTTGCATTCAGATTCTCCCAAGCTTTTTGAGAGGATCTGGATAAGATTTTGTAAGGAATCCCACAAAGAGAGATGATTTGCATAGGTGGAGATCTTAATAGACATGTGGGAAAGGATGCTTCAGGATATGCTACTGTTCATAGAGGCCATGTTTCGGGGATAGAAATAAAGAGGGAAAAGTCATTCTGGATTTTGTTACTGCATATGATCTTTTCATAGCAAACACTCTCTTCAAGAAGAGGAAGGAGCATTTAATTACTTATAAGAGTGGCTCGACCAGAACACAGATAGATTATTTTGCGTTGAGGAGGAGAGATCGGTTGTGTTGTAAAGACTGCAAAGTAATCCCAGGAGAGAGTTTAACAACCCAACATCGCTTGCTAGTCATGGATGTGCAAATAAAAGGGCTAGTAAAGAAAAGAATGGTCCCCTAGATCACTAGAACTAGATGGTGGAATCTTAAACTGAAGCAATCGAGCTTCAGGGAGAAGGTTTTAGATGACTTATATTGGGATTGTAGCGAAAGTGCAAACAAGATGTGGGAGGCGGTAACATCTTGTATCCGAAAGGTAGCCAAAGAGATGCTAGGCGAGTCAAAGGAAGGAGCTTTATGTCAAAAGGAGGCTTGGTAGTGGAGTGAAGGGGTGCAAGAGAAGCTAAAAATTAAAAGAGCATGCTTTAAAGCTATGTCTAAGGATAGAACAGATGAATTGTCACAAATTACAAAATAACGACGAAGGAAGCAAAGAAGGCTGTAAACGAAGCTAAGTCAAAAGCTTATGAAGTTTTGTACAAAAACTTGACTCTAAGGAGGCCATAAGGATATATTCAGGTTGGCCAAAGCAAGAGAAAGAAAGACCAAAGATCTTTTCTCAAGGGAGATGTATTAAGGATGAGGAATGTCGCGTGCTTGTTCTTCAGAAGGATATAGAGACTAGATGGAAGCAATATTTCCATAAACTTTTCATTGAGGAAGGAAATAGAGAGATCACTTTGGGTGATCTAGCTAGTAGTGAAAGTTGCTTGAATCGTGCAAGCTATAGATGAATACAAAGAAAGGAAGTTGAGGAAGCTGTGAAGGTTATGAGACCTGGGGAAGGTGTAGGACCGGATGACATCCCTGTAGAAGTATAGAGAGTTTTAGGTGAGCGTGGTTTGACTTGGCTTACGAATTTATTTAATGTTATTTGGCGAAGCAAGAAAATACCTGAAGATTGGAGGAGTATCGTTGTGACTCTTTATAAGAACAAAAGAGACATTCTAAATTGTTCAAATTACAGAGGTATCAAGCTGATGAATCACACTATGAAAATTTGGGAACGTGTGATCGAAAGAAGGTTGAGGCAAGTTTCCAAAGTAAAAGAAAACAATTCACATTCATGCCAGACCGCTCAACTATTGAATCCATCTATTTGCTGAGGAGATCATTAGATATTTATAGAGCCAAAAGGAAGAACCTTCATATGATTTTTATTGTTTTGGAGAAGGCTTATGATTCTGTCCCACGAGAGATATTGTGGAGAGTTTTGGAGAAGAGACAAGTACATGTCCTATACATTAACCTCATAAAGGATATGCATGATAGAGCTTTATCTTGTGTAAGGATCCAATCTGGGAGGACTGACTATTTTCACATCAACATTGGTTTACATCAAGGTTCAACTTTGAGTCCATGTCTTTTTACTTTGATCATGGACGAGTTGACAAGTCACATTCAGGATGAGATACCTTGATGTATGTTATTTGCTGATGATATTGTGTTGATTGAAACTAAAGGATTTCGTTTAAGTAGGGCTAAGACGGGATATATGGAGTGCACCTTTGATGGAAGCAATGGTGAAGGAATTGATGTGAAGATTAGTGACAATAACATTCGGAAGAGAGATTCTTTTAGATATCTGGGATCTATTTTGCAACATGATGGGGAAATTGATGGAGATGTTACTAATAGAATAAATGCATGCTGGCTAAAGTGGAGAGGAGCCTCTGCTGTTCTCTGTGATAAGAAAATTCCTTTAAAAATTAAAGGAAAGTTTCACAAAGCAACCGCAAGACCTGCTATGCTTTATGGATCTGAATGTTAGCCTGTGAACCATAGATATGTGCAGAGAATGGCTGTAGCAGAAATCAAAATGCTAAGGTGGATGTGCGGACACACATGTAAAGATCGGATTCAGAATGATGCAGTCAGAAAGAAAGTTGGTGTAGCTCCGATCGCGGATAAGATGCGAGAAAACCGCTTAAGATGGTTTGGTCATTTGCAAAGAAGATCAGCGGATGCACCGGTTAGGAGATGCGAGTGTTGGGATGTTGAGTCGGCTAAGAGAGGGCGAGGACAGTCCAAGAAGTGTTGGAAAGAGACTATACGAAGGGATCTTATTTTTTTGGATATAAGCCCGAGATTGACCCAAGATAGATCTGAATGGAGGCGAAGAATCCATGTAGCCGACCCTACTTAATTGTGGAAAAAGGTTTTGTTGTTGTTGATATTGTGTTGATTGAAGAGACTAGAGATTGAGTAAATGAGAAGCTTGAGGTCCAGAGACATACATTGGAGACTAAAGGATTTCGTATAAGTAGGGCTAAGACTGAATATATGGAGTGCACCTTTGTTGGAAGCAATGGTGAAGGATCGAGGTGAAGATTGGTGACGATAACATTCAGAAGAGAGATCTTTTAGATACTTGGGATGTATTTTGCAAGATGATAGGGAAATTGATGGAGATGTAACTAATAGAATAAATGGAGGCTAGCTAAAGTGGAGAGGGGCCTATGCTGTTATCTGTGATAAGAAAATTCATTTAAAAATCAAAGAAAGGTTTTACAAAGCAACCGTGAGACTTGCTATGCTATATGGATTTGAATATTGGCATATGAACCATGGACATGTACAAAGAATGGCTTTAGCACAAATGAAAATGCTAAGGTGGATATGTGACACATGTAAAGATCGAATTCGGAATGATGCAATAAAAAAGAAAGTTGGCGTAGCTCTGATCGAGGATAAGATGCGAAAAAACCGCTTAAGATGGTTTGGTCATTTGCAAAGAAGGTCAGCTTATACACCAGTTAGGAGATGCGACTTTTGGGATGTTGAGCCGGCTAAGAGAGGGCGAGGGCGTCCTAAGAAGTGTTGGAATGAGACTATACGAAGGGATCTTAATTTTTTGGATATAAGTCCGAGATTGACCTAAGATAGATCTGAATGGAGGTAAAGAATCCATGTAGCCGACCCTAGTTAATTGTGGTAAAAGGCTTTGTTGTTGTAGTAGTTGGTCTTCCTTCAGTTCAAACAATTCATCATGTTTCATGATTGAATCTTACTTTTAGATTCTCATCCTTCCTATTGCACCATTACTATTTAATTGCCAGTTTACCTTTTTTTATTGCATCATCTTAACTTCTTCTCAACTCTATAGTGGTGGCTTAAATATATGAATGCTTGATTTGTTGAATGGACTTGGGCCTGTGCCCTATAGGGCTCAACCCAAGACTGACCCATGCTCATCCCCATTTGAGCACTCTACGGCACTCGTTCTGAAAAGCGGAGGAGATCAGGTAAGGTGCATGGTGTCTTCCATTTATGACATCTCAGCTCAGGGTGTCCCTAAACATTATTTTCTAGGCAGAATTGAGGGAGGCGAGAGCGAGATTCTCGATGTTGACTTGGATCATTAGTGGTTGTGGAAAGGGAGAAAGAAAAAGTGTTATTCGTCGTAGCCTAGAGCTCTCTTATATAGGAGAAAAGCTCTTGAGCAAATTACATAGATAGCCGAAAGAAATAGGAAAAATTACAGGATAACATTTAAAGAGATATAAATATCTCAACACTCTCCCTCAAGCTGGAGCATAAATATCTATCATGCTCAGTTTGGAATAACAACAGGTAAATGGCCCCTTAGCAAGGGCTTTGGTGAACATGTCAGCAATCTGATCTCTTGAAGTAACATGAGAAGTGCAGATAAACCCTTTTTGAATCAAATCTCGGGTGTAGTAGCAGTCAACCTCAATGTGCTTTATTCTTTCATGAAAGGTCGTATTATTTACTATAAATAGTATGGCTTGACTATCACATTGTAGATGCATAGGAAGTGGCACCTCCATAGTTAGGTCAGTTAGAACGGACTTGACCCACATCATTTCTTTGTTCCCTTGGGCCATTGCCCTATACTCTGATTCTGTGCTAGATCTGGCCACAACAGTCTATTTCTTGCTCTTCCATGTAACCAGTGAACTGCTTATAAACACAATGAAACCTGAAGTTGACTTCCTGTCCTTGGGACACCCAACATAGTCTGCATCTGCACATCCTGACACTGTAAGGGTGGTATCTCTCTTGAATAGAAGTTCTGCACCTAGAGAAGATTTGAGATACCTCAAGATCATGTTGACTGCATCCATGTGAGACTGCCTAGGTTGCTCCATAAATTGGCTAACCCTGCTGACAACAAACGATATATCAGGCCTGGTAATTGTGACGTACAATAGCTTTCCTACCAGCTTTTTGTACTGTCTCTTATCTACCTCTGCAGAATCATCATCATATAGCCGTGCATTGGGATCCATTGGAGTAGTGGCAGGTCTACATCATATCATACCCGTCTCAGATAAGAGATCAATGACATATTTCCTTTGCGTCATTACCATTCCCTGTTGGTTTCTTGCAAATTCTAGACCAAGAAAGTACCTCAGCTTACCAAGATCCTTGGTAACGAACTGTTGTCTAAGAAAATCCTTGGCTGCCTGAATTCCTTCATTATCACTACCTGTGACAACAATATCATCCACGTAAACTAGAATTGCAACAATACCCTTCTCTGTCCTCTTAACAAATAGAGAATGATCTGCAGTCGATCTGACAAAATCCTGTAGTTCAATCAACTCCGAGAGCTTCTGAAACCAAGCCCTCGGACTCTGCTTAAGGCCATATATGACCCCATACTAGACTCCCCCTCAGCAGTAAACCCCAGTGGTTGCTGCATATATACTTCTTCGTGCAAATCACCCTATAAGAATGCATTCTTGACATCTATTTGGAAAAGGGGCCAGTCCTTTACCACGGCAACAACAATAAGAATACATAGTGTATGGTGATGCGCAACTAGCGAAAATGTGTCTTGATAGTCCACACCATAAGTTTGGGTGAATCCCCGAGTAACCAACCGAGCTTTGTATCTGTCCACAGATCCATCTGCACGGTGTTTAATAGTAAACACCCACTTACTGCCAACAACAGACGCACTTAGGGGAGCAGAGACAACACTCCATGTACCATGAGATCGTAAAACAACCATCTCTTCTCCATAGCAAGTCGCCAAGGACCACTCTGTAATGCTTCCTGATAGGATTTCGGTATCTGCACCGCTGATAAAGCAACAACAAATATCTGAAAGTCCCCAGATAACCGCGCCAGAGAGACATGAGAGGAAAGAGGATGCATCATACACGCACACTGCTTCCTTCGTAGAGCAATAGGCACATCCAGATCCTCTGTATCCTCAGAAATAGTATTATCCAAACCATCCTGCAAACTCAAATCACCAGTGCCATCAATAGAACTCAAATGTTCATGACATACCTTGGGCATGCTGGATGTTGGTGTAGGCTCATGAGCACGAGGCCGGTGCTGATACACCTGAGGAAAGAAGAGCGGTGTGGCATGAGGTGGAGGTGGTGGTGGAGTAGATGGAGTAGTTGGTGGTGGTGGTAATGGAGTATGAGAGACGGGAGGTGGTGGCATGTAAACTTCTTCTCTACATTCTGAAGAAATGAGCTTATCACCTGTAGGAGAAAAATACACGATGGATTCAAAGAAGGTGACATCAGCACTAACATAATACCTTCGCCGAGCAGGGTCAAAGCAACGATACCCCTTTTGGGTCTTGGAGTACCCAAGAAACACACACTTGACCGCTGTAGGAGAGATCTTGTCAAGTCCAGGAGACATCTGATGAACAAAAGCGACACAACCAGAGACACAAGGAGTGAGAGAAAAAAGATCCTTCTCGGGAAATGCAAACAAGAACGGTATCTTTTCTCCCAGAATCTATGAGGGCATACGGTTCACCAAATAACACGCAGTGAGAACAATATCCCTCATTACGTGCGGGGAGCACAACTCTGAATCAGAAGAGTCCTGGTGATATCCAAGAGATGACGATATTTCCTCTCAGCCACCCCATTTTGTTGGGATGTATAAGCACATGATGTCTGATACACATTACCATACGATCTAAGAAATTGAGAAAGTTGTGTACTACGGAATTCAAGTGCATTATCAAAACGTATATACTTAGCATTTGCAGAATAGATATTTCTTATTTCATTAATAAAGGACTGAATAATAAGACTCGCATCAGACTTGTTCTTAAGCAAAAGGACCCATGACAGTCTAGAGAACTCAACAACAACAACAAGATAAAAACGATATCCCTGAAGATCAGGAACACGACTGGGACCCCAAATATCCAAATGAATCAACTCAAAAATATCATGACTACTTTGACCCTAACGACCTTGGAATGCAGATCTTTGATGCTTCCCAAGCTGACAGGCTTCACATTGGAAAGTAGAGCGAGGAGAAATCTGAGGAAGAACATGACACAGCTTTTGCAGAGGAAGATGACCAAAACGGAGGTGCCACGTATATGGAGACAGAACCGGTGCGAGGAGAGGAGGCAACATCATACGAAGATTGCACTAGTCTGTATAGGCCCCTTGCTCACAGCCAGAACCAATCACCCTGCTCGTTAGAATGTCCTGAAACACAAGAGCAGGATGGTCAAAAATGGCACGCCAATGCAAATCCTCGGTGATTTGACTAATATATAGTAAATTCATAGAACATTCAGGAGTGTAAAGAACATTCTGAAGCCACATTTCAGGGGTTAACTGCACCTCCCCCTGACCAGTGATGGGAGAGTGTGTCCCATCAGCTATCACCACAGATCTGCCTGACTGAATCGGGCTATAGGTACTACACTGACCTCTATCACTACAAAAATGATGTGATGCTCCTGAATCCATTATCCACTCAGACAATTCTACTATGTAAGGCATATGCTGTACCTGATGTGGATGCTGAGGCTGCTACCTGTGAAGATCCCGATTGCGAGCTAATTGACTCTGGAGATGGCATAATCTCCGTGAGCTGTGCTACTAACTCGTCAAACCTCTGATCAACTGCAACTGAAGAACTACTACCCTGCTGGATCTGTTCTATACGAGCTGAAGCTGGAAACCCATGCCTAGAATAACATGTTTCCTCTGAGTGACCTGGCCTGTGGCAATAAGTACAAGGCTGACGATGGGGTCTACTACTCCCTCCTCTTCCACGGCCTCCACGACCACGGAACTGTGTAGTGCCCCCCCTACCACGAGATGCTGCCATGGCTGAAGAGGTCTGAGGCACGGACGAACCACTTGAAGATATGGAGAGTCTGCTTAGCCTGCGATATGCTTCCTCCATTGGAGGTATAGTGGCATCAGTCAGAATCTGTGCTCTAGCTGCATCATACTCAAGATCCAGTGCCACAAGAAAGACTCCCGTCATCACTAAATCTCTACATGCCTTGAGTTGCTCTAGTGTAGTAGTCAAGAGAGTGTACCCATGTAACCTTTCAAACATACCCCTTAGTGAGGTGTAAAGGGTATGTAGAGGACGTCCATTTTGCTTCGAAGTGAAGATATCGTGTTGAAGTTGCACAATCTTTGACTCATTCTTCGCTGGAGAATATGTAGCAGCAAGAATGTCCCACATAGCCTTTGCTGTTGGCTGACTCAAAATGTCGTTGGCTATCTCCATGGATACTGTTCCAGAAAGCCATACTCGTGCATACGCGTCATCTGCCTCTCATGAGGCGTTAACCCCAGTTTTGTCGACATGCTCCTCCTTTGTGAGGACGTGATTCTTGCCATTGCATTGCATTAGACTCATGAACTGCATGGCCCACAGTTCATAATTAGTTCCATCCATCTTCACAATGGGTGCTGGACCTTTGAAGACACCCAGGGATGGAACATCTGCTTTGTTATCTGACATGATGACAACTATTTCTCAAACTGGGGTTGCAAACTTGGACATAGAATGTCTACACAGACATATGGGAAGATGGTTGTGGGTGTAGACTCATACCACAACCACTTTCATTATCTGGAGACTCATTTGGAAGTATAGGGTCTCTTTAGATGATCAAGACACCCTAGACGATCAGACCGAAGCCCAACCAGGCAGTGTTCAGAAAAGCGGCCGAGTAAGCCGCATACTCGGTCGCATACTCGTACTCGGGGGCCTTGCCGCTCCGAGTATGATGAAACGGCCATGTATGCGGGTTGACCCGCATACTCGGCCGAGTATACCCCCTATGCGGCCGCATACTCGCCCGCTTTTCTGATAGAACTTTTTTTATTTAATCTAAAACCGAATAACCCCACCCGCATAATAACATAAAACCACATACTCCCCGCATAAACTCGCATACGCCCTGCATAAAACCGTATACTCTTCCACATAAAACCGCATACTCCCCGCATACTCTCCCGACTGAGGATATTAACATAATATTAAATATTAATTTATATTTTTAATAATAAAAAATACCAAACCGCATAAAACCGCATACTCCCCGCATACTCTCCCGCATACTGCATACTCTTTATGCAGTGACCCCTCCGGCTGAATACCGCATAGTAGGGGTGCACATGGATCGGATTGGATCGGATTTAGGCTTAATCCGTGTCCAATCCATACTCAACGGATTTTTTATTTTTCCAATCCAATCCAATCCATTAAACATGCAAATCCAATCCAATCCAATCCATCGGATCACGGATTGGATCGGATTGGATCGGATTTGTAATGCTCACCTATTATCACATCATAGGCTGTGATTAAGTTTGTAGCACATTAGACCTTAACATTTGAATCATGGTTCTAAAATTGAGAGTATTAAAGAAAATGATAGTTATTTTTTGGAAAACAAAAAATATATACTTGTTATTGATTTAGTATGAACAATAATTGTATAACTAAATATACATAACATACCTATAATTTGTACAAATTATAAAAATATCATGTTGACTTTTAATAAAATTACAAATTTGTTTATATTAAATAAGAACTACAACTAACATGCAACCGACCTGTTTGACTACGCGGTGCGAGAGGGAGGGTTATGCACGAGGGAGGTTTGGGGTGAGGACCATGCGCGATGGCACAATGTTGGAAAGAGACGCCTAAGGTGCTTGGCCGCAGCGTGAGGGAGGTCTGAGAGAGTCGAGGACGAGGTTTGGATGCCGTGCGCGATGGAGGTTTGGTTGCGCATACACGAGGGAGATATGGCAGCATATGCGCGGTTGGAGACAAGGGTGGCAACTAGCGGAGATATGTACTTTTGAGGGAGGAGAGGTGTGACGTATGGGTGGGTGTTTCGTTTGAAAGGGAACCAAAGAGGGTTTTGAGTTAAGGTATGCTTTTTTAAGAAAGATGTTTTCTTTGAAAAAATGGAAGGACGTGAAGGACACTGCGGGTAACTATATTTTTTTTAAACCAACTTATGGGGTGGGCTAAGGGGGTTTCCAACAAGTACGATTGGGTATAAACTATAAATGTGAGTAGCTTGGATATTTACACATAGCTTTCAAATAAAATTAAATATATGACATGCTCTAATAACAACAAATGAATTTTTATATAATATATATTTATTTATTAATGGATTAACGGATTGGATCGGATAAATGAACGGATTTGTAAAAGTTCAATCCGATCCGATCCATTAGACTTATAAATCCAAACCGATCCAATCCAATGACAACGGATTGGATCGGATTACGGATTTTATCCGATCCATGTGCACCCCTACCGCATAGCGCCTTCCTGAACATTGCAACCAGGGGCTGGAGATGGTGCAACAAGGTGCAGACCCTCACAGACACGCACGCGCGCTGGCGCGCAGATGTGCAGCACGGGTGCAGACCCGCACAGAAGCGCGCAAGTGCGCTGGCACGCAGATGCGCGGGAGGCTGAGGTGTAAAGGGGCGTGCAAGCGCGCAGGCGTACGAGCGTGCTAGGCGCAGAGGCGGAGGCGCGCTGGGCGCGGATGCGGAGGCAGAGGCGCGTGCGAGGGGGGTAGGTGCGCGAACGCGTAGGGTTTTGGTGGAGGCACGGATTTAGAGCACATGTTCCGATCTAGAACCGCCGCTCTGATACCATGTGGAAAGGGAGAAAGAAAAAGTGTTATTCATCGTAGCCCTAGAGCTCTCTTATATAGGAGAAAAGCTCTTGGGCAAATTACATAGATAGCCGAAAGAAATAAGAAAAATTATAGAATAACATCTAAAGAGATATAAATATCTCAACAGTGGCAATTTCATTGTTACCTTTTATTTAGACGATAGATCTGGGGGGAGAGGGATGCATGACTCGGGGTTTGCTCTCTTCTCATAGGTGGTGGAAGACCTCACATTGGAGGTCCTGGATGCTGCCAATAATAAGTATAACTAGAGCAGTAATTCATCCAGATTCGTAATGGATTTTTTTGTTACTTGAGGCATTGGGATGTTCCACTTGACTTGTGTTATCTCGCTACCTCGTGCGCGGTCGTATCATACCCCCTTTGCTTGGATACTAGCTATGTGAGGGGGGACTTCTTCCATTTTCAAGTTTTAGCGGGCTTAGTTGTTAGTAGGTGTTTCAGGAGCTCGTTACTTCTTTTTGGTCGTGTTTGGTTGTGGAGGGTTCGATTACTAGAAGCTTGGCCGTGAAGCTTGATGCAATTCGTAAAAGATTGATTGCTTTTTGGAGGGAGTCTAGACAAATGCAAGAGTAATGGATGAAAAATGCTCGATGAGGCTAGATTTGTTGGACAATAGGGACCTGGATATAAAGGAGTTGGTTAACATGGTCTTATGCAAAAAATTATTGAGGAGGAATATAAGCATGAGTCATGTTGAGATATTTTCTATCTCCTATCTCTTTTATGTATTTTCTATTCTTTCCTTCTTCATTATGTAATTTACCCAACGGGTCTCTCCTCTATATAAGAGAACCTTGGGACCTCATGAGAATGCAATTCATTACTTTCCCTTAACATGGTATCAGAGCGACGGTCCTAGACCGGAGTTCTCGTACCTCATCGTGTCCTAGACGCTACCCGCAACCTCCTCCGTGTCGGGCGTCGTCGCCGTATCTCCTCGCAGCCGCACCGCGCGTCGCCGCCACCTCTTCGGAAGTAACCCAACGACACCGCGAGCAGCCCAGCATTTCGTCGCGCCTCTGTGCAACTGCAGATGGACCTAGCGCGCCATCGCTCCTCCGTGCACCGCTGCCGACCTGCTGTTGCGTACTGTAGCACTTCGCGCGACTCCGTACCCCGCCTATGTCCCCCGTGGTGGTTTTCTCTACTCTTCATCGCCAAACTGCACTCTGAAACGGTCTGATTTTGATTGGAAAACAAGATTTCAGACCTATAAATCTCGTTTTTCGATCCTAACACGGCTTGATGAGTAACAAGGATGGTTGTATGAGTCTACACATACAACCAATCCTTTATATGTTCGTGTAGACTTGCTTGATTCGGTATACTTCCCCAGTTGAATTCTGTTTTTCAGCCTTCTTTCATCATGTCAGAAAGCAAGGGTGGCATCTTCTCTTCGTCCGGTGCCTTCAAGGGCCCAGCTTCCATCATATCAACTATGAGTTGTGGTCTATGCAGTTTCTGATCCTTATGCAATGCAACAATAAGGAGCACATTCTGATAAAGCCTGAGCCTACAGACAAAACTGGGGACAATGCATCGTGGAAGTAAGATGACATATGCACGTATTGGGCTCTCTGAAACTCTCACCACAGAGATAGCCGATGATATTGTGAACCAGCCCACTGCTAAGGCGATGTGAGATATTCTGGCATCCACTTATGCCCAAACGAAGAACGGTGCCATGATTCTTTAGCTTCCGTTTGACATTTACAAGGCGAAGCAGATTGGCTGTCCACTGCACACGTTCTACTCCTCACTTCATGGCATGTTCGAGAAGCTTCACAACTTCTTGCCGATTACGACCTCCACAGAGCAACAAATGGCATACAAGAACTCCATGATGGTTGGAGTTTTCTTGACCGTGCTTGACCCATAGTATGAGGCAACACGAGCACAACTCCGTACTAGGACGACCATGCCTCCCACAGAGGAGGCTAATAATAATCTCAACAAGCTTCTTATTCCACTTCCTGCCACCGCACAACCTTCCTCAACGATGGCTGCTTCTCATGACAGAAGATATTTTACTTAGTTTAGAGGGTGTAGTCCCCGTGGTGGAGGTGGTGGACGTTAGTGTGGTCCCTGCACCTACTGTCGTCGTCCAGGATACTCTGAGGACACATGATATCAGAAGCATAGATACCCCGCATCTACTCGAGTGACATCGCAGATTTTGCCTTCAGACACTATTGCTCCTCAGGCAGATGACATTATGTCTCGTATACGGGAGATCATGACTCTAGTGGTCGATACTACCACTACATGATCCATAGATACTGCAGCTAGCTAGGGCCTCTTCGAGCTCCTCATGTATCGCATACACTTCTACTGGTAATAGCAGTGCAGATATGACAGAGTGGATCATGGACTCTAGTGCTTCTCACCATATGTATAGAGACAGATCTCCGTTCAAGTCTTACAGGTCTATACCCCCTAGTAGATGGGTCGTCATTGCAAATGGGGTTCACCTACCCGTCACAGGATAGGAGGTGTATTTGGCGCCATCCATGCATCTGCAAAATATTTTATATGCTCCTGATTTTCAGATGAACTTGCTTTCTATTAGTCAGATTACAAAGGATATGCATTGTCATGCCATTTTTGACCCATCTTCTCTTGTGTTTCAGGACATACTCACTAACAGGGTGATTGGATGTGTACGTGAGCAGCAGGGCTCTACAAACTGATCCAACCTCCTCATGTTGGTACGTCTACTATTCCTGCTGAACCAATCTCACCGTACCTGTGGCACTTTCGTTTTGGCCACCTTCCTCTACAGAAGTTGTGTCATGTCCTCTCACCGATCTCCACACGATCTTACTTCAGTGCGAGGCTTGCCAGCTAGGGAAGCATCACCGTTCTTCGTTTCCATCTCGTTAGAGTTGGAGCAGTTTTCAGTTGTTTGAGCTCCTTTACTTAGATGTCTAGGGTCCGAGTCGTGTCCATGATCACTAGGGACACCGTTTTTATCTGGTTGTTGTTGATGACTATTCTAGACTTTCTTGGATTTTCTTATTAAAGAATAAATATGAGACTGGGTCTATCATTAAATCATTTATTAATGAGACAAAGAATATTTTTTTTGCTACTTAGTGAATCGTATGCCATCATCTGTTTTGGGAGAAAAGTTTCCTTTCTCGATTGCGTTTCCCGAGAAGGATCTGTTCTCCCTTACACCCAGTGTATTTGGATCTGTGGGCTTTGTTCACAATCTTTCACCTGGTCATGACAAGCTCTCCCACAGAGCTGTCAGTGTGTCTTTGTTGGCTACTCCGTATCCAAAAAGTATACCGTTGCTTTGATCCGCTTCGGCGGAAATACTTTGTCAGTGCTGGTGTTACATTCTTTGAGTCTGTTATGTATTTCTTTCCTACAGGTGAAGACAAGCCCTATCTAATTCTGATGAGGAGGTCTACATGCCTCGACCTCCCACAACTCTACCACCTCCTGCACCTGCTCTACCACCTCCAATCACCTCCCTCACCACTACCTCCACCACCACCACCTCAGTACCTTTATCTGCTCCTGTGGCTGCTCCTGGACCCCTGTTCACATGTCTTCCCATCATCCAACACGCCTCAGGTATGTAATGAGCACACTGTTTCTACTGGCGGTACTACTGAGTTTCTATGCAGCATGATTCCTTACAGATTCAAGAGGTGGCAGATGGCATGGAAGGACATATCGATTTTAGTGGTTTCTTCGTCCGGTGCCTTCAAGGGCCCAGCTCCCATCATATCAACTATGAGTTGTGGTCTATGCAGTTTCTGATCCTTATGCAATGCAACAATAAGGAGCACATTCTGATAAAGCCTGAGCCTACAGACAAAACTGGGGACAATGCATCGTGGAAGTAAGATGACATATGCACGTATTGGGCTCTCTGAAACTCTCACCACAGAGATAGCCGATGATATTGTGAACCAGCCCACTGCTAAGGCGATGTGAGATATTCTGGCATCCACTTATGCCCAAACGAAGAACGGTGCCATGATTCTTTAGCTTCCGTTTGACATTTACAAGGCGAAGCAGATTGGCTGTCCACTGCACACGTTCTACTCCTCACTTCATGGCATGTTCGAGAAGCTTCACAACTTCTTGCCGATTACGACCTCCACAGAGCAACAAATGGCATACAAGAACTCCATGATGGTTGGAGTTTTCTTGACCGTGCTTGACCCATAGTATGAGGCAACACGAGCACAACTCCGTACTAGGACGACCATGCCTCCCACAGAGGAGGCTAATAATAATCTCAACAAGCTTCTTATTCCACTTCCTGCCACCGCACAACCTTCCTCAACGATGGCTGCTTCTCGTGACAGAAGATATTTTACTTAGTTTAGAGGGTGTAGTCCCCGTGGTGGAGGTGGTGGACGTTAGTGTGGTCCCTGCACCTACTGTCGTCGTCCAGGATACTCTGAGGACACATGATATCAGAAGCATAGATACCCCGCATCTACTCGAGTGACATCGCAGATTTTGCCTTCAGACACTATTGCTCCTCAGGCAGATGACATTATGTCTCGTATACGGGAGATCATGACTCTAGTGGTCGATACTACCACTACATGATCCATAGATACTGCAGCTAGCTAGGGCCTCTTCGAGCTCCTCATGTATCGCATACACTTCTACTGGTAATAGCAGTGCAGATATGACAGAGTGGATCATGGACTCTAGTGCTTCTCACCATATGTATAGAGACAGATCTCAGTTCAAGTCTTACAGGTCTATACCCCCTAGTAGATGGGTCGCCATTGCAAATGGGGTTCACCTACCCGTCACAGGATAGGAGGTGTATTTGGCGCCATCCATGCATCTGCAAAATATTTTATATGCTCCTGATTTTCAGATGAACTTGCTTTCTATTAGTCAGATTACAAAGGATATGCATTGTCATGCCATTTTTGACCCATCTTCTCTTGTGTTTCAGGACATACTCACTAACAGGGTGATTGGATGTGTACGTGAGCAGCAGGGCTCTACAAACTGATCCAACCTCCTCATGTTGGTACGTCTACTATTCCCGCTGAACCAATCTCACCGTACCTGTGGCACTTTCGTTTTGGCCACCTTCCTCTGCAGAAGTTGTGTCATGTCCTCTCACCGATCTCCACACGATCTTACTTCAGTGCGAGGCTTGCCAGCTAGGGAAGCATCACCGTTCTTCGTTTCCATCTCGTTAGAGTTGGAGCAGTTTTCAGTTGTTTGAGCTCCTTTACTTAGATATCTAGGGTCCGAGTCGTGTCCATGATCACTAGGGACACCGTTTTTATCTGGTTGTTGTTGATGACTATTCTAGACTTTCTTGGATTTTCTTATTAAAGAATAAATATGAGACTGGTTCTATCATTAAATCATTTATTAATGAGACAGAATATTTTTTTTGCTACTTAGTGAATCGTATGCCATCATCTGTTTTGGGAGAAAAGTTTCCTTTCTCGATTGCGTTTCCCGAGAAGGATCTGTTCTCCCTTACACCCAGTGTATTTGGATCTGTGGGCTTTGTTCACAATCTTTCACCTGGTCATGACAAGCTCTCCCACAGAGCTGTCAGTGTGTCTTTGTTGGCTACTCCGTATCCAAAAAGTGTACCGTTGCTTTGATCCGCTTCGGCGGAAATACTTTGTCAGTGCTGGTGTTACATTCTTTGAGTCTGTTATGTATTTCTTTCCTACAGGTGAAGACAAGCCCTATCTAATTCTGATGAGGAGGTCTACATGCCTCGACCTCCCACAACTCTACCACCTCCTGCACCTGCTCTACCACCTCCAATCACCTCCCTCACCACTACCTCCACCCCCACCACCTCAGTACCTTTATCTGCTCCTGTGGCTGCTCCTGGACCCCTGTTCACATGTCTTCCCATCATCCAACACGCCTCAGGTATGTAATGAGCACACTGTTTCTACTGGCGGTACTACTGAGTTTCTATGCAGCATGATTCCTTACAGATTCAAGAGGTGGCAGATGGCATGGAAGGACATATCGATATCAGTACCATGTTGATACCGATATATCGCCGCCATATCGCCGACATCGGACCGAATCTCGCCTTTTTTGCCTGTCGATACCCGATATCGAACATATCGACGATATATCGGTGACCTGTCGATAGCGATATATCGTCGATATATCGCCGATATATCGCGATACGACCTTCCATGGCAGATGGTCTCGATGTGCCTATTGCTCTGCGAAAGTAGAGACATACTTGTGCTTCATATCTTCTTGCAGTTCAAGTTTCTTTGAGCACACTTTCAGAGGATTTCAAGAGATCTATTGTTACTGTCAGCCGTGAAGATACCACGGACGTATCAGGAGGCCATTCATGACAATCAATTGCGTCTTGCCATGGAAGAGGAGATGACTGTGCTACAGTCGCATGACCTTGGAGCCTTGTTTCAGCTCCAATTGGCGCATCCGTTGTTGGGTGCAAGTGGGTGTTCACGGTGAAGCACCGATCAGATGGCAGTGTAGATCACTACAAGGTGAGACTTGTGGCACATGGGTTCACCCAGACATATGAGGTGGGCTATCATGATACATTCTCTCCAGTAGTCATGCATTCTATTCTATGTATACTTCTATATGTTGTAGTGACGCGTGATTGACTCCTCTATTAGCTTGATGTGAAGAATGCTTTTCTATGGTGACCTACAGGACGAGGTTTATATGCAACAACCATCTGGGTTCGCTGCTGAGGGGGAGTGTCAAAAGGTTTGTGGGCTTTACAAGATGATCTATGGCCTTAAGCAAAGTCCAAGAGCATTGTTCCAAAAGTTCTCAGACTTGATAAAGCAACATGGGTTTGTGAGATCGACTACCAGTCATTCACTGTTTATTCAGAGAACTCAGAGAGGTACAATTGTCATACTTGTGTATGTTGATGATATCATTGTTACATGGGATGACGAGCAGAGCATCCATGATGCTAAGGATTTCCTAGGTCAACAGTTTGTGACCAATGACCTTGATAGCCTATGCTACTTTTTTGGATTGGAGTTTGCCAGGAACCGGTGAGGTCTTGTGATGACCCAGAGGAAGTACGTTACAGATCTTCTCTCTGAGACATGTATGGTAGATTGCAGGCCTGCCACTACTCCTATGGACCCTAGCATGAAGCTCTATAATGATGACACTGAGGAGGTCGACAAGAGGAGGAACATGGAGCTTGTTGGGAAGCTTCTTTATGTGACCATCACCAGGTCATATATTATCCTTTGTAGTAAGTAAAGTGAGTCAATTCATGGAGCAGCCTAGACATGCGCATATGGATGCTGTTCATATGATTCTGAGGTATCTAAAGGCCTCACCTAGCACTGATCTTCTATTCAGCAGAGGTACATCCCTTGTCATTACAGCTGGTGCATATGCAAATTATGCAGGATGTTCTAAAGACATGAAGTCTACCTCTGGCTTTGCTGTGTTTATAGGGAGTTCCTTGATTTCATGAAAGAGCAAGAAGCAGATAGTGGTTGTCAGATCCAACGCATAGTCATAATACATGGCCACGACACATGCTAGCACAGAAATGATGTGGGTCAGATCTATTCTTATTGACCTAACTGTTGATGTGCCTCTTCCCATGCATCTCCAATGTGATAACCATGCTCCTCTCTTCATCGCCAACAACCCAACCTTCTATGAGAGGACCAAGAATATCGAGGTGGACTGTCACTACACTCGAGACATGATACAAAAGGGCTTTATCTCCACTACTCATGTTAGCTCAGGAGATCAGACACCAGATATATTTACCAAGGTCCTACCCTGAGGGCCTTACCAGAGATGTTCAAAGCCGAGCATGATTGATATCTATGCTCCAGCTTGAGGGGGAGTGTTGAAGATTTTTTACGTTATGATATTGTTTCATAATATATTTAGTTATTTGTCCGTAGTATGTAATATATCCATTAGAGTTTCTCACTTCTATATAAGAGAACCCTTGGACCCTATGAATAAGTAAGAAAGTATTCTTTCCACATGGTATCGGAGCGGCGGTCTTAGACCGGAGTCCTAAGCCAAAACCCTAACCCTACCTTCTAGCCTCCTTCTCCATGCGCCTCCTCCTCCGCGCGCCTCTTCCTCTACACGAAGCCCTTGTAGTAGTCACCTTCATTGGTTACAGGTCCCCATCTTCCACGTACGCAGTAACGCCGCCACCCAACAGTGGCTGCCTCCTCGTACGCCGGTCAGCAGTAGCAGCAAGCAGCTGCATCCTCGTGCGTCGCCCCCTCGCGGCTTCTCTGCTGCTCTACCTTGCGGCAGCAGCCTGGCGACACCTCCTTAAGGGGGTTTTTGGCCTCCCAAAGATGCTTCGTGACCTTGCAAACACGGTTCGGTGATTCTGCTTTCCTGAAACCGTATTTTTTGGTCTGATTATAGAGATTTAGGTCTTATTTACCTCACTGAAGATCAAAATCAGACCACGCTTTGTCTAAAGATGATTGTGGTATGAGTCTAAGTCCGCAACCATGTCTTCTCATGTCCGTTTAGACACCTTACGATCGGTCTAAGGTCTCAGTGATTGTTCATGATGCCAGAAAGCAGAGTTGATACGCCATCTACGGATGTCTTCAAGGGTCCCGCACTTATTGTCAAGATGGACGGTACAAACTACGAGTTGTGGGCGATGCAGTTCATGAATCTCCCGCAGAATCACGTGAAGAAACACATTCTGACGCAGGATGAGCCGGTGGACAAGACTGGGGCCAACACCTCATGATGAGGCAGATGATGCATATGCCAAGGTGTGGCTATCTGGTACCGTCACTATTGAGATAGCCAATGATATCATGAGTCAACCCACAACAAAGGCGATGTGGGATATCCTCGCCGAGCGAAGAATGAGTCGAAGATATTGCAGCTCCAACATGATATCTTCACAACCAAACATGGTGATCGTCCTCTTCATGCCCTGTATACATCTCTAAGGGGTATGTTTGAGCGACTCCATAGCTACATACCCACGAGGGCCTCATTAGAGCAGCACAAGGCATATAGAGATTCTGTCATGACCAGGGTGTTTCTGGTTGCTCTTAACCCAAAATATGATTCAACTCGCTCTCAGCTTTTCACCGACGCTACTACACCTCCTATGGAGTGAAATGTACTATAGGCCGAGTCAATTGAGTATCTTATCTACTACATCCTCTCAGACATCATCGGCTATGACAACCTCCTGTGGTAGAGGTAGTTCGACTCCGTTTAGAGGATGAGGCACACGTAGCAGAGGTGGTTTACGCCATTGTTAACAATGTTCATACTATCACCGATCAGGGCACTCTGAGGACACGTGCTATTCCAAGCACGCCTTTCCATCTTCGACCCTTGTTGCGGAGCAGGCTTAAGCTGCTCCTGATCCCACTGACCATCATTACGACGACTTCGTTGCTCGTCTGAGAGAAATCATGCCACCGGCCGCCAGATTCTCCAATTCCAGTTCTCCAGATATTGCGGCCTCTGCCTCTACTAGAAGGTGTTACTCATGCATTTACTGGTCGCTCTAGACCAGCTCCTTCAGAATGGATAATGGACTATGGAGCTTCACATCATCTATGTGGAGATCACTTGCAGTTTGGTACTTATAGTCCAACACAAAAAGCTAGATCTATGGTGATTGCAGATGGGGCACATTCCCCGATTATGGGACAGAGGGAGGTTCATTTGGCTCCATCTATACGTTTGCAGAACGTTCTTCATGCACTTGCCTTCTCTATGAACTTGCTATCTATCAGTCAAATTACAAAGGATTTACATTGTCGTGCTATATTTGACTCCAGATCCATTGTTTTTCAGGATATCTCACGGGCAGGGTGATTGGATGTGGCTGTGATCATGTGGGGCTGTACAGGTTGACCCAGTCTCTTTTAGCTGGTTCCACAACGTTGCATCTCCGATTTGGTCATCTACCGCTGCAGAAGATTGGTCGCCTCATTCTTGGCGTCTCTAACAAGTCTAGCTTTCTGTGTGAATCTTGTCAACTTGGGAAGCATTATCGGTCCAATTTTCCAAGTCGAAAGGTCGTAGTAGTCAGAGTTTATTTGAGCTATTCCATTTAGATATATAGGGTCCTAATCATGTACCTGATCTTATGGGCACCGATACTACTTAGTTTGTGTTGATGATTTCTCTACATTATCTTGGGTATTTCTGTTAAAATAAAAGTCTAAAGCAAGTACTGTAATTCAGAATTTTATTGTTGAAATAAAGAATATTTTCTTTGCTTCCATTAAATATATTCGTTCTGATAACCATGGAAGGACATATCGATATCGATATCGTTTCGATATCGTGTCGATATCGATATATCGACGATATATCGCGGATATATCGCTGATATATCGCTGATATATCGCTATATCTAGGAATCTTTCTGAAGAAAATGCCTCAAATCGGATATATCGATATATCGATTTCGATATCGGTCCCATGTCGATATCGATATATCGACGATATATCGCCGATATATCGGGATACGACCTTCCATGCTGATAACGCTCTTGAGTTCTGTACTACATAATTGTCTCATTTCATTAGTTCTCGAGGGATTATTCATCAGACTTATTGTCCATATACTTCTCAACAAAATGGGGTTGCAGAACGCAAACACCGTCGTCTTCTGTATATCACATGGACTCTTCTCCTATAGAGTTGGGCTCCTCATTCATTCTGGGGTGATGCTGTGTTGACATCATGCTATCTTATTAATCGGATGCCCTCTACTATGTTGGGAGAAAAGACTCCCTTCTCTCTTCTTTTCCAGAGAAGGATCTTTTCTCTCTCACACCACGAGTATTTGGTTGTGTGGCATTTGTACATCTCTTACGTCCTGATCGTGACAAGCTCGCTCCTCGAGCTGTCAAGTGTATGTTTGTAGGGTACTCACGCACCCAAAAGGGTTATAGGTGTTTTGATCCTGTTCAGGGACAATAATATGCCAGTGCAGACGTTACTTTCTTTGAGTCTATCATCTATTACTCTCCTATTGGTAACAGGTTGAGTCCCTCTGAGTCTGAGGATGCGGTTGTTCTTCCACCTCCACCCACACATACACCTTATCCCATCCTCCATACTCCGATGTCTTCCCCAACATCCAACACACCTCAAGTAAATTATGAGAACTTGGTTTTGACTGATGGTACTATTGGCGTGCATGATGTGCATGGTCAATCACAGAATGAGCATGTGGATATTCAGGTTGAGACAGAACCACCTCAAGAGAGTGATATGGGTTGGTCTATTGCCTTGCGGAAAGGCAAAAGTTTCTGTATTAGATATCCCCTTGTAGGCCATGTGTCTTTGGAGCGACTTCCACCAGAGTTTAGACAATTTGTTGTGGGATTATCTGCCATTGAAGTCCCACGTACATATCGGGATGCTCTCAAGGTGAGACAATGGCGTCTAACAATGGAAGAAGAGATGGTGGCTTTATAGTCTCGCTGCACGTGAAGCATTTTTACAGCTCCAGAAGATGTGTTGTAGAATGCAAGTGGATGTTCATTGTCAAGCATCAAGTAGATACCAGCATTGATCGCTAAAAGGCACAACTTGTGGTTCGTGGGTTCACCCAAACTTATGGGATGGACTATCAGGACACCTTCTCTCATGTAGTATGACATTCCACACTCAAGATTCTTCTATCTATTGCAATCACACGTGATTGGCCATTGTATCAGCTTGACATGATGAATGCATTTCTCTATGGTGATCTCCAAGAGGAAGTCTACATGCAACAACCACAAGGGTTCACTGCTGAGAGGGAGTGTCAGAAGGTGTGTAGACTTCATAAGGCAATCTATGGCCTGAAGTAGAGTCCGAGAGCATGATTTCAAAATCTCTCGGATGTGATAGAAAAGAAGGGGTTCTTGAGATCAATTGCAGATTACTCCTTGTTTGTTCAGAGGTCCCAGAAGAGAACTGTTGCTATACTAGTGTACGTTGATGGATATCGTTATTATAGGAGATAATGCACAGGGCATTCTAGTAGCCAAGACTTTTCTTGCACAACAGTTCATTACCAAAGGCCTTGGCAATCTACGCTAATTCCTTGGACTGGAATTTGCCAGGAACCATCGAGGTCTATGTGACTGACCTTCTCTCAGAGACATGGATGATAGACTGCAAGCCAACCACTACTCCTATCGACCCGAGCATGAAGTTATATGATGACAACACTGATGAAGTTGATGAGAGGAGATACAATGAGCTGGCTGGGAAGCTGTTCTATGTCACCATTACAAGGCCATATATATCCTTTTGTAGAGAGGAAAGAACGAATTTAATTATTGAGAGGCCCTAGGGTTCTCTTATGTAGGAGAGAAACTTGTTGAGCAAATAACATGAAAAAAACAAAGAAAATAGAAATTACATAAACAATATGAAAGATTACTAATATCTCAACACTCCCCCTCAAGCTGGAGCACATATATATATCAATCATGTTCAGCTTGGAGCAACATCTCTGGTAAGGTCCCCTGGCTAAGGCCTTAGTAAGTACATCTGTTGTCTGGTCTCTAGAGCTGACGTGAGTAGTGGCGATGAGACCCTCTGTATCATGTCATGAGTGCAATGACAATCCACCTCTATGTACTTGGTTCTCTCATGTAAGGCAATGTTGTTTGCAAGAACAGAGCAGCCTGGTTGTTGCATTGGAGGTGTATGGGAAGAGGCACCTCGATAGTCAGGTTAGTAAGAACAGATCTGACCCACATCATCTCTGTGCTAGCCTACTCCATGGACCTGTATTCTGGCTCATCACTAGCTCTGAAAACCACAATCTACTTCTTGCTTTTCCATGATACCGGGGAATTCCTGAATCCTGATGAACACTGCAAAGCATGAAGTAGACTTCCTATCCTCAACATAATCTGCATCTGCACACGCTGTAACTGAAAGGGATGTACCTCTGCTGAATAGAAGTCTAGTGCCAGATGATGCCTTCAGATACCTCAGATTCATATTGACCGCATCCATATGCGCTTGTTTGGGTTGCTTCATAAACCGACTCACTTTGCTCACAACAAATGATATATCTGGCATGGTAATGGTCACATACATGAGCTTGCCAACCAACTCCCTGTATCTCTTCTTGCTGACCTCCTCAGTGTCATCATCGTAGAGATTCATGATTGGGTCCATAGGAGTAGTTGCAGGTCTGCAATCTGCTATGCATGTCTTAGAAAGAAGATATGTAACATACTTCCTCTAGGTCATCACAAGACCTCGCTAGTTCCTAACAAACTCCAGTCCAAGGAAGTAGCATAAACTACCAAGATCTTTGGTCACAAACTGCTATCTTAGGAAATATTTAGCAACCTGAATGTCCTGCTCGTCATCCCCTGTACAATAATATCATCAACGTAGACAAGAATGACAATTGTACCTCTCTGAGTCCTGTGCACAAAAAGAGAGTGATCGACAGTCGATCACACAAACCCTTGTTGCTCTATCAAGTCCGAGAGCTTCTGGAACCATGCTTTTGGCTTAAGGCCATAAATAGCCTTATGTAACATGCAAACCTTATGACACTCCCCCTCAGCAGGGAGCCCAGGTGGCTGCTGCATGCAGACCTCCCGTAGATCACCATAGAGAAATGCATTCTTCACATCAAGTTGGTAGAGGAGCCAATCTCGTGTCACAACAATCGATAGAAGGATACATATAGTAGATTGTCTGGCAATTGGAGAAAAAATATCCTAATAGTCCACCCCATATGTCTTGGTGAACCCATGTGCCACAAGTCTCGCTTTATAGCGATCTACACTGCCATCTGTATGGTGCTTCACAGTGAACACCCACTTGCACCCAACAATAGATGCGTCAACTGGAACTAAAACAAGATTCCCAGTGCCATGCGACTGAAGGGCGTCCATCTCCTCCTCCATAGCTAGACGCCACTGACTGTCCTGAATAGTCTCCTGATATGTCAGTGGTATCTCCAGGGCTGATAGTGCTAGGATAAACCTCCTGAAATCGTCTGGCAGTTTGCTCAAGAAAACATGGGCGGCAAGAGGATATGTAGCACACGTACGTCTCTGCTTTCGCAGAGCAATCATCACATCAAGATCATCTGCCATGTCCTGAACATGTAAGTTTCCCTCTTGAGAGGATACCTGATCATCCTGTAGGGAATCCTGATGCACATACAACTCAGTAGTGCCGTCAGTAGAAAGAATGTGCTCATGACATACCTAAGGTATACTGGATGATGGGGAAGACCTGTGAGCAGGGGGAACAGAGCGAGACCTGTGAGTATACACACGTAGCAAAAACTCAGTCATGGTAGGTGGTGGTCTAGGAGCAGTTGGAGGAGCAGACATAGGTACAGGAGATGGCGGCGGCGGCGGCGGAGGAGGTGGTAGAGCAGGATTAGGTGTCGGTGGTGGTATGACAGTAGGAGGTGGGGGCATGTAGATCTCCTCGTCAGAGTTTGATGGGTCTAGTCTGTCACCTGTAGGAGAAAAATACATGACATGCTTAAAAAAGTAACGTCAACACATAAAATATTTCCACCGAAGCGGATCAAAGCAAAGGTACCCCTTTTGGGTACGAGAGTAGCCAACAAAAACACACGCGACAGCTTTGCGGGAGAGCTTGTCACGACCTGGTGAGAAATTATGAACAAAAGCAATCGA
The DNA here is from genome assembly GCA_037367405.1 of Ottelia alismoides. Classification (NCBI taxonomy): domain Eukaryota; kingdom Viridiplantae; phylum Streptophyta; class Magnoliopsida; order Alismatales; family Hydrocharitaceae; genus Ottelia; species Ottelia alismoides. The sequence goes on along the minus strand of JAZKJV010001244.1, from coordinate 71,785 downwards.
TCCAAACATATGAGGTGTAAGGAAGAACAGATCCTTCTCAGAAAACAACAATTGAGAACGTGACCTCTCCCACAGAAGAGGGCGTGCGGTTCATTAGGTAGCATGCAGTGAGGACCGCATCATCTAAGTAAGCGTGAGGAGCACGACTATGAATCAACGGGGTTCTAGTCACATCGAGTAAGTGACAGTATTTGTTCTCGGCAACACCATTCTGCTGAGATGTATGGGCACACGGGGTCTGGTGTACAATGCCAAGAGACCTGAGAAACTTAGAAAGCTACAGGGTGCAATACTCTAAGGCATTATCAGAACGCAGATATTTGTCATTGGCAGAAACATATTCTTTATCTTATTAATGAATGACTTGATAACAGACCCGGCCTCAGACTTATTCTTCAAAAGGAAAACCCAAGAAAGTCTAGAAAATTCATCTACAATGATCAAATAAAAACGATGTCCCTGGTGATCAGGAATACGACTCAGACCCCGGATATCTAAATGAAGGAGCTCAAACAACTGAGAACTGCATTGACTCTGATGAGATAGAAAGGAGGAACGGTAGTGCTTCCTAAGCTGGCAAGACTCGTACTGAAATGAAGATCATGTGGAGATCTGTGGGAGGACATGACACGGCTTCTGCAGAAGATCTACTATAATCATCCATAAAGATTGTAACATATTTATGACCACTCAGAGTTCGGATTGGTCAAGGTCCCCAAACATTACAATGAAATAACCCAAAAAGAGTGGTACGACGTGATTTAACACAAATAGGAAAAGAAGCTCGATGATGTTTTCCGAACTCATACGTCTCGCTGAAAGGGCTTCATAGTAGAGAGCTTAGGGAACACGGGGAGGGCCTTGGCAAAAGGATGCCCAAGGCGCATTTGCTAAAGGAACGGGTCTTCGAAGATGGACGTAACACTGATAAACTTAGAATTCGAGGGAATGCCAAGATAATAGAAACCATTCTTCTCATGAACCCCACCAAAAATCTGTCATGTCTTGATGTCCAGGAAATAGCAACAAAAGTCATCAAATATCACACGACAGTTACACTCAAGATAAAGCTTATGAACAAACAATAAGCTAAGGGGGAAATCATGAGCATAGTGAACCCAGACAGTCGGAGCTTGGAGGCGAACTCCATGGTTCTGATGTAGTAACATGCGTGTAAGCGTCATTGGCGACCCAAACCGACTTCACTAATGTAGAGGGTTTGGAGAAGGTTAGTAGACTACCTTCTCCCGTCAAGTGAGTAGAATCTCCCAAGTCAATGATCCAAGCAGGAGCAATAATGGTTGCAGAGTTGGCCATTGTACCTGAAATGGTAGCCAAAGTAGTTGTGGGAGTCTCACTGGTAGAAGAAGCGAATCCGAGTGTTTCGAGGATCTGCATCAAACGAGGGTAATCAACTGCATTGAGTAGTACCATCTATCCACTGGAATCTTGATTAGAAGACAACTCTGCAGTGTCATATGCATTCTCATAGGCACTATTGCATTGATAAGGAGGTAAGACAAACTTCTGCCAGTATCGTTCATACGGATGATTCCAGTGATCATAGTAAATGCACTTTAGTATCTCGTCCACGACCATGGCTCAGGTTAGATCCACGGTCCACTACCGCAGTCAAAGTCACATCCACGACCTCCTCGGAAGTTCCGTCATCTTCCTCTCCTAGATGATGCGAAGTGAACATAGTTATCTGCGAGAGGTAAAGTAGAAGGCCGTGCAACTGATGTGTTTAGTGCTTCAAGACATCCAAAGGTGATCTTCATTGCCGGAAGTGTGTCAGATATCAGAAATTGCTTCTCCACTACTTGATATCTAGGATACATCCCATCAAGAAAACAATATATCTGCTAGTCCGAATGCTTCTGTACCTTTTTGGTACAACGAGAGGGCTGAAAGATCGCAAGCTCTTCGTACATGCCAGTGAGATGCCTATAGTAGTCAACTAGGGTAAAGTCACCTTGAGATGCAGACCAGATCCGCCTTTAGATGACAACAAGGCACAACTTAATCATCTTCTGAGAGTAGGTCTGCTCAAGATCATCCCACATCTCCTTGGCTGTGTCTATCATGGCCTCAAATTTCAACGAAATTCTTTCGAATTTCTGTCGAATATCGATATCCGGTCGAAATCGAAATTCGACCGAAATGACCGAAATGACCGAAATATGGGAGTCCTAGTACAAAAAATGACCGAAATGACCGAAATTTCGGTCGAAATTCCACCGAAATTCCATCAAAATTCTATTTTGGTCGGTACCGAAATGGTGACCGAAACCGACATTTAAGGCCTTGGTGTCTATGAAAAGCAGGTTCAATGCTATATATACCTCAACGTTGTTGGTCATCCATTTGATACATTAGTAGTTGTTTGCGAGCCATGTATCAGTCTTTATCTTTCTCATTTGGAGGATCTTTAGTCAGGATATAGACTTTCCATTGATCACCAATGAACACCTTAAAAGAATGAGACCAGAGCGCATGGTTTTCTGTGCCCTTAAGGTTGATAGTTGTGCCTCGTACCATCATAAATGGAGTGGACAATGGCTTTGTCTGGGTAGGAGTAGATGTCATGGTGGTCAGATAGAGAGATCAAAGAAGTCCTTAGTTCGAGTTTGCATATGATGGCTGAAAAGTGACCTTGGAATCACGCTTAGGCATGCAAAAGGTCTGAATAGGAGTTGCACAACAGACCAAGGCCTCTAGAAGGTCTTGGATAAGCCTAGGAGGGTGGACAAGGGCCTTAGAGGCTGTAGAGGAACAATAGAAGGGCTAGTGAGACCGTAGGAGGTGCTAACGGGAGCCCAACAAGCAGTGGCAGTGCCCGATGAGGGGTGGCATAAGCTTTGGGGATACTGGTTGCATCGGGCGGTGCCCGATATGGAGGAAGGGTTGGCGGCGCTCGATGAGGCCCGAGGGAGGGTTGGCAGTGCCTGATGATGCTTGAGGAAGGGATGGCGACGCCCAATAGGAATCCTAAGGCTGTTGGTGTCTTCTGGCAGCACCTTTGGAGGTGCTGGCAGCGCTTGATGATGTTCGAGGGAGGGCTGGAGATGCCCAACAGGATCCCTAAGGTAGTAGGTAGCGATCTAGCGGTTGCGCGGCAGTCCCGTGGCGACGCAAGGGTGCTTGGTGCAGGGCCCTAGAGTGAGATGAGGGCCCACACAAGCGAGGCTTGTGGTGGCGGTGGGATTTAGGTCAGAATACCGGTCTAGGACCGCTGCTCTGATACCATGTGGAGGAGAGAATGAATCATTTTGTTTATTCCACGAGTCTAGGGCAAGGTAGGTAATATCGGTATCGATATCGGTATGACTACTTGTCGATACGATATATCGACGATATACATCGACGATATATCGACGCCTTATCGCCCGAATCGGCCCGATTTTGTGAAGGAAATGGCCTTGGAAGGGCAAATATCGGCCATATCGACGATATATCGGTCACCTGTCGATACCAATATATGATCGATATATCGCCGATATATCACGATATGGCTTACTTTGGTCTAGGGTTTCTTATATAGGGAGAAACCCTAAAGAGCAAAAAAGAGAAATTATATATAAGATTCTGAAGGGTTATACGACTCAAATAAAAAAGAAAATACAATAACTCGAGCTGTACACCTTGTGCATCTTAGGGCTAGCATTTTTCTACAATCCCTCATCCCTATCTATTATCTAAAAAAATCAAGCCAAAAAGGATCAAAATAAAGAAATAAAAATGAGGCGATGCCTTAGGCCTCGTTTTCGCGCATCATGCCTCATGACCGTGTCTGTTGTGCAAGGCGCATGCCTTGTTAGATTCAGTCAGGACGGTAGCCCAAGGATAAAACCTCCTGTTTCGTCTTGGGGTGTATACCTCGTGCGCCTCAAGGCTAACCTTTTTATACAATAATATTCATGTGCAACCTCTCTAACACTAGCCTCTTATATGTAGAGAACTCTTAATATTATAAAATTATATGCTATATTTAGTTTCTTGTCAATTATGCATGTATTTTTATTCTTACTAGGCCTCCTTAGCACTGCAAAGGTCCTTGGTGAAAGAAAAGTCATGATGCGAGTTTTTTAGTAGTCAGACCAGTGCAACTCAAGATAATGAAATACAAACACAAGATTATGAAATGTTAGTCTAAGTTTGGTTTCGAAGGTCCTCGGTGAAATAAAAGTAAACTTTCAGATAACCTTCGGAGATGTCTCTTGGGTGCATTTCCTCATCTTTTTGATGGGTTGATCTTCTATGCAATCTCCTGTATCTTTGTAATAAATTAGATATGAATGACGAATTTTGAGTATTAAGTGTCTGTCTTCTGTCCCTCCTCTCCTTTGTTTCTCACCCTCTTTCATCCTCCTTTTTCATTCTTAACGTAGTTTCTACTTCCCTGTTGGACAGCTTGACCTGTTCCTCTCCTTGTCTCACGCATTTTCGTGCTTTTCCCTCGAGAATGTTATGCATCTGGTGCACCCCCAATGCTTCCCTCGCCCTAATTTCCTTTCCTATTCGGACCGTATGGACTCATGCTTACCATCCAATTTTCATTTGGTTCATTTAATGTTTCATGTCATAAATTGTGATGGATGTATAAGAGGGATAATGATTAGAGGGGACAATTGATTTAAGGGTAGATTACGAAAAAAGGACCTCAACTATGTCTTGATTCCCAATTACGGGTCTCATTTTTAAGTGTAACAAAAAGGGTCCAATAAAAAGGGTCCGATCTTATTTGTTGTCTCAAATACATGCTTCCTTAAGCTTTCGTGACCCTTTAATACCACGTTAAACCTTAATTTTGAAAGATTGGTATTCTTTGTCATGATTGAAAAATGAAACCCGTAATTGAGAATCGAGGCATTAGTTGCGGGGCCTTCTTGTAATTTACTCGATTTAAATAGCTAGGAAGGTACGATACATAACACATTTCAAAATTTTGCTATTTTATGTGAAGTTCAACAATGAGTATTTTAATGAAAAGGGCTATTGGTAATGTATGGGAGACAGCTGATTTAAATAGCTAGGCAGGCATGCCTCACTTCAGATTAAAAATTTTCCCATTATATGTGAAGTTCAGCGATGGGTTTTTCAATCAAAAGGGATATTGGTAATGTATGGAGGGGCAACTACTTTTATAGATCTTAGTTTTCAGATAACAAATGCAATTTTCCCGATTAGCATTATTCTCTCGTTGTTTTACTTGCTGTGCCTTTTGCAGAAACATCGAATTCTACACCAGAGAAGAATTTTGTACATTCGACATTTCAAATGCGTGCGGCAATTGCCACTGCCCTCGGTTCTGCTGCTGCTCGTGCAAAAATGTTAGCAGACCAGGAAGATAGAGAAATAGAACTTCTAATTTCTACAATCCTTGAAATTCAGGTCTTACTCCACAAACCTTTTTTCTATCTGATGTTAGTGCAGCTTTCATATTCCCATTCCTCCAGATCCAAAGTAAAGTGACGAGCATTGGTGCTGAATGAATTTTTACTTTGGCTGTGATAAGTAGTAGTATGTTTTTTTCACATTGCACATACTATTCTTTATTGGTTCTTGGCAATTCTGCGAGTGAATTTTCTCGCATTGTGTATACATCTTTTATAAATTTTCTATTATAATGTCACGATGCAATTCAGGGTTTTCGGCAATTCTCATAGTGCTCAAGAATGCTTTATAATGTGGTTGCAAATTGAATTTTCCAAGCAATGTTCTTGATGGTAACAACACGCGTCCTTCAAAACTAATAGAGGTGGAGGTTTGCACAAAGCTTATAAATGGTCATCCTATCCTATATCTAAGCCATTTGGAGAACATGCTGTATCTTGGATGAAAAGTGCAAGAAGGTAGCATAATCATTTGGAGAAGATGCTGATCCTGTATGAAAACTCTGCTTAAATAATGTACTGAACGGTAGTCAGTGTGACCAAGTTCATAGAGAATTGATTGGTAAAATAAATTTCACAGACCAGAATGTTACGATGCCTTGAGGTGAACAGAGGGATAGCAACGGCTTTTATTAAAATGTTTTTATATCATATCATCATTCATTGTTTCTAGAATTCTATTATTGCGCTCATTTGCAACAAGCAATAATCTTCTTGTCCGTTCAATTTGCCGTGCACAAATGATTTCATTTATGATGAGAACACGTTAGATCTTGATATTTCTAACAGGTAAAGAAGCTTCAGTTCAAGATCAAGCATTTTGAGGAGCTGGAGTTGATTATGGAGAAAGAGTACACCCAAATGCAACAGCTGAAGGATACCATGCTTGCAGAATGGGTTCGCATCCTGCAATTGGCGAACGAAGCCGGCCTCTTGAAATGGAGGGATCAGGGTTTCTCCAAATCCTTGCAAGTTAATCCTGGATGAGCCACGATTCAGGAGCGATAATCTTATACTTGTGGATCAGAGGGATTTTCAAAGGTCCCACCAGATCAGACCCTGGAGTTCCCTTGTGCATATATGGTGCTGCCTCTCCAGAAGGGTGTGAAGTCCTTAGGTTAGTTTCATCTGACCACTGAAAAGTGTTGTAAAATTATGCACTCCCTTCGGTCTTGTACCAACCATACATCTCTATATCTTGGCCATCATGTCTTCTTGATCATTAGGAGTTGGTAGGCTTCCGAGTTTGTAACGTAGCGCAAAGCTCAATTTCCATGTGCATGTCGTTGAGATTCTTTCCCTTGGAATATATCTAATGAAAACAAAGAAGGAACCTGTGACAAGTTGGCAGAACTAGAAATACAAGGGGGTACGCTATTCTTCATTTTGGCCGTTTGTTTGTTGCAGGAGAATGGCCTTTGGATCCGTAGGTTTCTTATTTCATTGTATGATCATCTCAAGATATATTGTTTTCTCAAAACCAAATAGAGTGGTCGAATGAAATTGAGAAATCTTTCCGCTTTATCATTTTATTTTTAAAATTGATTACCTAACACGGTGGAATATAGCAGAAATTTGAACGGGCCAAAGAAGAGAATACCTCTGCATAAAGCTACATTTGACTGGGCGTTTATGTGTTTAAAAATATGCTATATATTTATTACATTGGTTTGTATATACAATATTTGTAGCAGCTATGTGAACATGTTATATTTATGTGGGAAAAGGCTTTGTTGTTGTTGTGATGTGAACATGTTATATATTTATAGCAGAGAATGATTCTGCTATAAATATAGCAGTGGTTATTTACAGTGGATTTCATAATTCGACTATGCTATTTCGTCATTTCTTGCTATGTATTTATAGCCACTGCTATTTCCTCTGTTCGTCCCATGCTATCTTCCTTCTGAGTGGGAGAGGATTGAGTGAGATATTGTCCTTTCGGACACTGTAACGGGGGATGGTACAACGGTGCGAAAATATTTTTCTCCAAATGACTGCCGCATCAATCACAAAATATTTCGTTAAGTTTGTGGGTATATTCTTGGGTGTATATACTATACCTCTAATGCATAACTTGCATATCTAAGCAACCTTTCATCAATGGGAGACCTTATGCCTCAGGAATGTAATTAAATTTTGTACTTGCCCAATTTGCTCTCATATTTCAGTTCACTTGGATACCTGAGCCTGTTCATTTTCCACAGAATTGAGGATTGTTGAGGAGACGACGTCAGAGTAACGATGAACAGGCTGCCAGCAATGGGCTGCATCTGGTTGGCAGAACATGATGCCAGCGGAAGGAATAAGTGCCTTTGTTCTCGCTTGGTTGTCAAAGGGGATACCAACACCGGCCTGAAAATTATTCCCAAGAATAGGAAAGTTCATGACATCCAAATATGTGGGGTCAGATTCCAGAACAAGTTCCCAGTTTAGGATTGTCCACTGATGGACGAATCTGAAATATATCTCCAGTGAACCCATGATACCCAGGTGTGATGGGGCTTTACATTCCAGAATAAGTATCTGATGCCGAATCAACTATTGACACTTAACCTCAAAAGCTTCCTCAAATAGAGTAACTGATCTTTCAGTCTAAATAGAACAAAGAATTCAGGATTCCACTATTGTGCAATATTTTTTTTTAATAAAACTGCATCTTGGAGTAAAAGAACATAAGAGATAAGGAACCACAATATACTGTATGTATATTCATCTGTGTTCTGTCTGTACAAAAACCAAATGCAGGATCTACCTGTGCACATGGTTTTGATTACAGAAATGGAAAGAACCAGATCAGATCACATCACTAAACACTATATACAAGGTATTGGCTATACAGTATACACCTACGTAGAAATTCCTATGTATTTACATGTATTGGTTGATCTGATCTATGTCGTTAATCTGTACCATGTATGACCCCGACTGACTATCCTATCTGTACAATATGGCACTTCAGGTGTTTCATGAGCAGGATCTGATCAACCTGAAGCTCTGGAAGGAGCAAACTTTCAAGAAGCTCCCCAACAGAAATCCTGTGGTTTCCGGCGGAGACTTTGGAGGGGACAGATTGTGCTTCACCCTCAAATATGTCTGACCGATCTGCTTCTGGATGGAGTCTATGGTCTTTGTGTCTACCGACCCTCCTGACATGTCACAAACATAAAACGTATCGACTGCTTCATCTCCGTCTGTCGAGATCTTGGCCCTCCTGATCCGCAGGCCGTTTTCACGGAATACCTGTGTTATCTCTGAAAGGAGTCCGATCCGATCTTTGCTTCTCAGTTCTAGTTCAAGTCCCTGCACACAAGAGAACTACCGTTACAATCTGAAGCCAGTACTGATATCTTATTGACACGTTGTTTGTAGTATTTGATGGCAAATACCTCGTAGGCCCTTCTCTCTATGGCCGCCTCGAGGCACTGGATCACACGTTGCCTCTCGCCTTCTGAATTTACTGGAACTCCATCAATATGTCGGATATAGTATTCCTACATCCAAATTGAATGTACAAGTGAGCCTTTGTTTTCAAAATTAGTTGTCAAGAACAGAGATAGATGATAAGTCGATATATATACCTGATAAGCTTCCTCGGTGCTAGTGTCGACCGTTCCATGGAACACGACGTACTGCATATCAGTTAATGTGCAAATTGTATCGAACAGAAGCTTTGGTCGATCCTTGGACCTCAAGATCGCGATAGTATAGTCCTTCTCGAAGCAATCAAGCAGCACAACATTGGGTCTTGAACTGTTACTCTCGCAGGAGGCCCGTCCAACTCTTTCATAGTCCCTATCATCGAACATCAATTGATGCAACCTCCTCTCCGTGTGCGTTGCACCCATTCCGACCCTCATCTTCCCACCCCTGGAGCGGTCGTTACCCCTCAGGACGTTGCACAAGAGATCCTTGATGACGGAGAGCCTCTGAGGGTCTTCAACCGCGCATGAGGTCGTACCATCTGTAACATGAACCACGGCTGCAACCCTGGTGTTGTGAGCCCACAACTCGGCCCTCACAACATTACACATCTGACCGGCAAGCACTGCGCACACTTCAGAAAGCAGGCCGGGCCTGTCTGTCCCGGTTAACTCGATGGAAGTGTACGCCTTCGAGTGCGTCATGTCGACGGAGCCTCGCAAAGAGGGAAGGATGCACGCATCCATTTCGATCTTCTGCAAAAGCAAATCAACAGTCAAATAAGGCAGCAGAAGTCCAATCCTTCCAGAATTTCCAAGTTGGTCAAATTCAAAGTGCAGTATACAGTAATCGAAACTAGCAATAATAACTTGGGAGGAAGATGAGAAGAAAACAATACCTTTTGAATGTAGCGAATGGTTTCTTTATCCAAAATCTTGCTCCCTTCATGGTCAACAACATTGAACACTGCAACCGTGAACAAAAAGAAAGATCAGTGATATTGGTAGAGAGTATTGGTTTAACCACCAAATCTAACAGGGGAAACGAATCTCACCATCCATGAACCACTCCCCATCTGATGATATATATGCCTTTATCACAACAAGATTCAAATCCGTGAGGACTTGAACAACCTCAAGGAGGATTCCTTGTCTATTCACACTATCAACCTGAAAAAAACACTACCGTATTTTCAGAGTTAGATTTCTCAAACAACCAGCAGCACAAAGGATCTCCAGAAATTACATAATCAATAGATTCTGGAGATTCATGAAGGAAGGAGACTCCGAGATTTACCCGAATAACTGTTGCATTATCACACGCGTCGTTGTCGATCACAACCCTGAAATCACAAGAAGAGGATTTTTAAGCAAGCTGAGATCCAGTAACGGATATGTACAACTAACGGATCTGAAGCACACCAAAAACAAGATCTTGTTTTCTTTTGAAACTGATGCCAAATTAAGCAGCCATAAGTATTGTACGGTTTCAAGAAGGGAAATAAATTAACGCCGAGAAATACCAATCAGGGAGAAGCTAAGCCCATGGATGGAAGAAAAGGAAGCCAAGAACCCAACTCAAAGATTTGAACTTTATTTCAAAATCAGCAGGGATGTACTGTTCACCTTTTTTTGTAAAAAAGGATAGAACCACATCTTGGGAAGAGGAAAAAAACAAACAGCAAGAAGATAAGAGAAAAGGGCAGGATGAAAACCTTGGTGGGTTCATCCTCCTGATGAGCTTGGTGTACTCATCTTCCATGGCAGCCACTTCACACCGACCCATCAATCCAGAACGAGCTCCAGTAGAGAGAGAGAGAGAGCAAAAAAAAAAGTGATATTGTTGCTCTGCAAGGAAGAAAGGGAGCAGTTTGGGACTTTATATACATATACACAATTCTGTCGACGACAGACTGTAAAGAAGAATTCCGATGGCACCGTTTCTGCTTCCCCAATTCCCCTCCTCTCCCTCTCTCTCTCGTAAAAAACCGGCCTTTTCCATAAATAGCACTTTTCTTGCAAGAGATTTTTTTTATTTATCTTCATCCAAACGTGCGAATGCTCCCACCAAAAATTATAATTGCAGAACGTACCCCTTTACATAAAAAAATAGTTCTCAAACCCAAAAAAAACTTTGCCCATTCTTTGTGGCATGCCACATATATGACGGTGCTTAAATGAGTAATGCATTGGAAGTTGATACATTTCATACATGATATTGCATTTCTCTGTCGTGGTAGTTCTTCAACGATGTGCCATTTATTAGCTTATTTTGATAGCAGGTCTTCGAGTAGTTTATACTTGATAACCAAGTCTTCGATTTCTATCACGAGTTAATTAAATTTTGCTATTCCTTTCCTTCTAAATGATGATTACTAATATCATGTTAACACTCCTGATTTTTCATAGCCGGCCCACTTCAAGAACAAAGAGAGAGAGAGAGAAATACGAACAACTCGCTCTTGATTTCCACTTTTGTCTCACATAAACAATTTCTTGTTATAAAAAAAGAGAGTCGAGGATAAACCTCCTTATTCTTTACCCTAGCCCCCTTTACACCCTACTTATATCCTAAAGAGTGGTCCTTAGCACATGTTTGGATGCAGGATAAGTACTGATACATGGGGACTTCTTCCTGAAATTACATGATAAAGTAGTCACATCATTGTTACATATTCTTAATCTAAAGTATTTATCACTCTCTTATCTCTCAAAATTAACCACTTGTACAGCCTTCACTTATCTCATTTGTGTGCGTGTAAATAATAAAAAAGGAAGGATTTGATAAAAAATGTGACAAAAGAGAGGCATGCATTTGGCAATATGGTTTTTTTTTTCTAAAAAATCCTATTTTTGAGAGAGATATTTTGATTGGTTATTAAGAAAGGGAAAATTCAGGTGGGTTCGTTGGGGGTTCCCATATGAACACAGACAGAGTGGTCAGAACTTCTCTTCTCTCTCTCTCTCGTGTGGGGAACGCGGTAGTCTTCGCAATAAGTCCTCCCATCCCTTGTCCCTTTCTCCTTATTTTGACTAATGCTTTAAATTATTCGTTTCTCTCAAATTTCGATCAGAAATCTGGGAAGGTGTCTCTCGAAAAGTGTAGGCAATCGAAATTTGGGAAGGTGTTTCTCGAAATGTGTAGGCATACCTCGAACATGGATTCGGTGCCTCAAATGCTAGAGGCAGCGAATGGGTTCAATCAGATCAGATTCTAATATATACATATTTATTTGTTTCAATTTTTATATTTTTTCAATCCATTTCGGTACTTAGTATCAATCCTAATAATCTACTTTCATGTTTGTAGCACTTGCTCTGAAAGATGTAAACTGTAGTAGGTATTTTTACTCGGCAGACTCTATAAATTTTGTCAATTACCTCCACGACCTTTGAAACAACGTAATTTCCTCCTTGACCTCGTAAACTTGTCAACTCTTACCCCATGAACCTTGCAGTTAATCTATTTGAAGCTCGTGGGAGTTTTTGGGGGTAATTTTCAAAGTCGATGAGGTAATTACATTGTGCAAAAAGTTGTAGAGGTAATTTAAAAATTTTATAGTGTCTGCCGGATAAAAATCCCATTTTTAATTTCTAGTCACATATCCATTTCTGTAAAGTAAAATAAGAAAGAGTACTCAAGTTCTCATATGTAATCCTGCGTACGAATGAGTTAATCACACCATATTCAAGAGAAAAATAATTGGTATGTATCCAGATAAATATTTCAGTTTTTGGTAGTGATTTAATATACAATTTATATTTTATCGGATTTGAAAAATCTCAATCCTATCAAAATCAGACCATTAATCCATTAACAACTCAGATTAAGGATTCTATTTTTCATTAGTCATTCCCTTTTTGTGTGTGTACAATCTATTTGATAACTCCGGTTCTCTCGGGTCTAGGATGCACTACATAACTCATTTGGTTCTTTATTTTTTTTCGAAGCAACAACGGAGCGAGGATTTTGAGTTAAAAGAGATGAACGAATCCCATGGCAAGGTGTAACAATTCCGCATTATATGGCAAAAAAATCATGATCCTAACGCGTAAGGGATGTTTTGCTAGCCCTCCATATCGTTCCATTCCTGTCGACAAACCACATACAAGCACGCATCTTGTGTGCTTGATTTTGAAGCATTCCTTCCATGAACGCGTAAAACACAACAAAAGCGCATGCATTCACCAAGCTGTCCCCTCTACCTTTGGGACAAGCTCACGCGTCCGAGCTTCTCCTTCTTCTTCCCAACTCAATTGTCTAACATATTAGGCTTGTAGAGAAGAAGACAGATCCTCTGCTGTACTACAGCAGGTGCTGTAATACAGAGATCCGTCCGATAGAGATCGGGCAATTGTACGTACGTACATTAGATTTTTCTACTGGTTAATTTTTTAGACATATATAAATATTCTACAAGGTACCACATTAGAATTTTCTACTGGTTAATTTTTTTTAGACATATATAAATATTCTACAAGGTACCAGCAACTGAGTTTTCCATCCAAAAACTTTCACGTTTGGGAGTCCCGAAGCGCACAGATACAAAGCTCCAACCCTTTTGATATTAAATATTATATATGCATGTTGTGATTAATTTAATACACATAAAACTAATTAAGGTGCGGTGGAGAAGAAGCAACCGACGAAAGGAGGGCGGCACCGCCGGTGTGGCCCAATGGTTCCCTCCTTGGACATATCCAGAGCTTCTTCTTCACCCACACATCAGGTAATCATATAAAAAATATATAATACAGTATTTATGCTTCGCACATCTCATGATTTGCCAACCACCATTAGTACAAACATACCTAGAAATCATGAAGTCTAGGTCTTCTACGTCTTCTAAAAGACGTGCAGTACTGCTGGAAACCTATACAGGCATTTTATCAGGACATTATTATGCATATCGAGGTGCCTGATCAAGCTACAGTACTTTGGCTACTTGACCTGTACATACATTAACTTTCCTACTAAAACTATCAAATAATTCTATCTGTTCTACTCTTTCCTTGCCAGCTGAGCTCCATTTCATTATTGATGCATAATTAACCAAAACTTGTGATTCTGACACACGACAATCTTCTTCCATATACACATTTCTGGTTCTTATGGATTTATTATTTATTCAGTAAAAGCTATTTAGTTGGGTCTATTTATGAATGGGCATGATAAACAGCTGGAACTTTGACATTATTAATAACACAATGAACGGTCAACGCATTTAGACAATTTTCCTGGTATTCCTTTGTTTGCAAGCACCATTTATACCATATTTTTATTGAGGCAATGGATTCCGAATAGGATGATTACACACCTGAAACTCTAGTTGCAGGGAGAATTCTGCATGTTTATGGCATTTCCTCACTTGAAAAAGCTTCTTACGACGGTTGTTTGAATTAAAAACGATTGGAAAAGTTTGACCGCCAATTCCAAACTTATCGAATACTTAATTACTAATCCATGAATGCCTTTCAGTGAGATGCATGCGATGGAATCAAAGATCTTGCATGTTTTTCTTCGCATTGTATATTCTTTACGTTCATCTTAAGTTGACTATTAATGTGTAATGGTCTGTGAGTTGCATGGGAGTTAATTAAGTGCGTGTGATTTGAACGTTCCATACATAATTGCAAATACTGACGGTTAGAATAAACTTTAAATGCAATCTAATATTAAGAGGATTATGAATATTAAATCTCCTACGTAAAAAACTGCAGATGATGTACACGATTGGAATCGATACTTTATTGGTAAAAAATCAATAATTAATTGTCCATATTGATAAGATGCAAATTTTAATGCTGACTCCTCAATTATAGAAATATGAGAATCTCAAAAATAAAATAAAATGTTCAAATCTAAAAAATATTCGGTTAATTAAGACTTCTCTAAATAATCTTGTTCGTAAAAAATTAAGGATTTCAACTCATTCAATTTATAGTTTACATTTGTATCCAATTTGACGTAAAATATTCAACAGATCTAGTTTCATGCCAATCGGTATGAACCAAAAAAAATAACAGCTTGAAGTTATACGCCAATTAGGCTTTTCTATTTCTACTCATGCAAAAGCACTAGTCATGTCGACGTAGTTATTAAGAGCTTGGAATTTAAAAATAAGAGAGCGTTAATTTGGTATGGTTGAGCTTATGAGTCTCCTACACCATCTATCTCAAGTTTATGATTAATTAATTAATTAGCTAATTAACTAAGATTATGGATGGGAGGTTCATCGAGAATGGGGGGAGTTGGATCCCGTGCCACAGATGGGATGCCCCAATCTTATCCTCCTCCTCCTTATCATAGGTAACGAGAATAATAAAGAGACAAGAAGGTGCCACGTAAGCTGCTTGCCATGCAATATATCCCCATCTCTTTATCCTCAAATATCTCTCTCTGGTGGCCAAAAGTGCTTTCCTCATCCATTTGCACATCCCACATTCCTATGGCCCCTTTCAATTTTGCTATTCTCACGTTTTCGTATTCCTATCTATTTAATAATATGTACCCGATGCTGGATTCTATTTAGTTATTAAAGACATTGCATTCATATGCGATATCGTTCCACTAGTTGCATTGATCCTAATTAGGAGGTAACTCTTTTGTCATCGGAATTGATCTATGGTAAGGGACGATATGAATATTTATTGTTATATCGTCTGATGTTATATATACGATGAATCTCCATTTCATTACCTTTATTATCTTATTTTGGCCTTAAATTACTTGTTAAATGCATATAAATAGCATTAAATTACATAAATAACGCTCATCATTTATACTGTAAATATTATATAATATATTGTATTAATGTGAAAATAAAAGAAAAGAAAAAGAAATGAAATACTTAAGATAGTGAATGACTTTAAAGCCCGAGACATATGAATCATGATAATTTGGTCAACAAGAAATAAAGTAAGGGGAGATAAGGGCCAAAAGTTACACAAAAACTCTAATATCCAATTAATCAATAATGCATTTTGAGACCTATTTTATTTTATTATTTTTTTATCTCAAATAATAAACGTTAAACATGAAAGTTGTAGATAAAAATAGAAAGAAAAATATAAAATTTGTTTCACTTAAAACAATGCATAATGTGCCCAATATACTCAGAATAAAAAAGTCATAGAGAAAACTTTCCAAATCCGTATCTTCTCCATACAAGCTAAAAATCCACCAAACTCATTTTATTTCTCATAAAATTAAATTAACTATTTAATGAAAGTGGTTTCATTCAATTTGGAGTTAAGATGCAAAAGTTTGGTTTTGAGTCCTTATTATGCAATATACATGTATATAATATTCAATATATTTATTCTATAAATTTTTAGATTTCATATATTCTTATAAATTTGTAAATATTATTTAAAATACATGTATATAATAAAATTAGAATAAAATAATTAAAAATATAACAAAATAAATAAAGCTACATAATATATAGATAAAATATACTTGTATATACATTTATAAATGTACATAATTATTTAAGTACATAATTAATTTTGAAAAAAAATACAATGAAAATATATAAATATGCATTTAAATAATTTATAAATATATAGATTATGTCTATAAAATACTAAAATTTAAAATACAAAATAAAAATAAAATACTTAATATACAGGTAAATATACTTATATTTGTGCATGCAAAAAATACATAATAAATTAACTCAAAAAATAAATCAAAATCACAATAAAGTACTAAATAAAATAATATTTTTTGTGTTTTGAGTTTTATTTTTAGTTATTTATACTTTTATTTCCTATTCTATCTTCTAGCGGCTGATATGGCCCAATAGGGGGGCAGTCTTGGTTGACTTGCCAATCAATTGGCCCCCCTATTCCTGTAGGCGTGTTAGAGTCGCTGACCACCAGCTCTTCCTCGATTTTCTTCACCTGATCCTTGCATTTTCTAGAGATGACTCTTTCTTCGATTTTACCCGTCGATCACTGGTCTTTCACGCCAGCATGTTTCCTCGATTGATGGATCGATGTTGCGAGCAGAAGCCTCGATCAAACCACCTCCTATACAAATAACCTTGCCAAGCCTCCATTTGAATATGATCCCATTCCAACCTCAAAATCCCCAAATTTCCTCGTGATTGAGCTTGCTGGTGACAACAGCATGCTCACCGGAGCGTTTGGCATGGAGGAAGAGGACCAGAGCTGGTGATCCGAGCTCGCTAGTGACCTTCAGGCGGAGCTCCACCTTAGCTCCTTATTCTATAAGTTGAGACATAGTTTCCTTGCATTTTTTATTCCTAGAATTAATCTTAGCATAATTTAGCTTTTAGTTTTGCTTGATTTCGTGTTTTATTTCGTAAAAGTCCAAATTGTAGTTCATAGGAGCTTATACTATGGCCACTATTTCCTTGAGATCCGACCATGCTTCGCCTCCCCTGACACCTCCATCACCTTCCCCATCTCCTTCTTTGCATCCCATGTACCTTCACTCCACCGGATCGATCCCCGATCAGAATATCGGTGCTCCTCCTCTGTTGCTTGCCAGATTACGTTCAACACACTCCATCTTCGCACGTGTTTGCACCGAAACGAACCCTGAACCCCACGTTTTCTTGTGTGAGCCTTGTTATGCAAGTCCTAGCATTGGAAGACCCTGAGGGGGTCGATTTTTGCTGAGACAAAGGTATACCTGGAGCTCCATCTTCATCTACCTTCTAGGACCCCATCGATGGGTCCTGGATCCATTTGAGCTCCTGATGAATCTACGTTTCATCATTTTTATTTTATCATTTTGGCATTAAAAACCTAGTAAATGCGTGTAAATTGGCTTAATTTAGGAATTTTATCATCCATGCATTATTGTGTAAATTGTGTATAAAATATGATTTTTAAAGCCAAAATTATAGAATAAAGAAAAGAAAAGAAAAAGAATCTAATATTACAGATATTTTATAACCCGAAATCCCGAGACCTAGGCATCAGGATGACTAGGTCGACAAGGAATAAAGTGGGGGAGATAAGGGCCAAAAACCAATAAAAAATCCCTTTTATTTAATTCATTCTTGATTCAATTTGGGACCTATTTTTAGTTCCACTTTGTATACTTCAAATAAAGAAACTTTGTACATGGAAGTTGTAGATAATTAAATAAAAAAAATACAAAATTAATTTCACACAAAAGTAATATACAGATAAAATGATATGATCTGAATAAAATTCTAGAATCCCAACTTCCCAGACCTGTATCTTTCAAATAAAAACCCGAAATGTATCAAAATCACCTTTAATTACATATAATTTTTCATAAGATATTTAATGAAGGTGATCTCGTATTTTACGGAGCTACGGTTTGAAAGTTGAATTTTGGACCCCTATAATATACTTGTACAGATTAAAATATTCATTTTATTTATTGTTCATTATTTTTATAATTTCTTATTTTTATAATTTTGTAAATATTATTTATATTGTATATGTATATTAAAACATGAATAAAACACAAAGAAAATATAAAAATAAAATACTTGTATACAATACATAGGTATAATACCTGTAAATATATCTATATAATTAATACTTTTATTTTATTAAGTGTCTAAAATACATCAGTAAATAAAATAAGAATATATTTAAGTTTGTAAAAATAAGTTATAAATATATAAAATAATAAACCAAAATAAATGAATTAAATAAATAAAATAAAAATAAAATATATAGATATGTATACCTATATAGGCCATAAAAGGTAACTTGTATTTTTAAATCTCGAAAAAATAAATAGAAATCGTAATAAAATAATTTAGAAAATAATTAACATTTTTTATTTAATAACCTATAAATAATTAAATCATTTACTATTTTTAAATGATTTTACAAAATTATTTTCCAGGCTTTTTCCTGGTTGGTCCACGTGGACCAACTAGGAGGGCTGGAGAGCGGTCAACTCTCTGACCCACACATGCCCTTTGTCAGAGACCTTATTTTTTCGCTATCTTCGTGATTTTTTCAAGGTAATCTCTTTCACTATCTCGTGTAGATTTCTTCTTGACTTTTGTTCGTCGTAGATCGAGGATGCACGCCGGCAACTCTCCTTGGGCCGCGCATCGTTGAATCGCTTGCTACGTCTTGATCTTGGGAGACTCGTCAACACTTGTACAAAACCACCTACCAACCTTCCTTGATTTTTTTGAACCACTTCTTGGCCAAGTTTAGACCTCCGGGAGTGCGCTGGATTGACTCCGGTGACAGGGGGGGTCTCCAGCACTCCCATGTGAGGTACAGCGAGGTCAGGAGGGCCGAGTTCCACCTCCATCTCCGGCGCACCGCCGTGAGGTTCATCTCTGGTCCTTTGGCCATTGAGGTAATCATTTTTTCATTTTTTGCATTTATTTATTCTCTATTGTCGTAGGGTTCAATCCCCGCATTTCTTTTCGTGTTTCACCCAACAATCGATTACGCCATCCCTTCGTCGGAGCTCGCTCCGGTGAGCCCCATTTCCACTATCTCCACCTCATCCCGCAGCCAGAAGGGGCGAGGCACTTTGCCCTCGACCTCCTTAACCTTTCTTGCAGGTACAAGAGCTTTTCACGCATTGCTGGAGGCCTTTTGACAACCCGCCAGAGAAAAACCTAGAGCCTCAAACTTCGTCGTCCTCCTGGGGGAGCTCCGACCACCACTGGAGCATTTTGACGCTGCCAGCACATCTCAGACCACGTCAGGGAACTTCGGGGCCATTTTGGAGCTCAACCGCACGCCGGAGGAGGGAGGATCGACTGGTGGAAGTTCATTCCAGCCAGCCTTCATTCCTATTCCTATAGGCCTTCTTTCCGCCATCCGATCCTCCCTGTTCGTCGGGGATTACAACCGCCATTGGATCTTGCTCGCTATCAGCCGCCGGATCGTCATCTAGGATCTAATCTCAACCGTACGCTATGAAAGGGTATCGTGAGACGTCGTGCGAACACATGGCATTAGTGAGACAATCAGAGCCGTCCGATCTGCCCTGGCGTGGGTATTTTGCGTTTTCTGCCCTGCTAATTTTTTGTATTTAATAAATAACATCTAAACTTTCATCTGCATGATCATAGTTTTGTAAATTTTGCAAGAAAACCCCTAACGTTTTATTAATTGCACTTTCACCCCTGGCCACGTCACCTCACGTGACCTGCGTACATGAGATGGCGATTTTACGGCCATGCCCTTAGGGATTTGTTTATTTGTCTTTAACCCTTAAACATTTATATTCAGATATAAAGTTTTTGGTTTTATTGCATTCCGCGATATTGAGGATCTCAAAAAGTGCAGATCACATGATACAAAGGAGATGGAACAAGTATGTGGATCTGATAGTACATGCTCTCCTCTAGGGCTATACATTAAGGACGTGTTACAATTTTGCTAGAATTCGCACTAAAATCAAAAAGATAAAAATAATCGAACCTTCACAGTATTACATGTGTTGAGTTGGTGAACCCAGTTTTGTTTGATGTTTGTTTGATCTAGATTAGGATTCAAAGACCAGTCAAGCGCACTTGCGCCATTTTATCGTTCCTTTTTTTCACTCTTTATGACCCTTGCACATTGCAAGCCTTCGACTGTTTTACACTCCTGATGATGCGAATTTAGATGCGGTTAAGATGGAATAAAATATCGCAGTGTCGTTTTTCTCAACCAATCGATTCGTTCAACGAGAAAAAGTTTTTTAAACAACTTTAAAGAAATCAAGAAATGAGATGTAAGCGGTTTTCGCTATTCAATTTAGTTGGTATAGCGACCAAGGTCGAACACAAGGAGCACGATTTAAAAACTATGTAGTCATATTTTGAAATTAAATATTTTTAATGGTTTTCGAATTTTGATTTTTTTTATTTTCAAATGAAGAACAATTCACAACATGCACAAATGAATAAAAACACACAACACCACACGCGTTTTGTATTTTTCAGAATATATAAAAATACTCAGAAAATTATGGAAAAAATGTTTTAGTTTTTACAGGTTTTAAAATGGTTTGGTAATTGTTTTCAAATTTTTCTGATATTTTTGTGATTTTATAAAAATCAAACAGTAGAAACAAGAGAAAACAGTGCACAACCAAGAGTATTTTGCAATTAAAAATACTTTAAGTGCTCAATACTCCAGGAACTTATTTTTAAGCTAAAGTACCGATAATTATCTACAAAAAGAGTCTGAAATAATAATTTTTTTGATTTTTCTAGAATTTTCTACATTTTTTTAAAGATTTTTAGTTTTTCATAATTATTTTTTGTTTTTTTATAAATGATTAATGCAAAAAAAATTGATTAGAAATTAAAGGATAGTAAAATACACCTACATTAATTTTTTTTAGAATTTTAGGCAAGTTTTCGAATTTTTATGAATTTCCTAATTTTGGGCAAACAAAGAGACAATGTTTTTGAATTTTTAAAAATATTAAATAGAAACAAAATACAATGAAATTTTTATACAATGAAGAATACTACAACATGAATTTTTACAATTTTTTGTCAAATTTTTAGATCAATAAAAACATTTATTCCATCAAAAAGATCAAGCAAATTTAATGTATGTAATACAGGGACTAAAATACAAATATTTAAAGTTTCTACCTTAAAATATAACAAAAATAAATATGCCGTCAGTATATGCAAATTACCCAAAAGGCATGTGCGTTGCCCGTGATCAGGAGTTGAGAAGGACCTTTTCGCAATTTTGAAACTTGAAGGGGCTATTTTATAATTTTTCCAAAAGATTTTTTTTTATTTCAAAACCCCACCTAGGATTCTTGGTGGATTCTTCGTTCTTCAAAGAATGGGGAGTGCCGCCGCCCAAGGGGGAGAGGAGCCATTGGGGCCGCTGCCTAGATCGGGAATGGCGGCGCCGCGGGCGGAGGCTGTCAAGGCTGACACCGTCGCGGAGGGGATCACCGTCACGGGGGGGGGGGGGGGGGCAGCAGGTGGAGCGCTGGCGGGGCGACATTCTGGTGGAGGTGGCTTGCCGCACAACACGGAAGGCGCTAGGCAGACGTCGGAGACGAGCGTAGGGCTGGTCGCAGACGGTGCTGCTAGAGGGTGGTGGCGCCGCACAATCACGTGGGGCATGAGTCGTCGGGGAAGGATACGATGCTGGCATGCGTGGTGGAGTGGGGGGGGGGGGGGATGGATGCGGGCCTGGAGGTTAGTTGCGGTCGAGCGGAGGGCGGTGGCGCGATGAGAGTAAGCAGAAAGAAAGAAAGAAATATATATATTTTAAACAGAATGGCAAACACAGAGCAAGATTTTTTTTATTATTTTTATTTCTTAAAAGATCATGCAAAACAAAAGTTAGAGATAAAAACAATTATATGTTTGTTTTATTTTTATTTATTTATAAACAAAATGGAATGTGTGAATGGTTCGGATCTTATGATATGGAAGAGAGATCCGTATCTCCGGCCACCGTGCGTGGTCGGAGGTACGTGGTTGCGTGAGATAGAACACGAATTGGAGAGATCGTGATGTGAGATGGAAAATCGGGACCAGACGCGGAAAATGTGTGGTGACAAATTTTTGAGATTTTCAATATCTAAAGATTAATCTCGAAACAAAATTAAATCTAAAATGTACCTAGGAAAAACAACGGAAAATAAATTTGGATCTCACCTCGGGATCGGATACGCCCTGACGGCCTCGACGAAGGCCGGCGCGCTGTCACCGGACGGCTCGGAGGCTAGGCACCCTTCTTCAACAAGATGGCTCTCAAAGATCCGGCTCTTCTCCATCAAAGATTGATCAAAAAAATGAATGAGGGAGGAAGGAGCCAATAAAAGAGAAGAAAAAAAATAAAAAAGGAAGGTATATACACTTAAGGAATGCATTTAGTGGTGGAATTAATAAAATAAATAAATAAATTAAAAATAAATTTTGAAACTAATTAAAATAAATAAATTAATAAATTTATAAAAAATAATTAGCCACCTTACTGGTGGCTATTTAAGGCATAAAATCAAATCTTTACATAAAAGGTAAGTTTTCAAATCAAATAAACAAATAAAAAATAATTAAACCTAAATTTCGTAATTAAATTAATTAAATTATTTAATATTATATATTTAATTTTTTGGTGATTTTTATTTAAGGAAATTAGTTGTATACACATATTATGTACATATAATACAATATACACATGTACAAATAAGGAACTAATTTTAAATAATATTTTTTTAATTTTTTTATTTTTTAGTTTTTAATAATGAGGATAATATTTACAATTATGTATATTATGTATAAAAATAAATATGAGTAAATATATAAATATGTACGTGGTAAAACTGCACAAAACACCTCAGAAAACTGACTTTTCAACCGTAACTCCAAAAATTATGAATTTACAACCATTTGAAAGATAATTTAATTTATAGTATAGTGGAAGTGAGTTTGATTTAATTTGAGTTAATATATAGTCGGAATTGGTATTTCAATTATCACTTTGTGGCTTTTTTTGAGTGTGATTATTTGTAATATGTACATTATTTTATTTTGCAATTATTTTTATTATTTACAATACATTTTTATTTACAACTTTTGTTACAAAAATAATTAATTTGAGATCAATTTATGTACAAATAAAATAGTACAAGTTTATACAATTATATAGGGAAAAATATTTGCAAAATATTTTTGGATTTTTGAATTGAAGACCATATCTCCCCCTACTTTATTCCTGGTCGATCAGATCAAGTCTTGATCTTCTCTCGGGGTTCGGGCCAATCTGCATTTATTCCATAAATTCATCCTTCATTTTTCTTTTCTTTTTCTTTTCTTCTTTATTCTTTTATTCAAGTACAAAAAGTGCTAAAATGCATATTTAAAAAATGCATGTAAAATGGTAATTTTATGGAATTAGTGGGTATTTACAAGTGTTTGACTAAGGAAATAAAGCTAAAATAAAAGAATAAAGACGATGAATCATGGATTCATCAACTCCTTTTCTTCTTGTTCGTCATTATGTCTTTCATAATTCATCTATTTTCCTCTTGATTTCCAAGATGTCGACTCCTGGTTGGTTTGGTCAGGACCTCGCTGACACCCACATTGATTCCAAGGTTTCGATATATCCAATAATTTGGGGCAATCCCCATTTGATTAGTTCAGACTTTGCAAACCATTCTCAGAGCTCCTCACTTCTTCTACCTCCCACCGACCAGGAAAACTCTCTTCCCGATGTTTGTCCTTTTTGGATGGAGATTGATTTCACTCCTTACACTTCTCCATCATTAATAAAATTCAGGATTAACCCTAACTCTAAATTATTCTCTACATCTGATGCTTACATGCAGACTGATCGGGGTATTTTCCCAGTTACATATTAGGACCACGAGCTTTCACAGTCAGATTATGAGATGCTCTTACAAGCAGAGGAATGGGACCACAACTTCCGAGCATCGAGCAGAACACAGAACATGGCATGAACCAGATTGAGGAGAACAATCAGCTATTGGCATCCACACAAGCAATCCAATAGTAGTTGACTGACTAATCTCTTACCCATTTGCCTTTCAAGATATGTTAAATGAACTGAGGAGGAAGTCAGAAGTGAGAGATGCATAATGAGAAGGGTATGGCGATGATGTCGATGGTGATGATGAAGACAACCACTCTGTAGATGGACCTTGCAGAGGCAAGGGAGAGGCTGACCCAAGCCTACACTGAAGCAGACATACAACCCTGGGGCTGGCCGAATCACCGAGTGGATCCAGATTCGTCCGATCCACGCACACTTTGAACTAAAGCCACAACTCCTTTCCCTTCTTCCCAGTTTCCATGGGAATCCGAATGAAGAACCATATATCCGTCTTCAATAGTTTGGATGCATCTGCAGCACACTCACTACCCCAAACATCCCATTGGGCATAGTCAAGATGACCGCTTTCCCTTTCTTCGGGGCAAAGCAATGTACTGGATCAACCATCTAGGGAAAGTAGTGATGACATGGGAAGAGCTGAAGTCTGCATTCTTGCACAAATACTACCCACTTGGATGTCTTAATCTAGCACTCCAAGATTGTCAATATCTCATAGGGACCCCAAGAGTCCATTCACGAGACCTGGGAGAGGTTCAGTGATTTGATAGAGAAATATCCCCACCACGACATACCAAAGACCAGTTTGGTCCAACACTTTTTTGAGGGACTTACTGAGAATAGTCAATGTCTGGTTGATGCCACATGCGGTTTGGCATATCTTCAAGGAGATGGCTGAAGGAGTGGCCGTACTTTCCTCCTCTCATTTTTCCAAGTACAACCGCAGATCCACTGCAAGAATGTCAATATAGCGGACACCCATGAAGTAGATAGATGCGAGAACTCCAATCTCAGCATTATTGATAGTCACTTGTCCAAGGTAGATATCATAGAGAAGCGATCACATGATTTAGAGAAACTCGTTGTGGTCGAACAAGAATGAAGGGCTTGGGCAAGCTAGACACTATCACCAAGAAGATGGAACTGCTGGTGAACATTATTAGTGCCTGCAACTCCTTGGCATTTGCCCCCGACAAGTGCAGCATCAACCTCAACCGAGTCCCATACAATCTCGGTCTAACATGTATATTATGTGCAGGCACCAAGTAGCCACAGCCGTAGTAGACACAAATGGTTTTTTACCAGCCAAATGAACCACAACCCTAGTACATTGAGCCATGCTTTCCACCTCATCCACACATTCAAGATGTGAATGGCATCTGGAGCTATAATCATCAGCTCCTTAGGGACAACTCTAGGGTTAGGAAACATGCACCTGACCATATCACTAACAGCAAGGAGGGTGTAACTTCCAGCCCAATCAATCCCATCACCAGCAGCCTTCGCAACATGGGTATACTTGGAGGTAAAACTACCAGCAGTCCAGATACCGTCATTAGAACTATCGACAACTGACTTCTCATTATGAACATCAGTACCCTCACCGCAATACCAACAATATCCTTCTCTTATCCCCCTCCTCAATATTCCCAAGGTTACCAGCAACAACCTCCCCCATATCAACACAATCAGAGGCCACACAAGGCCAAATCCTCTGAGGTCATGCTGGTCAACCCGATTCTTGATTGCCTGGTCCAGCTCATCAAGAACATGGATGAGATGAGCCAAAAAATAGATGACCTGACAACCACCAAAACTACCATTCTGGTCTAGGTCGAAGCCAACTCGAACAACTTCCGTCGCAAGGAGCAGGTGGTCTGCAATTCTCCATCCAATTCAGGTGAAAATATTACTTTTTCTAATTCTATAGCTCTCAAGAGTGGTAGGACACTCCAGGCGACTACAACAATGAAGAAAATGCAGAAAACGTCTAATGGCGAGTCGTCAGCCTGTCCAGCAGAAGGGGCAAAAAATATTTTTGGAGATTGAACACCAACAAGAAAAACAAAAAAAGAAGAAATAAAGAAAAAAACAAAAAAGAAAGTAGCAATCATGGTGAAGTTGTTCCAGCCTTGGAGAAGCAAGCAACAACAACCAAACTAGAGCCAACCGATGGAGCCAAGCCTGCCGAACTTTTGGTCCACATGATGTAGATGACTTTTCACATTTTTGCCATCCACCTGTA
This sequence comes from Ottelia alismoides, assembly GCA_037367405.1. Classification (NCBI taxonomy): domain Eukaryota; kingdom Viridiplantae; phylum Streptophyta; class Magnoliopsida; order Alismatales; family Hydrocharitaceae; genus Ottelia; species Ottelia alismoides. Next base: position 45,407 of record JAZKJV010001244.1, on the reverse strand, counting down.
AACAAAGACATAACCAAAAATTTAGAAAATACACTATCTTCTGATGAACATATTCCTTTTCCTCACGCAATTAAAAAATAGTAAAAAAATGGAAAATGTTTTATCTGATCTTGGAATTGTGAAAATATTGTAAAACATAATGCTTGAAATATTGTTGCTTAAAGCCATGGAGTACATGCTTGTTGAGAAAAAAAGGACTGAAAGAAGCATGTACAATTAAGCATCCGAATCACAAGAACAACAATAGAAAACCAGAGATGCTCATTCTCACCATGGCTATTGTAAATGCCATCACCAATCTCCAGAATAAATAGAAAGTCAAAGGAACTCCACTCATCAGATTCTAGTTTTTCAATCAAGAATTCGAGCATACACTGCTCGATAGTGGATTGCCTATTAATTTGTTGCCTTCTTCCCTGCTCACCGAATTTGGTGTGGAGCTGCTCAATCCCACAAAGATGATTATGTAATCTGTAGACAGATCCATTAAGCAGCCCAGCGACATGTTGAAGGATGAGATGACCACCGTTCAAAGGATGCAATTCCCCGTTAATTTCACAGTCCTTGACACAGAAACCTCCACACCTCTGCTCCATACCCTGATTATTCTTGGTTGGCTGTTCCTTCGAACATCCAAAGTAGTACTGGATTATGACACTAGAGAGATCACCTTCTGCTCTAGCAGTAACAAAGTGCAGATAGAGATGGTCCCTGATCCTAAACCTGCAGAAGTGGCAGCTGTCATGAGAGAGCTCAGGCCACATGGACAAGAAGACTGCAACTTTTTAGCTAAGATCAGAAACACCAATTTATTCTTGGATGACACAGAAACACAATAATTCCTCTCCACTGAGGAAGGCCTGGATAACGCAGTCAGATTCACCGATGTCTTTGAAGATGAGATATTTACTGATGATTATCCTAGAATAATTGAACATCCATCCTCATTTGAGAATGTTGATTTTATCACATATCTTTTTGATGTTTTGAAATTAGATTCTGAATGCACAATGGTGTACAACAAAAAATCGATTTGAAACTTGTTACAATGGATGAAGTTGCCACCAAGTTGATTTCATCCCCACTAGAGCTCAAACTTTTTCCCTCAAATATGAAATGTACCTTCCTTGCTAGTGAACCTGACATGTATCCGATCATAGTAAATTCTCATCTGACCGAAGAAAAGAATCGCGTTTGCTTGACGTTTTTGAAAGAAACTGCAAGGCAATAAGCTGGAATATAATGGATCTCCATGGGATAAATCCTTCACTCTGCTCGCATCACATCTACCTCGAAGAAGACAACAAGCCCTATTGAGAATTCCCGTATAGATTGAACCTAAACCTCCAGAAGGTGGTCGTGAAAGAAATTACAAAATGGTGTGATGCGGGATTAATTTATCCCATCTCTGACTCTATATGGGTGAGTCCCCTGCACGTGCTGCCAAATATATCTGAGATCACCATTGTTACCATTGATAAAGGAGAGGAGATTCCGATCAGAGTGCTGACTTCATGGTGTGTATGTGTGGACTACTGACGCCTAAATCTTGCAATCAAGAAGAACAACTTTCCATTGCCATTCATCAATCAGATAGTCGAAAGATTTGTCATGAAGGAATATTTTTGCTTCTTGGATGGTTAATATGGATACAATCAAGTTGCCATTGCACCAAAAGATCAAGAGAAGACTACCTTCACCTGTCCATTTGGGACCTATACCTTTTGCAGAATGCCCTTTGGATTGTGCAACACACCAGCCACATTCCAGAGATGCATGCTGGCAGTTTTCATAGATATGGTTGGTAGTTTCCTCAAAGTATCCATGGACGACTTATCGGTATATAGGGACAACTTCGATCAGTGTTTGGGTTACTTAGACTGAGTTCTGAAGAGGTGGTGCAAAGTAAATCTTGTCCTCTCATGGGAGAAGAGTCACTCCATGGTGACTGAAGATGTTGTACTGGGTCACATAATCTCCAAGTGTGGCATGGAGGTTGACCCAGCTAAGGTGGACGTAATTTTCAAACTTGAGCCACCAACAAATTTGAAGCAAGTCCAGTCATTCTTGGAGCATGTAGGATTTTATAGAAGATTTATTAAAGACTTCAACAAGATTGTCCGGCCGTTAACTGAGCTTTTCAGAAAGGAGATCGATTTTGTGATCAATGATCGGGTTTTCCAGTCCTTCAATCTGTTGAAGGACATCACACACATGCTCCTGTCCTCCAACCACCTGATTGGTCTCTTCCTTTTGAGATCATGATGGAGACGATGGATGCCTTAGATTATGAAATTGGTGCTGTGCTAGGACAAAGACGATATATGCTTCCGTTTGCAATTCATTACACTAGCAGAACGCTTGATAATGCCTAAAAGAATTACACTATCACAGAGAAAGGGATGATAGCTGTAGTGTTTGCCTTGGAGAAATTCATTTGACACCTACTGGGATCCATGGTTATCATTAACAAAGATCACTCTGCCATCAAGTACCTCCATAGCAAGAAGTATGCCAAGCCTCATCTGATTCGATGGATTTTTTTACTCCAAGAATTTGATCTAGAAATTAGTGACAAGCTTGGAGTCAAAAAATATGGTGGTATACTATCTTTCTAGAATCGTTAAAATTGAGACTCTTGAGCAGAATGCCATTCCTATCATATAGACTTTACAGATGCGGCAATTATGTTTGTCGCTTCACTCCCCAAGTATGCTGACATCGTGACCTACCTTGTCTCCAAAAAAACTCTACTTGATTGGCCAAAGATCAAAGTTGATAAATTCTTGTCAGACATCCATTTCTTCCAGTGGAAGGATCCTCATCTATTTCGTAAGGGAGCAGATTGCATCTGGAGGAGGTGTATACCCTAGGAGGAGATTGCAGGTACTCTAGAACATTGCCATAAACTTGAAGCAGGTGGACACCATTTTAGAAAGAGAATGACAATAAAAGTGCTTCAATGTAGCCTTTGGTGACCTACACTCTTTAAGGATGCAACTGATTATATCAAAAGATGCACTGACCGTCAGAAAATGGGCAGTAATACCAGTTCGAGAGATACAATGCCTTTGAAATACATTCAGATATCAGATGTCTTCGATGCATGGAGCACTGACTTCATGGGTCCGTGGGTACATCCTGTTGACCATTGATTATGTAAGCCATGGGTGGAGGCTATCCCTTCCCGAGCGGTAGACAGTCGGACCATCTGTTGATTTCTGAAAGACAATATCATCTCGTGATTTGGACTATCGAAAATTTTGATATCGTATGGCGTAAGCCAATTCATGAAAAAAGAAGTCACGAAATTAATGAAGGAATACGACATCAAACATCTTGTTACTGTGCCGTACCACCAACAATCAAATGGCTTAGTTGAATGTTCAAACAGGGAGATAAAGACAATCTTGAAGAAACTTGTATGACCTGATAGGAAGAACACGCCACATTTGCTCGCCTCAATTCTTTGGGCTTACCACACGTTGTACAAGTCTCCTCTCGGCATGTCTCCCTACTGCCTAGTCTATGGTAAGCCATGTCATCTTCCCGTGGAGTTAATTTGCAAACATTATAGGCATTAAATATATACAACTTAGATTTCGAGAAAGCTAGGAGAAATAAAAAAGTTGATCTAAACTGCCTGCTTGAATTCAGAGACTATGCTTACGACAACAACCTTATGTACAAGGAGAAAGTCAAGAGATGACACAACAAGCACATCGATAGGAAGACTTTCGAGCATGGGCAGAAGGTATGGTCGTTTGACGCAAAGTTGAAAATCTTTCCATGTAAATTGAAGAGCAAATGAATCAAGCCGTACATAGTAAAAATTGTACGTGACAACGGAAGACTCTTGATATCTGAAATTGTCATATGACGCACAATCTTTAGTGGTCGATGGACAGTTGTTGAAGTCGTATCTAGAGCACGATACATTAATGTCTATTGTAGATTCAATTCAAGTGTTGTTTCAAGAAGAGATTACAAAGCCAGATGGATTAGATACTGAAGCTAAAAATCTCATAAGAATCTATTTTCTTCTTTTACTTTTCTTATTTTTAATTCTTTTGAAAGGTACTAGTCCCTTTCATCATTGCTATACTTAGGACGTACTCTGTCCTAAGTATAGGGGGGATGAGTGCCTCGAGTTGTTCATTCTTTAATCCCTCACCTATCTCCCAACTTGTTGATATTCTGTCTATACTTAGGGATATTTTACCCTAAGTATAGGGGAGACTGGTCGAGCCGATTATTTCATACATTCACTCTTGACCCTCCCGACCTTGTGTATAGTATGCTATTCTTAGGATTATTTGATCCTAAGTATACGTGGGACAGTCGACTTCTCATTTTTTTATTATTCAATAATTATGACATAGGCTTTTCTATACTTAGTCTGAGTTATGTCTTCCTTTTCTCTACGATCTACGAGGATATAGCTCAAGCTAAGTACATGGGGGTTGTACATACGTTGTATAAACTTTAGTTGTAACTTGTACTTTCATATTTTTAATAACAGGGATAATTAATAAAATACACATATTTATTTTTAAATAAAGATAATAAATTGGGATAAAAATGTTTTGCAAAATGATTTTAAAAATGATTGAAAAATATCTTGAAAAATCTTTTGAAAATTGTTTGGAAAAACTTTGCATAATATTTTCAAACCTTTGTAAAAACTTTTTGTTTGTAAATTTTCTTTTTCATTTATTTGAATAAATTTTTTGAAAATTAGTTTGCGAATGATTTGGAAAATGGTTTCAAAAATATTTTGAAAAATCTATACATACTATTTGAAAAATCTTTGCAAAATGATTTTCAAATTTTGTAAATGTTTTTAAAAATATTTGTCAAGTTGTTTACAAAAATAATTTTTTAGAATATTTGTGAAAATGATTTCAAATGTTTTGAGAACCTTATGTAAATGGCATCTCAAATAAAGATCTTTATAAAAATTGTATAAAACATGTATATAAAACTTGTAAATTACCACTAACATTCCCAGTATAAAATACACTCTAAATCTTGTAAATATAGAAGCACACCCGTGTAAATATCTGCACATATTCTTTTCACCAACCTTAAAAATTTGCAAAATCTTTTTTAAAATATGCATAAAAATTTGCAAAAATGCTTCCAAAAAACCATACAAAGTTGAAAATAGAAAATGACTTCAAAAATTGTTTCTATTGCATTGTACATAGAATTTGCATTTTTCTGAATGATCAAGACAATTGAACAACTCTGAAATAAAGTCTGAACATTAGAGCTTGGTATAGACCTTAATCCACTTAATTTCATAGGTACCATTAAGGAATTGAGATACTTCATGTCACCTTGACTTAATTCTTTAGGTTCTATGAGACTATGTTCATGAGTCGATTCATTGTGTCTAAGTAGAACCTTTCATATCATCCGTAAAACTCTTGAGATAGTGACTTGTCTAAAAACATTGCACTAAACACTTAGCTCAACCAGATGGATTGTTGAAAAATTTTGGAGTCTAGGTCAGGACGATGCTAGGCTGCTTCATCAAGGGTGGCTCAGGAACCACTCTTGGGGATTGCCGAAACTAGTATTCTAACCCACTTATTCTAGTAGCCATTGTTGAATATGCATTTAATAATATTTATTCATTTATTTTGGCTTAAAATCTCTTACAAAATACGTATATCAATAAATCTATTCTTTTACTAACCATGATTCTTGTGTAAATATTGTATATTTATCACTATTTTAATCTAAAATAAATATATAAATAAAGGAAAATTAAAGAAAATAAAAGACTGTATATATGTAATAGATACATGCTGAATCTGACCCCGATATGAGGTCAAGACTTGACCTGATCGACCATGATCATGTAGGGGGAGATGATGCCTAAATACAAGAAAATCCAGAAATTCAAGTTCCACCTGTGTACATTCATCTATTGTATATTACTGTATATAATACACATTGTATACACTAATTTATTTATACCCAAATTATCCTCAAATATGTTCTCGAAGATTGTACATAGAATCTTTTGTAAACAATAAAAATAATTGCAAGAATAATCAATATTACATTGTGTAAATTACAACACTCTGAAAAAAGCCACAAAGCTCAACTTGTAAGATCAATATCTTCTCCATCAAAACCCAAAATTAATCAAACTCACTTTCATTGTACTCCAAATTAAATAATCTTAAAAAATAAAGGTGGTTGTGAAATGTGGCTTTTTAGGGTACTATTTTATATTATTCCCATGTATATTATTTGTATATAATTTGTATATTTACTTTCTTTGTATTTTTGTATAATTGTATTTTTCATTAGTTGTTATTTTACTTGACTTATATAAAATACAAATAAAAATCACAAAATAAAAAATCAATAAAAATAAAATCATGTATATATTGTATTTTGACTACTATGTATATGTTATAAATACCCTATTTATTTAACCTAATATATCACCTTATAAAAATCAACTAAAAATATCATTACAGTCCTTGTAAAATATTATAAATTAATAAATTATTAAATTACATGTATATTTGTAAAAATAATATATTTAAAATCAAGAGGTTGTAAATATAGGTATATATACCTAGAAATAACACAAGTCAATTATTTTTTACACGTATATGTATTTTATTTAATTAATTAAAAATCACCTAAAATAACTTTATTTATTCCTTAACATTTTCTATTTACATTATTTAATTAATTAAAATCATTTTTGATTTTTTACCTAATTTATTTAACTTATTATTGATTTTTTGTCATGTAGCATGATTTGTATTATTCTCATCGCCTCATGATTGGTCAATCCCATGTCCGTTGACCCATGTTAACTCTCCATTTAGCTACCTTCTCGCAATTTTCGTTCATCGGCCTTCCTTCTCGCAATTTTCGTTCATCGGCCTTCCTTCTCGCATTTTTTCCGCACGTGTCGCTTACTAATAATGCCTAATTCCCTTGTCGATTCTTCAGCCCGCTCGACCTTCTTCATCGTCAGCTCATCAGTTCCATCATATTCACCTCGGATTACGTGCGTTTCAAATTGCAAATCTCATCGGTGTCCTATGTCTATTTATACATCTTTATTTTCCTCCGTACGAAGGATCCGATTTCCCTTGATTTCTTGACCGAGATCGAGTTTGTGAGTGCGAGACGGTGACAAAGCTTCTTCTCCCTGATTGGGATCATGAGAAATTGATCGAAGGACGTGATCAAGCACGTGGCCGGACTCCGTTGCTGTATTTCTCCTCTCTATCTTTCACCATTAATCGAGGTTGATCTCCTTCCATTCTTCTACCGTAGGCACTTAGATTAATTTCTTTATGATTTTAGCTTTTCATTTTTTCGATTTAATCACATCTAATTAGTCCGATCATGTCATTTACCATCACATCATCGATATGCAAGAACGGAGCATTCCAGTCACTTTCACATATACCCGACTCGTCCTTCACCTTCACCTCGACTTTCTCCACTTCCTTCCACATCTGATCCCCCTCAAATCACCCCAGATCTGAGATCCGACCTCCTCTTTGTTCACTTCGCTAGAGGTCCCCATTCCACCACCATCTACGTTACCTTCTGCCTTAATAAGCTCGTTGGAGTATCGCCTCCGAGCGTGGAAGTATTTTGCAGGTTGTAGGAGGAAGAAACAAAGAGGACCTGGAGGTCTACCTGCAACTTCTAACACCCAGACCTCTAGATCCTCATGTGGACGTCGTGAGCCTTCTTCATCTTCATCATTAGTCGACATAGGGAGCCTGTAGAAGTGTGCCTACATCTTCAAGAGGTGATTCAAGTGGAGATTGAGCGAGCCTTGGTCGATTTAACTTTGTCGGAGGTTGCCTTCAAGCCAGTTCTTCTAGCCGCTCCCAGATCCGTCCGATCAAGAGCACAAGTGCCAAATTAGATCGATGCCATTGAAAAAGCCCTAAAAGTCAGCCGTTGATCTCTCAATCTAGACTGAATCCAGCCATCCACTCGTGCTTTTATCCTTAGCTGTTAGATCAGAGTGACAACGCAAATCAACCACCTGATTTGCCATGTGTAATAAGGGTAACATTGTGCCCTAGACCCTGTACATTTTAATTTTACAAATAAATCCATCTGGGGACACGTGTCTATTTACCATTAATTGAACAATTTCATTTCTTTCCCTGACATTTATTTTAATTGCATTTTGGACCAATTTGAAATACAGAACATGTTACACATGTTTTTTTTATGAAAATTTCAATAAAAGCCATCATACTTTTGTGTTATTATTTAGCCTTTAGAAATAATTAGTGTGCACTTAAATCCATGCCAACGCGACTCACGTGTGCTGGCACACACTTTTCTGGGTAATTTGCAGATTTGGCTTTGCATTTATTTCTTTGTTATCCATCAAGATTTTAAATTAAAATAATTACATCCATGTCCTTGTGAACCAGAGAATTATTTTATTAATTAATTGTGTGGATTAATTAGCTACCTTTATTAAAAAGTCCAGGGATTTTTAAGGTTGCAACGACACTGTAATTAATTTATCAAATTAAATACCCTGAATTTCCCTGCTCAATGATGAATCCACATTTCATCATCTTTATTCTATCATTTTGGCCTCAAAAACCCTAGCAAATGCCTGAAAATAGCATTAAATAGAGTAATTTAGCATTCATGCATATATGTGTAAAAAGTGTATAAAATACTATTTTAATGCCAAAATTATAGAATAAAGAAAAGAAAAGAAAAAGAATAAAATATTGTAAATATTTTATGACCCGAAACCCCGAGACCTAGGCATCTTGATGAATAGGTCGATAAGGAATAAAGTAGGGGGAGATAAGGGCCAAATACCTATATTTATTAATTTATTCTTTATTCATTTTTGGGACCTATTTTTGGTTCCACTGTTTATACATCAAATAAAGAAATTTTGTACATGAAAGTTGTAGATAATAAAATAAATAAAAATACAAAATTGATTTCACAGAAAAATAATGTATAAATAAAAAGTTATGATCTGAATAAAAACCCAGAATCCGAACTTCCCAGACCTGTATCTCACAAAAGAAAACTCCAAATGCAGTAAACTCACCTTTAATTGTATACTGAATTAAATAATCTATTTAATGGTGGTGGTTTCGCATTTGATGGAGCTACGGTTTGAAAGTTGAGTTTTGGACCCATATTGTATACGTGTACAACTTAAAATATTCAATTTATTCTCTAATCATTATTTTTGTATTTTTATATTTTTATTATTTTGTGAATATTACTTATAATACTTATGTACATTAAAACATGAATAAAACCCAAATAAAACTCAAAATAAAAATTTAGGTAAATAAAATACACAGGTATTATACCTATGTACATACCTATACAATATGTACTTCTATTTTATTTAATATGCAAAACACCTCAGAAAAATAGAATAAAAATATATTTCTGTACATAAAAGTATTTTATAATTTTAGAAAATAATAAATAAAAATAACAAAATTAAAATACACAAAATAAAATAAAGTAATAAAATACATAGGTATATGTACCTATATAGGGAAAGACAACTTGTAAAATATACCTAATAAAAATAAATAAAAATTACCATAAAATAATTTATAAAATTATAAGCATTTTTTATTTTGTAACCATAATTAAATAAAATAATTTACTATTTTATTTCGATTTTTGAAATCTTTTTTTGAGGATTTTTCCTGGTTGGTCCACGTTGACCAACCAGGTTGGTCTGACAGTTGACCTCGGTCAACTGTCTGACCTCCTCCTCTAGACATGTCAGAAGTCCATTTCGTCTCTTCTTCTCGCCATTTTCTAGGCTTGACCTTGCACCGAATCGTGTCGACGCCTTCTGAGATTTTGCTCCTCGATTAGCGGTGAATCACGCCCAAGTGATTTCTTGGGCCGAGGACCACTAATCGAGGCGTTTGACCCTCGTTCTTCTCGCCGCCCGTCAACCCTTCAAAAGGGCATCCCCCAACTTCGATTTAAACTTGATCCTTCTTCCGCCGTTTTCACCCGAAAACCCCTACCTCCTCGTGCTCCTGGTGACAGTAGGAGTCCAATCGACCCGGGGTTCGAGTCATCTGGTGTAGAATCGAAGTGATCCGTCCCCTCGCCGGAGCTCCGCCGCGCCTTCCAGCCCGTTGTCTCTGGTGAGCTTCTCCCTCTTTTCTTTCCATTTTCTTGTAGCTCTAGTGTAGGATAGCTTAGCCTAGGATTAGTTTAGATTCCCTTCACGTTCTTGGCCATGAATCTCCGATCAAAGATCACGGCGGAGCTGAGCTCCGCCTCCATTTTCCGCCCATTCCCGTTATCGACCGCCGCCCAAATCACCTCCATCTTCTTCCCCTTCGCTCCGTCATCACGCTCCACCCATCCATTCACCTCGATCTCGCCCGGATCGAGTCACTCGAGCTCCCATCTCCGCCGCTCGTCGGAGCTCGTCGCCCAAGCCATTTTCCGCCTCCATCACCCATCAGAGAATGCCCGTGGCTTCGCCTGGTTTTTGCACTTCTCCCTTGCAGGTCAGAGCCCAAGAGAAGGCTCCATCGAGCCTCGACGTTCCCAGGAGAAGCTCCCCAGGTCGCCTCCACCGTCCGAGCTCCCCACGCCGTCGCAGCCTCGCCTGAGACCATCATCAAATGCGGAGAGGCCCCATGATCGTTTTGCCCTTGATCCTAGGGCCGGAGCGGCCGTGTGTCGGCCGCAATCGCCCGCCAAAGCTCGACGGGGAAGGTGTTCCTCGTGATCATCTTCCAGCCGTCGGATCAGGAGCACCCTCCAGGCGCCACACCAGCCGTTGGATCTTGGCCGCTCTCCACCGTCCGATCGCACCGCCAAGATCTAATCCCAGCCGTCCCGGTCGAAGCGTCATCGCGCGTCCCAGAGCCGCCACGTGTCAAGTGAAATCTCCTCGGCCACACGATCAATCCCTGTGGGTATTTTGCATTCTCAATCCACGTGTTTTTGTATTTACTTTTTAGTCTTAAAACTTTCGTCTGCAGTTTAAAAACTTTTGTAATAATTGCACTTAGGTCCTCGCACTTTTTATATTTGCACCGCGTGACTTTTGGGTATTTTGCATTTTTGGTCCCGAACTTTTAGGTATTTGTAGTTATACCCCTGTGCGTAGTTAATTAAATATGTTTTTGGGAAAATTGCATGGATGCCCTGCCGGTTTTCAATAATTACAAATATGCCCCTATGAATGACAAAACACGTGCCTCGCGTGTCTTTTGGTGAAATTTGCACCTAAGCCTCTGTATGTTTCTATAATTGCATATATACCCCTGTCAGGCTTAGGATTTTTATGTGCTTGATCTATTTATTTCACACATCATTTTAATTCCAAAAATTCTCAAAAAATAGGCTTACGCTCCTGTGTGCTTGTTCTTTAATGCCATATTTTTAGTTTTGAATTTTATTGCATTTTTATATTTATTAAAACTAAAAAAAATAGCTATTTTCAGTACCGTCTAGTTTAGAAAATACCAAAAAAATATTAAAATACCTCTAAAAATTCCAAAAAAATATCTATTATGCATTTTCATCTATTTTAGTGTCAGTCCAAAAATCACTAAAAATCTGAAAAGAAAAATCTTAAAAATTCAAAAATACCTAAAAACTTCAAAAAAATATAAAAAAACTGTAGAAAATTCCAAAAATTGTAAACTCAAGTTCTGTAGTCTCCTGTTTTTATTATCTTTAATTGAAAAATAGTTTGGAAAATTTTGGTGGCTGATTGATATTTTTAATTCCCATTTTACCCCCAGCCAGTAGCTTATTCCCTGTTTCCTTTTATTTTGCTAATTAAAAATGCCAAAAACACTCTGAAAATTACCCAAAAATCACAAAAACAGTATAAAAATATAAAAAGACCAAAAAGATTTTATTTCTGAATTTTTGACTATTTTTGCATATTTTTATACATATTTTAGCTTGTCTTTTATTATATTGCTAGCTTATTCCAATATTGAAAAAGAAAAAAAATAAAATATAAAATAAAAAAAATCAGAAAATTAAAAATTAAAAATACAACATTAAAAATTAAAAATTAAATAAAAAATTAAAACAAAATTAAAAACCCACAAAAAATTTTTTTGATTGGCTAAGTGGTTTATTAGACCTAGGTTCTGACTCTTGTCTATACTCTGCACCGTTGTTTCCTATGTTCGACCCCTACTTGCTTGCCATTATATATTTGTAGTAGGGTATAATAAATTTTAATCCTTGCTATTGATTGCCTAATTGATCGTGTGGGTTAATTGTTGACGAACGAGGAGGCTTGAGTAGTCGCATCAGCGATAGTGAGTCTGATTTGTCAGACCATTATTTAGCGGCTCTCGCTTTTTCGTTTTTCAAATGGCGCCGTTGCCGGGGAGTATCGGCTTGTAGAGTACCTTTGGGTATTTCATCTGCTTAGCCATTTTTTATTATTTGATTCTTGTGCATAATTTGTTTTGAACTGTCTGACACCTCTTTTGTTTTCTTGCGAGGGACCGCTGACTGAGGAGGATCGCCTAGGGGATCATGTGCATCCTTGGGAGGAGGAGTCGGCTATTCTATCCTAGCCGGCAGGAGAGAGCAGGAGAGCTTGAGAGAGAGAGAGACAGTAGCTTTTTTGTATTTTTGTGAGAGAGAGTCATTTAATTTGTAATAATACAGGACTTGGACACTCGGACACTTCGGGCCTAATTTCCGGGTGTTTGTTCACCCGGGGGCTCACCGCGGTTTTCTCGTGTTTTCTCGACTGTCATTTTCCGGTTTTGATTTCTTTTCCATTTCTTTTGTGGATTGAGCCCTTAGACCTAGGTATTGCTTGATCGGTTAGATTAGGTCCAAACACCCTAATAAATAATTGCATGTACCTATAGTTCGTGCTTGGACTTAGTTTAATTAAACAGCGAATTCACTCTTCTTTGATCCGCGCGCCGCGAGCTCTCCCCGCAAAGCGCTTTCTCCTAAACTCAAGTGTGTTGAGCAGAGGAGGGGTGAGCCTAGACCGGACCTTAGGATTGGAGATTAGTGATTAACTTGTGGTTCTTCACGCTAGCAGTTGCCTATCTTAGGACGATTTCCGCATTGCATACCGGCATATAGTTAGGTTTATAAATTTCTGCTTTGCATCCCGCATGGAGAGAACTGGGATTCGCTGTAAGTCTTCTTACTTTGCATCCATCATTTAGGCACAAAGGTGAGATTTCCATCTTGGTGCCGACTTGCATTGGCTTTTCCGACTCTATTCTCCCCCTGTTTTTGGACAAAGTAGGATCAAGAAAATACAAAATCGTTAGACGCTTGTTTGAATTCACTCAAAAGAAGCGATAACACCAAAAAAATTAAAAAAGGGACTGCTAAGAAAACTTTGACCTAAATAAAATTGGTAATTGAACTCATTGATTGGGGAGAGCAATACCCTCACTTGTATTCAGGTTGCATGGGAAGGTCTCCTTCCAAGTGAGCAGAGTGCTTCGTAAGGATTAGAGCCCAAAACCCAACTTGTGGCTGCCTTGTGTATCGCCTGGACTTCCGAAGTATTGGCGCTACTATCGTACGTAGGTGAGTAGGGCTTGGTCGCCATTGGTGACTCACTATTGTTTGAGCACCGACCCAGTCCGAAGTACCGAGCATAGGCCACGCCTTCACAGGTGTGTCTATCTCACTGTCTGCGTCCGAGTAAGGATCTTGCACGCTCACGGGTGATTCCGTTGCGAGCGAGATCCGAAGTATCGGTTTCGCCTATCGGCTTCCTCCCTCTATTTCTTTGGCTGAGTAGGGATCCAGGAAGGGTTACGAGGACCTTAAAAGCGTAAGTTACAGGTTACACAGGAGGAGGACAAGTACGGGAATACTTTTCCGGCAGTACTCTCTCTCCTTTAGGCGTAGCGCTCTAAGGACTCGTGACAAGATTAATCCCTAAATTCAATCTAAAACTGACAAGATAATAACCGAACCTTCACGGCTTCATGTGTTGAGTTGGTGAACTCACCCCTGTTTTGTGTTTGACTGCTAGTTACATTTAGGTCAAGATCAAAAATATCGCGCCTTTGCGCAAATTTTGTCTTTCCCCCAGTTGACCCTTGCTCATTGTGAGCCTTCTACTGTTTTGCAATCCTTTTATTTCTTGTTTATCATCATGCTCTTCATCCAACATCTTTTCCTCTTGGCCTTCTCGAGATGTCGTCACACGGATGGTTTAGTCGGGACCTCGCCGACACCCACATCGATTCCGTATCGGCAACATCTTCAATAAAGAGGGGTGATCTCCGAGAAGTTAATTCGGATCTTGCGAATGTCTCCTTGGACTCCCCTATTCTCGCTTCTTTCAATACTTGCCTTTCTCCAATAAATCCGCTATTCGGGATGGACTCGCAACCCGAACTTGCTCTTCCCCTTCAGCTAAATCGGGATTACTCTTGTCCCCAAAATAACCCCTTGTGGATGGAGATCGATTTCAGTCAATATCATATGCTCCATTCACGACATTCTGGGATTGACCTTAATCCCATATTCATCTCAACAGCAAGTGCTCAAGAAGATACTGATCAGAGTTTACTCCGTCATGCAGATCCTCCACCCGATCACGAGTCAGAGATTCAAGTGCATTCTGAGATGGCAGGTGGAAGAGGAAAAGGACCACAGACCCCACCTGAACCTGAAGTCAATCCTGGGGAAGGACAATACACCACGCAGGGCGAGGTTAACAGTTAGCTGCTGGCTTCCATCCAAGCCATTCAACAGCAGTTGACTAATCATGCCCTGGCCCAGACCGCCTTCCGGGATATGCTGAACGATCTGAGGAGGAGGGCCGACGCAAGAGACGTCCGACAGGAGGATGATCAAAACAACGAGCTGAATTTTGAAGAAGTCAGAGATGCATTCTCAGTGGGAGGACGCGAATTTGAAGCAGCAAGAGGAGATCCACCGCAGCCGAAGCCTACACTGAAGGAAACATACAACCCAGGAGCGGGACGCATCACTGAGTGGATTCAGGTTCCATGCATGCACGCCCACTTCGAGCTGAAGCCGTAATTTCTGTCGCTACTTCCCACATTCCACGGGAACACCACTGAGGAACCGTACATTTTTCTCAAGAAGTTTGGCCGCATCTGTGCCACTGCTTACTACCCTGGAATCCCTCTGGGGGTAGTCAAGATGACCGCGTTTCCCTTCAGCCTTCAAGACAATGCCCTTTATTGGGTTGACCATCTTGGGAAGGTCGTCACAACCTGGGAGGAGATGAAGTCTGCATTTCTCCATAAATTCTATCCTCTCGGGCGATTGAATCAGATGCGTGCCCGAATCTCCAGTTTCTGCCAGCAGCCCCACGAGACCATCCATGAAGCGTGGGAGAGATTCAAAGATCTTCAGGAGAAGTGCCCCCACCATGACATTCCAAAGAGCAGTCTCGTACAACACTTCTTTGGGGGGCTATCATTTAAGAGCCAAAAGCTTGTAGATCCAGCTTGCGGCGGTTCACATTTCAACAAGGACGAGGACGTGGTATGGAACGTCTTCGAAGAAATGGCTGAAGGAGAAGCAGCCCAATCCTCGTCCAGAGTATACATGAAGCCACCAACCGCCATCAGCAAGCCAGTGAACATGGCTTCTCACATCGAAGACAAGGATGAGAGCTCCAACCTAATCATCATTGGGAGCCACTTGTCCAAGGTGGATATCATTGAGAAGAGGTCACAGGACCTCGAAAAATTGGCAGTCATTGAGAAGAGGACCCAGGGTCTGGAAAAGCTCGACCAGATTTCCCAACAGCTGGAGCAGCTCGTGCGTGCTTTGAATGCAAACATGTGCAACGCTGTGTCTACGTCTGCCGAGCCGAATGCTGAGAAGAAGGAGCCTACAATGCAACAAAACCCTCAACCGACTCCACCGCAGCCCCAGCCTGTCCAGCACGTGTACTACGTGCAGGTTCCGGAGCAGCAACCGCAACCCCAGACACAGATGGTTGTATACCAACCTGAGTCCCAGCCATTCTATTTTGAGCAGTTCTCTCCACCCCCGCCACTGATTCAGGAGATCAATGGCGTATGGAATAATGAAGCGCAGCTGACCCGTCCTCAGAGACAACCTCAAGGTCAGAACATGGGCAACATGCCCTATCACCACTAGCAGCAGGGTGGGAGATCTTTCCAGCCCTCTTACCAGTACCAGCCTCCATTTCACGGAAACACCTGGAGGCAGAATTACCAGCACGGTCCTCAGTAGTCCAGATATCGCGGACAGGGATATCATCAGCAGCCGGCTGCTCAATACAATCAGCGGAATGCACCATATTCCTCCAACCCCCTCCTCACCAATTCTCACAAGGATATCAGTCGCAATCTCAGCCGCCATATCAGCATTCTAGACCCCAGCAGGGGGGCTCCTCTGAGATTGTACCAGTCAACCCGACCCTGGCTTGTTTAGAGTAGTTAATGAAGAATATGGCTGAGATGAACCAGAAGATCGACGACCTGACGGCAGCCAAAACCGTCATACCAGCCCAGGTCGAAGCCAACCCGAACAATTTCCGATGCAAGGAGCATGTAGCCGGCAGTGTCCAACCCGAACCAGGTGAATTAAACTGTTTTTTATCTAATGTTGTTACTCTCAGGAGCGGTAGGACACTCTAGCCATCGGCGACGGTGAAGGGAAAGCATATTGCATCTGACGGGGCATCGTCAGTCCAGCCAACACCAGGGCCAGCCAGCATTTTAGGAGAAACACCAGCATGCAGAAAATCTCAAAAAAATGAAGAAAATAGAAAAACACAAAAAGATAACATCAACCTCGGTGGAGATCCGCCATCATTGGAGACGCCTGCACCTGCCTTACAGACAGTTCCTGACAGAAGGAGCACCGCACTTGCAGCGAGTCCAACGCCAGCACCTGAAGCCGAGCCTGTCATTTTTGGTCCACAAATTGTAGATGAATACGTTCCTTTTTGGCATCTACCTGTACACAACAATATGGACACTATTATGAATGAAATTGGTGAAGATTTTGTAAATATTCCTTTTCCTGAAGCAATGAAAAAACACAAAAAATGAAAAATTTAAAAAATGCTTTGTCTGATCCTGCCATCATAGAATCATTCAGAACTTGGTGCTGAATATGCCATTGATGAAAGCTCTTGAGTACATTCCAGCTGTAAAGAAAGGATTAAAAGAGGCATGCACGACCAAGCGTAGGCCGAACCCCCACAATTCCAGAAGCAAGGGTGGCAAGTCCGAAAAGCATATCCTCACAATGGCCACCGTGAATGCCATCAGCAACCTCCCGGATAAAAAGCCAGATATGGGAGCACCTCTTGTACGTTGCCAGATGTTCAATCAAGAGTTCGAGCGAACACTTATGACAGTGGGTCTTCTGTCAATTTGATGCCAGTCTCGCTACTCACGGAGTTCAGGCTAGGACCGCTCAAGCCTACAAAGATGATTCTGCAGTTTGCAGACAAGTCAGTCAAGCGGCCTAGGGGCCTGTTGGAGGACGTGATCGTCACGGTTCAGGGGAAATCATTCTCGGCCGATTTTATGGTCTTAGATATGGACGTCCCCTCTCTATTGCTCCTTACCCCAATCATACTTGGAAGGCCATTTCTGCGGACATCAAACGCAGTAGTGAATTATGGGACAGGAGAAATCACTTTTGGTGCTGGCAATGAAACTATCAGAGTAAAATCCCTGTCTGAGGGAACACCAGCTGAACAAACATCTGCATCATGTGCAAGGGTGATCGAGCATGCTGAAGACTGTGACTTTCTAGTAGAAATTCAAGATACCAACTTATTTTTGAATAACAATGAGATCCATGAACTCCTCTGCTCCGAGGAGGAAGTGGAGACCACAGTCGAATTCCCCTTTATCATTCAGGATGAGGAACCTGCTGATGTGCTACAAGAAACTACCGTGGGGGTGACGTGCCTTCAGAACCAAGAGCCGAAGTTTGAAGAATTTTCTGATGAAGATGATATCATTAAGGAATTTTGTTAGGATCTGAGAGAAGAAGCAGAACAGATTATGGTGGACACTGAACAGTTGAAAGAATCACCACCTGCACTAATAGCTGAGGTCACCACTGAAGCAGCTCAAACCCCGCCAGAGCTAAAACCCTTGCCATCCAACATGAAGTATGCCTTCCTTGCGGGAGAACCGAACATGTACCCGGTCATTATCAATGCACATCTGACCGAAGACCAAGAATCTCGTCTGATGGAGGTTCTTGAACGCAACCGCAAGGCGATAGGCTGGCGAACATCCGATCTCCATGGGATCAATCCGTCACTCTGCTCGCACCGCATCTTTCTGGAAGAAGATTGTAGGCCCTCTCGTGAACTGCAGAGAAGATTAAATCCGAATCTGCGAGAGGTTATTATGAAAGAAATCCAGAAATGGTGTGATGCGGGATTTATCTACCCCATCTCCGACAGCAAATGGGTGAGCCCTCTGCATGTTGTGCCCAAGAAATCAGGGATCACCATTGTGAAGAATGACAAAGGAGAGGAGATCGCAACCAGACTACCCACTTCTTGGCGAGTATGCGTGGACTATAGAAGACTTAATCTCGCTACCAAGAAGGATCACTTTCCTCTACCCTTCATCGACCAGATCTTGAAGAGATTAGCCGCGAAGGAATATTTCTGCTTCTTAGATGGATACTCTGGGTATAATGAAGTTGCTATTGCTCCTGAAGATCAAGAGAAGACCACATTCACCTGTCCTTTTGGCACATATGCCTTCAGACGGATGCCGTTCGGGCTTTGCAACGCCCCAGCCACATTTCAAAGGTTTATGCTTGCCGTTTTTGCCGATATGGTGGGCAATTTTCTCGAGGTCTTTATGGACGATTTTTCGGTCTATGGGGATTCATTTGATCAATGTCTGGGTTATAGACCGAGTCCTACGGAGGTGCTGCGAAGTGAATCTGGTACTCTCGTGGGAGAAGAGAAACTTCATGGTGACCGAAGGAATTGTGCTGGGTCACGTTGTTTCTAAACGTGGCATGGAGGTTGATGATGAATCTGTGATTCATCACTTCAAAAGTTAAAAATAGAGCCTTGTTCCCGAGTAAATAGAGGCATATTTCCATTTATAATGCATAAATAGCATTCATGCATGCATACATAATATATGCATTTTAGTAGTCCATGTGCATTTAAATAAGAAGCCAAAATCTCTTGTAAAATATCCACTTATCAAAATAACCTCTTCCTTATAATATGTACTCCTTAGTTAATAATATAGGGAAGAAAGCCAAAAACCCCCCTTGTAAATTAGCCAATAAAGCCCTAGAACCCCTGGACAATAAAATACACATAGATCCCTCATACAAACTCCAAAATAGGTCTACTCACTCTTAGAATAATACACATTAAAAGACCTTTAAAATGAGACCAATTTCATCAAGTTTGGAGCTCGTATGAAGAAGTTGGGTTTTTGGGCCTCTTTGTATACTACATGTATGTATATTTGTATTATTGTATTTATGTATCATATTTGATCTCATCTCCGTCTTTGGTCAACATGAAACTTGTAGATCTCATCAAGATCTACAACTTTCATGTTTTGAGTTTTTCCAAATTCGGTCCCCTTCTCTCTTTACACTAAATTTTCTTCTCACCCAATCACAGAAGGCCACGTGGCGCCTTCTGGTTGTGCCACGTAGCCCGCTGCCCTTACCTCATCCGCCCGCAGCTATAGCCGTTGGATTACGAAGGTAATCCAACGGCCAAGCCTTCTCCACGCGCACTTTGATTTCTAGCCGTCTGATCTACCTTAGCCTTTAATCTGATCCGCTCATTGGCGCTTTAATCTCATCACGCCACGTGGCAGCGTGTGCGCCCTTCGATAGCGCCTTCATCTATCCATCTCAGCCGCTAATTCTACAGTAACCATCGACCGTCAGATCAAATCCCCCGCCTCATCTCCATCGCCCATTCGCGCCTCTTTCTCAGCATGCCACATGGCACATTCCGCGCCATCAGATCATGCTCCTGTCGCTTCATCTGAGCCGTTAGCCCCGCAGGCACCTGAACCGCTCGATTAAACACCCGACTCCCATCTTAGCCATCCATCAGCGCCGAGCCCTTAGCGCACCACGTGGCGCTCGCTACGCCCTTGGATCGCCACGACCAGATCTTCATCCAGCCGCTCCATCCCGCTTCGATCACCACCGTTGGATCACAAGATCCAACGGTGGAGACTTCGTCTCCTACCTCGGGAGCCCCTCTCTCCCACGTTCTCTACCTTGCGGGAGGGGCACCCCCTTCCTATTCTCGGTAGCGCCTCTTCCACCGTCGCCGAGCACCTCACCCTCCACGATGGCCCCCACTCATCCCTGATCCTCGCCAGCCACTCCATCACCCACGTCGACCTCCAGCTCTCTCCCACGAACCCCATAAACCTCGCCCCATCTCCATTCCAGCCGAGACCTTCATCCTTTAAATACCCCCTCTCCGGCCAATTTCATCCCTATCCGCCACTCGTGAGAGACACTTCGAGCTCGGAGCTTCCAATTGGTGACAGGAATTGCGAGTATCCTCGAGCGAAAACGACCGTCTTCTCCGGCAAGATCCTCGGCCACCGCCGAGTCGCAACCCTCCTCCGCCGAGCCGCTGCTTCAGCTCAGGGCCCCACCGCCCCTTCGAGCGAAGACCTGGAACTCAAAGAAGAGCTCCACTCCCCAGGTGAACGCCTCCATCCCTTCTCGATCTCATTTCATTTCTTCTTCGTTTTTTCTCGCATTTTATTCGTCGCCTACGGTCACTTTCCCGCCTCTATTTCATTCCGCCGAGCTCCGCGTCGGAGCTCCCATCTTCGCGGTTACCTTCACGCCCTCCGACGATGCATCTCACCGTACCTCGATCTCCAGCTCTGCCACTTGGCCGGAGCTCATCGCCAGAGCACCTCCCTCCGCCTTAGGCCTCGCCAGTCATCCACCCACCTCCACGAGTGCACGCACGAGCTTCGGCTCTGTCTTTAACGCTTGCAGGTGCCAACTGATTCATTGATCGGAGCTTCGCCGGAGTCGTCTTCGACCTTCGTTGCCACCAACCTCCGTAGACCTTCTCCGACTCCTGAGATCCCCGTCGCCTTCGCCGCATCTCCACGAGTCTACTAAGATATCTTCGACAAGTCGGAGAGCTTCATCGACACAAGGAAGGACTGGAGGAGCAAAGGCCGCTTCGCCGGAGCCCCGCCATCTCCTCCGCAGGCGACGGAGGACCATCGGAGAAGGAGCCCCAGCTTCCGTTCGATCACCTTGATCGGACGAGTGTCGTCTTGCCACGTCGCCTCTCAACCAAGCTTCACAGGAACCGTTGGATCAACTCAGATCTAACAGCGCCTAGTGAGCCACGTGTTTCCCCCTCTGCAGCAGCCGAGGACCGTTGGATAATCATCTGATCCAGCGGTTGTCCGTCAGCCACGTCGTCCTCTCCATCGCGAGCCAGGAGCCGTTGGATCATCTCAGATCTAACGGCCTGAGATCTTGCCACGATTCTTCACCGCCATCCGTTGGATCGAGCTTGATCCAAGGGTCCACAGCGCGCCACATCGCACTGGTCCGAGCCTCTTCCCCGACCCTAGGCTCGGACAGCCCGAAGCTTCGTCGAACCTCACTCCAAACCTCCAAGGAGCCCGAGCCTCGATCCGAGCCGCCTTCGTCATCTGAGCCTAGGCGCCCCACGTGAGAAGCACGTGCGCCTTGGGTAAATTGCACAGAAGCCCCTGGAACTTTCAGATATTGCAAATCAGTCCCTGTGAAGCAGACCCCACGTGAGGAGCACGTGCTTTGTGGAGAATTTGCACTCCAGTCCCCAGCATTATAGGTAATTGCATTTAAGTCCCTGTCAGCATATTTGCTTTATGTAATTTTATTTTCTTGTATTGTATTTACACCCCTGTGTTTGCACGCATCCCTAGGTTGCATTTTACATCATTTTTAAATTCTAAAAGTTGCATTTTGTTGAGAAACTTGTCCTCTATCTATTGTGCCATGTGTCATATTTTTGTAATTGCAATATATTTTTAAATGAATTAATTGGTTGATTTGTGGAATATTTTGCCCAGTGACACCTTTTAATTTTTGGTTAATTTTCTGTGATTCCAAAAATCCTCAAAAATTCATAGTAGCTCTAGGACAGTGAACTTAACATTGCATAAAAGTTTCATGTCATTTGCACACATATCGAGGCCTGAATAAATTGTTGAGTGATTTTCTTATTTTAATTTTAGTAAATTCATTTGACATTGAAATTAAGATTTGTCAATTTTCCTGGATCCCTTATCATTAGAGCTATCTAGGATAATTTTATCTCCTGAAAAAAATTGTGATTTGTTATTTATTAAAAATTATTTAGTGAAAATCACCCTGTCTGCATGTTTAATTCACAGTGAATTCATTTAGTATCTAAAAATTCCAAAAAAATTAGGGTAGGTCATTTCATCATCATTAATCATCTGGCCAATTTTCAGAATTTTTGGACTTCATTTCATATCTTAAATTGAATTAACTTCATATTGGCCTGCTGGTTGCATGTGTCCTGCATAGGAATTGAAAAAGAACAAAAAAAATTAATTCCCCGAAAATCCAACACTTGATTTTTGCTAAAATTTACCTAAGGAGACAGATGCCTCCCTGAGTTCGACCTTGGAATTCCACCAAATAAAAAAATCTGCCGCTTGAAATTAACTTGACATTAATTTAAAGTCGTTTTTTATTAGCCCCTCGTATCCGACTGCAACGAACGACTTCTAATTAATTTGGACATTAACTTGCTCGAATTAACATAGAGTGCGGGATGGTTATCAAAATAGCGCCGTTGCCGGGGAGGCACGACTTAGGTTAATTTTTAGTGAAATTCAAAGTGATTGATTTTCTTTCCTCGGGTAGTTTGACCCCCGGTTTTCTTGTATTATATTCTCTCTTTTATTTCTTTGTATTATTTCATTTTTGAGTCACTCTCTGACCTCACTCTTTTTTTGTGCGAGGAACGCGAGGAGTCGAAGACGCTTCGACGATCGAGCAGTTTAATTGAGTGAATAGAGAGGCATTGTAATTTTTTATTTATTTTATTTCTTTTTTGCATCTATTCCAGCGGTTCCCGTTTGGGATCTCGCGCGTGTAAACATAGTGAAACTGTGTCCTCGTGTGCTGTGTGGATGAATGTAACTTAGCTTGCACTAGCGGCTCCCCGAGCCAATCTAGGAATTGCTTGTGCTCGTAATCATTAGGACCACACAACTCACTTAAAAGACACACTTAGACCGCAGTACTTAGCCAAATTAACCTGTTCTTCATGCTAATAGAACTGCCTGTCTAGGAGCGGCTTTCATCGCCTGCATTTGCATTTAGATAAAGTTTTCAATTCTGTTCTGCATCCTGCATAAAAAAAGCGAAGGGATCACTGTAAGCATTCTCTACTCAGCATACACATCATTGTTTTTAACTTGCATCGGCTTTTCTCGATTTCTCCCCTCTGATTTTCACATTTAAATTAAAAAGGAAATTAGGACTGTCCGATAGGCGTGCTGTGTTGTTGACTTAAGCAAGTGATAACTTAACTTAAAATCGGGACTGCTAAACAGTATTGAACAAAAAAAAGGAATAAAACTTGAAAATTGTTTGCGGGAGATTAATCCCTAACCTTGTTTTTAGGCTGAGTGAGGGTACTTGAGTGTGTGTGAACACCTTAAGGCAGAGACCAAAATCCCCGCCTTCCATATCACGTTCTGACTGATCCTAGCAAATATCACAAGTCGAATAATTTCAGATTCATTGACTGGTACCAAGTAGCCTCCGCCTGTCTCAGGTAGATAGGGGCGAAATTGCGGTACTTTGCGACAAGCTGCCAGTAACCCCCCGGGGTGAAGTTCCAGCCTTGTCAGCCTCTGCCTGCTTGCATGTAGATAGGGGTGTGGTCATTAAATCCATCGACTTGGGATAGGAGCGAAGAAAGGAAGGACCGGCAATATCTTAGGCGACAGGTTAAACAGGGAAGATGCATCCGGCTCTGAGCCGACTTCCCTATAGGCCGCGTAATCCTTGATATTTTTGCTTGAAAATCACACTTAAAAACTACAAGATTAATTGGACTCGATTTCGAGTCCTTCACTGTGTTGAGTGTGAACCCAGGGTCTTGGATTGATTGTTTGCTTCAGGTAGGAGTAAAATCCTATCTTCTTCTCGCCACATCAAGATGAGCAAATGGGGAGATCTCGACGTGTTATTTACCGATCTCTCTATGAGTCCCCCAAGTAACTCATCTTCACCGGCCCAAACACACCTTGGACCACCCAGGACTCATGACCCTCTTGAGTCTTGGTTCCTTCATACTCAGGGTGGTTAGTCTCAAACCAACCCTTCCATCTCCTCCAAAATTACCGAGGAAGACCATTGCCTCGGTAATCCCTTCCTTGATTTGTCCTCTGACACCAATCTCATTTCCCACCCAGGACTAGAGGACAAGATGCTGCCAAAGATGCCACCAGATGAGGAACAAATACGACAGATTCTTGCTCGTCTTGCCGAAGCCGAACAGAAAAATGCCAATCTCACGGCGCAGATGGGACAGATTATAGTAGCTGGAGGAATCGACCGACCAATGGTCGATACCTACAACCCGGCGGAGAACGAGATTCAAAATTGGTTAGCACCGGTAGTTCCCGCCCAGGCATTTGAGCTGAAGCCCTACTTCCTTAGTCTGCTTCCGAAGTTCAACGAAAACATAAATGAAGAACCATACACCTTCCTCCGTGACTTCGAGCTGGTGTGCAATAATCTTAGCCATCCCAATGTTGGCCAAGATTATATTCGACTGAAGGCCACCCCTTTTGCCTTAGGAGATAAGGCTGCTCATTGGCTGAAGAACTTAGGGGTGGTATGTACTACCTGGATACAGTTCAAGGACCTATTCTTGAAAAAGTTCTACCCTCTCAGTAGGAAGATCGCCAGCTTCGCTCAAGGACCCAGTGAACCTTTCCATGACGCTTGGGATAGGTTCAATGATTTAGTGCAGAAATGCCCCTGCCACGGCATTTCGAAGGTGATCTTGGTCCAGACCTTGTTCTGTGGTCTAACCCCGGAGATGCAGGGGTTAGTCAGTGCCGCCTGTGGAGGAAGCTATCTGAACAAAAACGAGCACGCTGTATGGAAGATCCTGGAGCAGATGGCGGAAACTGGCAGGTCGCAGGCCACCAGGGCCTATCAGTTGTCTCCCTCAATCCTATCCAATGAGACAACCTGAAGGACTGTAGCAGATCTGACCGAGGACCTCATTCCCAGCATGGGGATGATTGCTGACAAGCTAACCATGGTCGAGCAGATCCACAAGAGAGTCGCGGAACTTGAGTCTCTTTCACGCCTACCGAAGCAAGTGGAGGAACTTTCTGAGAAGGTAGCTAAGATAAAGCTATCTGCCCCTTCTGCACCACCTGTACCTGTACATCGAGTTCATCTTGTACAGGAACAGGCACCGGGGTCTCAGAGTAGCTGGGATCAGACTTACACCCAGCAGAACCAGCATGCACCCCCACAAGTGGAGACGGGATACGAGGAGCCTCCACAAGTGTACGAGATCAACGGGCTTTGGTATAGCCGTGACCTGATTGTCAGGCAGGCCGAAATGGGGAAGGATCAGCCTCACCGCCCATCCCCAGCATACCAAGAAACCAGGCCCGTTCCCACACCGCGCTTTCAGTCCAGGCCAGAACAAGGGTACCAGCCTTAGCAGTACCAGCAGCAGCAGCGCACCTATCAGCAGGGGCTAGCACCGTCCCATCAGCAGTAGCAATATCGACATGGCCATCTGGGCCAATACAGAACCTCATCTGCACATCAGCCAGCCCAGCCCACTGAATTGGAGTCCCTCACCTTGACGATCCAGACCCTGTCTGATAGGGTCCAACAGATGTAGAATGACTACCTGGACATGAGAACCGATATCAATCGGGTCTCTCGTACCCAAGACCAACAGATGGTGCCAAAGACCCCAATTCCCGCACAGGTTCAGGCCAATCCGAACAGCTTATATCATGGCCAGAACCGACCTCGAGATCAGGTATATTATTCAGATAATTATTTATCTGAATATGAGATCCTTTCGTACGATAATGTAAATCATATGTCCCTCAGGAGCGGAAGGACCGTGACCATACCTGATCGGGCACGGGCGCAGAAGGAAGGAGTCTCCGAGACTCTACATGAGGAGAACTCGGAGGAAGAAGAGGAGGAGCATTACCACCACCACCGCCGGTAGAAGAAGAGGACATCTGAGTCCTCGAAGCAGCATTCTCGCATCTGCATGGAGTCCGACGAAACCGATGAAGAGCCCGCACCTCCATCTGAGGAGGATCGTCCAGCAGTCGTGGAAGAAGCATCACCGGTTTCGCCTCAGCATTTTCATTTCAGTCAGAGTCAGAGTCCTTTTTTGTTTCAGAGTCAGAGTCATGTAAATAACTCAGTTCCTGATCTTAATGAGAATCTTTCAGTTTCCGAACATGAGTTGGAGTCAATAATCTCTTTCCCCCGAGCTCTCAAGGGTTGAAAGAAGAAAACCAAAAAAATCCAAAAAGATGACCCTGAGATGGCAGAGTTCTGCAATAAACACATCAAGGTCACAATCCCCTTTGACAAGTTCGTGGAAATGACCCATGCATTCCAAAAATACCTTAAATAGATTTACACCTACTAGGGTTAGCAGGAAGACCAAAATCCGTGTTGAGAAACACGTTTTATCAGTAGCCATGACTTGTGCAATAAAGAACTCGTTTCCAAGGAAACGAAGAGACATGGGTGCACATTATGTAGTGAGTCATGTTGATGACATCGCGTTTGCACGCACTCTCCTGGACAATGGTTCCTCAATCAATCTAATGCCTACAACCCTCTATGAGCGGCTTAATCTCGGACCTCTTAGGAAATCTAGAGCTCTTCTTCAGTTTGCTGATAAATCAACCAAGAGGTCCCAAGGAGAGTTAATGAACATTGTGATCAAAGTCGAGGGGCAAGAATACATGGTGGACTTCACTGTCCTGGATATGGAAACCACTCGTAATTGGAGAGATTCCCAGATCATTCTAGGTAGGCCCTTCCTCAGAACAACAGGGGCCTTATTTGACTATAAGAACGGGAAGATTCAGTTCCAAACCCCAGGCGGAGATGAGGAACTTGAAATGAAGCAGACAAGATGGCATAGACTGAATTCAGAATCCAACACCGAGTACTCTTCTACCGGAACAGACTGCGAGCATTTAGACTTAGTTGGGCCATGGAGACAGAACCCAACCAGCACCGATGTGTCCATCTCCTCTGAAGATGATCCAGTGCATGAGTCAGTTTGCGAGATCCTCAGGAACGAGTACAACTCTGAGCCTGCATCGCCCTACATCTTCGATGATGTAGAGGCCCAGTTGGGCCTGTCAGTCCTTACATCTCTAGGACAATCGGAAGATGAGGATGACGAGTCGGACGAGGCGTTTGCCGATTGTATAGAGACCTTTGACGATCCGACTCCAGAGCCGAACTTGGTGGCAGCTATCACAGAGAACGACCCGACCACTTCCAACACTGAACCAGATCAGATTGAGCCAGATTTCTTAGACGATCACACTATTCCTGAGCTCAAACCCTTACCCACAACCTTAAAATACGCCTTCCTTGCGGGTTAAGACAAGAAATTTCCGGTCATCATCAGTTCGCGATTGACCGAGGAGCAGGAATCTCGCTTGCTAGAGATCCTGGAGAAAAATCGTAAGGTAATAGGCTGGAGCATTTCCGATCTCCACGGGATAAATCCCGCTCTGTGTTGGCACCATATTTACTTGGAGAATGAAGCCAAACCCTCTCGTGAATTCCAACGCCAGTTGAATCCAAATTTACGAGAGGTCGTGAAGAAGGAGATAGAAAAATGGTGCAACGCGGGTTTCATTTACCCAATCTCCGACTCCAAGTGGGTGGCCCCAATTCATGTTGTCCCGAAAAAAATCGGGAATTCAGATGATCACCAACGAGGACGGAGAGGAGATCGTGATGAGAGTGCCCACGTCGTGGCGTGTCTGTGTGGATTACAGACGCTTGAATGCCGCAACGAAGAAGAATCATTTCCCCATACCGTTCATTGATCAGATCTTAGAGAGACTAGCGGGGAAAGAGTTCTTCTGCTTCTTAGATGGGTTCTCGGGCTATAATCAAGTAGCCATAGCTCCGGAGGACCAGGAAAAAACCATGTTTACATGCCCCTTTGGTACCTATGCTTTCAGGCACATACCTTTTGGGCTATGCAATGCTCCAGGTACTTTCCAAAGGTGCATGATTGCTGTATTCGCTGAAATGGTCGGCGAATTCCTGGAAGTCTTCATGGATGACTTCTCGGTCCACGGCGATTCCTTCGATTCCTGTCTTAGGAATCTGGACCGAGTCCTCAAAAGATGTTGTGAGGTTAATCTGGTGCTCTCTTGGGAGAAAAGTCACTTCATGGTGACGGAGGGCATAGTGTTGGGGCATGTCATCTCCAAGAGAGGAATGGAGGTTGACCCTGCCAAGGTAGATGTGATCAGACGACTCCAGCCACCAACCAACGTAAAGCAGTTGCGGTCGTTCCTCGGGCATGTTGGATTTTATCAAGGTTCATTAAGGATTTTTCTAAGATTGCCCGACCGCTAACTGAGCTTTTAGGCAAAGATATGGAGTTTATTGTTGATCACAAATGTCTTGAGGCCTTTAAGCTTTTGCAAGGAATGATTATGGACGCACCCATCCTACAAGCCCCAGATTGGTCTCTACCTTTTGAGATCATGACGGACGCCTCAGATTATGCTGTTGGGGCTGTGTTGGGACAAAGAAGAGATGGCGTCCCATTTGCAATTCACTACGCAAGCAAAGTGCTTTATACTGCTCAGCGTAACTATACAGTTACGGAGAAGGAAATGCTTTCGGTAGTGTTTGCCTTGGACAAATTCAGATCTCACCTAATCGGATCCAAGGTAATTGTGTTCATTGACCATACGACACTATGGTACTTGATGGAGAAGAAGGACGCGAAGGCGTGTCTTCTTCGATGGATTTTACTTATCCATGAGTTTGACTTGGATATCCATGATAAACCTGGAAATAAGAACGTAGTGGCCGATCACCTCTCTCGTCTCGAAGATCTTAATACTTCCGAGGATTCACCTATTCGAGACTCCTTCCCTGACGAGTCGATTTTTGTTATCGACTCACTCCCATGGTATGCCAATATCGTGAATTATCTTATCTCCAAGAAAGTTCTCGAAGATTGGCCCAAGAGCCAAATCGACCGACTGAAGTCGGACGCTAGACACTACCATTGGTAGGATCCGATCCTTTTCTTCGAAGGACCGGATTGTGTCTGGAGATGGTGTATTCCTCAGAAGGAATACCAGAGTGTCCTTTCTTTATGCCACAGCTTAGAGGCAGGAGGACACCACTCCAGAAAGAGGACCGCATGGAAGGTACTCCAGTGCGGCTTCTACTGGCCGACCCTGTTTCGCGATGCCACCGCCTTCGCGAAGTCGTGCCCAGTATGCCGGAGAATGAGAGGAACCGTCGGTTCCAAAGATTAGATGCCAATGCAGCCGGTCATCATTTGTGATGTCTTTGATGCCTGGGGCATCGATTTCATGGGCCCATTCCCAGTCAGCCACGGGTTCGAATATATCCTTCCTGCGGTTGATTATCTATCCAGATGGGTGGAGGCTATCCCGACCCGAGCCGCAGACAGCAGAACTGTCTGTAAATTCATCAGAGAGCACATCATCTCTAGGTTCGGGATCCTCAAAATGATGATATCAGACGGGGGTAGCCACTTTGTGAATCGGGAGGTGAAGAAACTCCTGAAAGACTACGACATCGAACACCATGTCGCAAGTCCTTACCACCCACAAACCAATGGTATGGCTGAGGTGTTGAATCGGGAGGTGAAAACCATATTGCAAAAGCTTGTCCACCCTATTGGACATGCGAGCCCACGACGAGCCATTATGCAATAAATGTTATTGCAATTCACTCCTTAAATCTGAAATAAAGAGTACATAATTTGCATAATAGGTCCCTTAGTACAATTAGGGTTATGTACCATGGCCATCTTAATGATCATACAGCTGTTGATTCAATTATTGAACCATAGAGGCTGGTGCTTAGATGAATATCTAATGAGTTAGATTGAGGAGTCATCAAGCACCGTCAAATAATTATTAAGAGATGATCTCCAGCCTGAGTAGGAGATGGCAATCCTATCTCATTTAGGTTGATAACTGACCGACCTCTTGATGCAGGTCCTCTGCATAGGAATAGAGATTCGGAGGTGTCGGATGAGTTAGGTCAAAGAGTTGACTTAATGAGATCGAGATAACCTGAGTCCTATATCATAAGCTGTCATGATATAGGCACACATCCTCTGACCGAAGACAGATGTGTTACTATATGTCTGAGTATGTACATTTGGCAGACCAATAGGTTGATGACCTAATCAAGGTCTATACACTGGCGTGCTGGTGTGCATATAAGGGCATATGAGTAATAAGATCTCTCAAAGGGATCATACAGGTTCAGTTACTGAACCGGAAGACATGAGCTCACTCATGAGATATTGGGAAGAATCAAATTCCATGCGCATGGTCGTCTCGCTTTGGAAGCTTGACTGAATTTGTAGGTTTGATATATACTTTTGGAAAGTATATGATCAAGACCTAGGTATGATATATGCTTTTGGAAAGTATATGATCGATACCGACTCCCATTGATCGAATGAGAAACTTACTGATAAAACCCTGAAGTAGATAGTATAAAGTTGATCTAATACTTCGGGTTTATTCTGAGTCTTCCAGTATGCAGGATGTACAGATATTGGGAATACCTGAGGGTGATGTGATCATAAACGATTGTATAACCATGACGCTTCCATTCCTAGGGAGTGATGAAACGGGTCTGGATTTTAGTGACTCCTCTCAGTAGAGAAGTAATCTGATCTTAGTCCAAATGTTGGACATTGATCTGAATGTGATTCAGATACAATGAGAAGATTAGATTTGCGGTCTTGATTTAATCAAGCATCTATGGGAGGCCCGGGATCTGGATATGAGATATAATCTAAATATCCATGTCATTATACGTAGAACAATACAATCGCCCTGTCCTTATCTCGAAGTATTCGCGGAGAAAGTGCATTATCCTTGAAAGAGTTCATGGATAATTCTATTGTTGATATATGTATCCGAGCATTGAGAAAATGGATAATTAAATGTGATTCAATTATCATGAATAATATGAATTTGATTCGTATTATAAGGAGAGCTATCTTAGATAATTAAATGTGATTTGATTATCAAAGATGTAAATAATGTGAATGTGATTCATATTATTTGAGCACATGAGAATAAGTTATCCAATATAATTAAATGTGATTTAATTATTATGGATAATAATAATGTGGATAGTAATATCCAATTATTCATAATATATTATAAATGTGATTTATAATGTATTAGAGAGAGTTAAATATAATTTATATTAGTAGATTAATTATTAATGTGTATTGGATACACATTGTCTAATTAATTGAAAATGTAAATTACATTTTGTTTTGGGTTGTGAATATGATTCATAATATTCCAATGTCAAGATTGCAATATTCCCAAATTTAATTGAGAATTATTTTGGTGAATAAAAATCCCAACAAATAATTGTTGGAAAATAAGTAGAGAGAAAATCAAGGAGATGTGCAATCTCATGGGAATCCATGAGATTGCCCTCTAAAGGGGAAGGTTGATCTCCTTTGTATTTTCTCTCCTTATTTGATTGATTTAATTTGGTATTAATATTTATTTGATTTATCAAATATATTTTATCAAAATTAAATCACAAGTTGTTGGTTTTTACCAACAATAATCTTGACCATTGGATTGACATAAATCAATCTCATCCATTGATTTTATATGTCACATGGATTGAGATCCATGGATCCCAAAACCCTATAAATAGAGAGGCATACCATGCTCTCTATTTTACAGACAATGCTTGAGAAGCATATCTCTCTCTCTCTCTCTCTCTCTCTCTCTCTTCTCTCTACTCGACAACCCTCTCTCTCCCTCTCATGTGGTCTTCCATCATGGATGACCTAAGAGAGGTTCTCCATCGCCGCGGCATCGTCGTTATGCTGCCCATTCTTCTGCTTGTGGATCTCCGTCTCCTTCGGTGCGCCTCACTCGTGAAGAATATGTCGGATCTCGTGTGTCGAGATCAGGAGATCCGCCACTTGGATCATCAACATGGATTGCGAGAAGCACGCGGTTCATCCCCGCACTCGCAAACATCTCCTCCGTCGGATCGGACTTGAGACAGGAGGTCTCTTTGTTTAGAGACTTGATCGCAACCACGCTTCAAGAGGTAATTCTATTACTTGTTTGTAGTTTGGACGATACGATCCAAGAAGTGTTCTTGGATCATGTGGTTTCGTCGTAATAAAATTTTTAAATTCCGCTGCATCGAGCAACTAGTGCGACTAGTCGCTCCTCGTCGTATTCGATACGATGCTCACTCTTCCATGATGCGCTTTAGGATCTAACCATATCCTTCAAGTGGTATCAGAGCCAAGTTGATGGTTTTGAATATGATTCACTAACCGAGGACGACTTGGGTTCGTTAAGGTCGCGAAAGTTTTCATCGCATTTGATTTCGCAGATCTGTTTAGTAAATAAATTCGGCACTGTTTAAATTGTTTAAACACGAATTTAACTTGTATTTTGTTCCCCATTAAATAATGAAACCATAGGATCTGAGTTTGCGTAAATCGGATTTCGTATTCTCTAGATATGGTAGTTTTAATGAACATGTATTCATTGTTACGGGAACTGCGAATCTTAACGTAATTAAAGAGTTAATTACTGATTAGAGACGCCTCGAAATGCGTGAAAAACACATAGGTTCTGTTGTAAATCAAGTTAGCAAACTATGGAAACTTACTTTGCTTAATTTGGATTTAAATTGATTGAGATATGCTAATTTTAGTAAGTAGAGGTCACTGCTGAAATTACTTTCCTAATCAAGAACCATGTGATTGTCAATCAGTGAAATTAATTAATTTCATGAAATAATTATGGAAAATATTTGAGAAATATTGGAATATGATTATTTCCTTAATTGACTTGACCTCAACCAATTAATTGATTAGATTTGATCTAGATCATAATTGGAAACACAACCATCAAACTCCTTGCTTGAAGGATTGGGAATTTGTCTTGCAAATTTCCTTATAATCAAAATTGTTTTGATTACTATATGGTATAATTTCAGTTGAAAAACCGATGATCATCTCAAGTACAAATAAATCAATTTCGCATTATCCTTTCCCGAGGCGGATATGGTGTCTAGTCGGGGATCGTTGGGGTAGCGGGTTGCAACGTATGCGGTCCGTCCCACTCCCGCCGGTACTGGCCATGACAGCGGGTAGGGCCGGGATAATGTCCAAGGGATTAAGATGTATTTTTCTAATTATTAAAATACGAATTAATACGTACTTTGAGAATAATACCATATATATTCAAGTAAGACAATCAAGTTTGATTGATTGAATTGGATTTATATTAATTTAATATGATTGAATTGATTATGTCCAATTAGAATACTCTAATATGATTAGAATTGATAATTCCCTTGGAAGAATTGATTATATGAATGTGATTCGTAGTAATTAATTAAATTTGAATAAGAGATGGAGGATCACATAAGTGACATCCATGGTCTCCCGTCAAGGCGAAGGGTTTCCGTCGCCAGGGATTGTATATAGGAGACGCCTGTACGAAGTGACATCTCCTATATACAAGCGCATCTGGATCGGACTCTTTGCTTCTCGAAAGAGTAAGGCCGTATGCGTAGTGACCCCAATATCGGATCCTCATATTATTGGGGCGATATTGGATTGCGCATAGCGAGTTCTATTCCTGTTGACGGTTGGTTCAATTGATGTCGGGTCAACATCATCTTAGGGGTGGTGGGCCCGGGCATTAAAGACCGAATTGGGAAATGCAAGTTGGACTTGCAAGGCGGAATGTGTTCCCGCTTATCTTCATTGGAGTTGCAGTTTCTCATATTATTGGGATGTAACAAAGATAAAGAGGAGATCCCAGATCTTGCTGAGATATAATGGTAAGTATATCTCTTACATTGAAAGTGATTAAGGGAATGAACTTTCAGTGTCTTTGACAAGGCAAGACAACTTTGATATAGAAATTCCTAAATCAAAGTATAATATGTATATATATATATATAAATATATACACTCATGCAAATTTCTTATTTCAGATAATCCTTCATTAAACCCACTCAATTCTATACTCAATAATAACCACTAAAATATCATGGATTGGACCCTTGATCCAGATATTATGCTTGCAATTGGACACATAATGTATGTGGTTGCAATATGCAAGTTTCCTCATAATAATGAGGAATGACAATTAAATAGATAATAGGACTTCAAACCTAGGGTTTGTATGTTTCTATAGTCTTGATATCATCAAATGTGCTTTGGAAGTGACATGTTGATGATGATCACAATTGTCAAATTAATCCTTATAAAATCAATAAAGATATTCTGGCATACATATGTGCTCTCAACATTTAATCATGAATGGCATGGTTCTCTGCATCATGCAGAATGGTGTCTCCATAAGATATGATGTATTCAAAACGTTTGAGTACCTACCTGAACCATTTTTTTAAGAGTCTAGATGGATGTAGATACGATGAATGCCATCATTCTACTATCTATACTCTAGTCATTCATGAAGCTTCATAATATTCATATTGTATGAACTTAAATGAAGCTTGTATAAATGTTGAAATACTCTTATATTAATATTTTTGATTTTAACATAAGAGATCCTTGGTCTTGAGCAATGGTTGCTTATAGACAAAGGGAGTGCAGTGGAAGCATGGGTTGGACCCAAGTAAGAGGTATAGTCAAAGAGTTGACTGTACTTCTGTGACTTCCATATGACATCTAAAGAGTTGGATGAATGCCAATACTGCAATAAATTGATGTGTTGATAATATGACTATCAAATCTATCTAGAATCCTTAGAGAAGGAATCAGATAGTGCATCAAATTAATCTACATATAATCATTGATATTGACTTGCTTATTTGATAAGATAAAGTCTAATAATTGTATTTTCTAATGACACATGCAATTGGTTGCATCTGTATTAGAATAATTTGATCTTAAGGTTTAATGATCATCATGTTGGAAGTGATGAAATTGTTGCAATAATTTCCATTGGATCAATAGACTTCATATTTTCAGTGGGAGCTCTTGGTCCTAGAGAATGTCTCTATGACCTGGATATTAGAATACACTTGTAGTTTATTTCTAAATGTTG
Source organism: Ottelia alismoides (assembly GCA_037367405.1). Taxonomy (NCBI): domain Eukaryota; kingdom Viridiplantae; phylum Streptophyta; class Magnoliopsida; order Alismatales; family Hydrocharitaceae; genus Ottelia; species Ottelia alismoides. Next base: position 9,996 of record JAZKJV010001244.1, on the reverse strand, counting down.
GGAATAAGCATGAATTCTGGAATAGACCTATCATAAAGAGTTATGATGGGGATATTTCAGATAGTAATCTAACATCTAGTGGACTCCACTAAATTAGAAAATTAATGAATGGTTCATTAAGATTTCTAATACTGAAAATTAAACCTTTAAAGATCAATAGGAGGATAAAAGATCATTTGACAATGATCTGGCATCATGTTGTGGACATATGTCTATTGATGAGATCAATGGACAAGTAAGAGATGAAACTTTAGAATGTCTAAAATTTCAAAACTTGCATACTTATGAATATTTTATTCAAAGTAAAATGACCAATACACCCTTCTTTGGGAAAGGTGTAAGATGTTAAGGTATTCAAGATCTCATACATATTGATGTATGTGAATCATCTATATCAGAATAAACATTATGGATATGTGATATCTATTAGTGATTATTTGTGATATGAGATTTCTTCTCTTCACTTAGAAAACTTTGAAATGTTCAAAGATTTCACAATTTTGGTTTAGAACCAAAGTTTGTAGGAAGATGAAATGAATTTGATCTAACCAAGGTAGCTTGTACCTATTAGATGAATTCAAGGAATACCTTATGGAGATGTGAATATCATTCCTTTCTCAAATCCTCCTGATGAACCTTAGCTCAATAGAGTTGTAGGGAGATACAATTGATCATGTATGACATGATTTGATCAATGATTAATCTTAGCATAATTATCTCTTAGTTTCCAAGTGTATATATGTGGTAGAGACTACATTATATACCCTTAATAAGGTTCCATGTGATTAAGCTGGAATCTAGCACTAGAGAGTGCTACCTCATTAGGAAAATAAAGGATGGTATTGGATACTTACTTTATGACCTTGAGATTCTTAAAAGATCTCATCTTTAAGAATATGATTCTTATAGGATGACTCTCTTGAGAATCAAGATAAAATGAAGTAAAGGAACTCATTTAATCTTTAGATGATAATGAGGCTTCTGAAACCAGAAACTAAATAGACAATTAAAGATGAAACATTAATACCTCTTCAAATAAGTTTGAGGATGGATTCCATGTGTCAGTTAAATCTGAAGATGATCGGATTTCATGTGATGAAGCTCCTGAGGATCATGACATGGAAAGATGGATGTTAGCAATAAAGTCTAATGTGGACTTCATATACAAGAGTTGTATATGGACCCTCGAGGATCCACCTATATGGGTAAGACCCATTAAGGTGTAAATAGATCTTCAAGAGAAAGAGGGAACCTGATGAGAAGGAAAAGACCTTCAAAGCACGGTTCGTAGCCATGAGCTACACACCGAAGAGAAGACATCGCTTGCGATGAGACTTGCTCTCCAGTGACCTTGATTTAACCCATCAGAATATTGCTAACTATAGCTACACAACTTTTCTATGACATCTTCATGATGTGAGTCAAGATTGCATTCCTCTGTGAATACCTCTCTGAGGATATTCATATGAAGTAGCCCCAGGGCTTCACGATTGAGGAAAGCAAGGTGTGCTAGCTGAAGAACTCCATCTTTGGACTCCAATAAGTTTCTTGTAATTGGAACATAAGATTTGATGGAATTATAAATGTTATGATTTTAGATAAAATCTTGATGAACCATGTGAAGCTTAATGGGAGTGCCATTGTGTTCATCGTGCTAAATGTAGATATTATTCTAATCATTTAGAATGATATAAGGATAATAATAAGTGTTTTAAAATTTGGTTGTTTCATACCTAGAGATACGATCTCAAAGGATACCTCTTAGATCTTAATTCTGAAGTTGTTCAGAATCAAGGAAAAGAGGGTATTGGAACCGTCACATTAGTAGTACACCTTGGACTTATTCCATTTTCTGGAAAATTCCAAGAAATGCTTCTTTCCCCTAAGATATGGTACTTACCTATCTTAAGGGATAGCACCTCAAAGAGTTGAGGAAGTGAATTCTAGAACTGCTTGCACTTATGCATCAGTTATGAGAAGCTGAATGTATGCTAGATGTGTACAAGAACCAGATGTCTACCATGCAGTGGGAGTAGTAAACTATTACTAATCCTACTGTGGAGATAAAACACTTGATTGCAGTAATAACAATATCTTCAAAGATGATGAAACTTAGAGATAGTGATCTCAAAGTCTTATCCTCAAAAGTTTAAGACCTTGTAGATAGTGATCTACGAGGGTCTTAACTGTAGATACCTTAGGAGATAGAGATCTCCAGGAATTAAGGTATTCTAATAAGGATTATGGGAATACTGGTTATGATAATTAATAAGATGTAGTGTCAAGGACACTATAACCGACAAAAATTGAGTATCTGTTGCATAAGATGCAACATTCGCATTGGATGCGAGCACTGTTACTAGGAGATATGCAAGTGCCGTAAAAGGACTTGGCGTAGTCTCTTGGGAACGGAGTGACTGATCAGCTTACCTAGCTATTTTCTAAATAGCCTATGATTGTCACATGAGTGTGGGTTTAAATGATTAGCCCATTAATGGCTCTTTGGGCTAGTGGGAGATTGTTGGACATGCGAGCCCACGACGAGCCATTATGCAATAAATGTTATTGCAATTCACTCCTTAAATCTGAAATAAAGAGTACATAATTTGCATAATAGGTCCCTTAGTACAATTAAGGTTATGTACCATGACCATCTTAATGATCATACAGCTGTTGATTCAATTATTGAACCATAGAGGCTGGTGCTTAGATGAATATCTAATGAGTTAGATTGAGGACTCATCAAGCACCGTCAAATGATTATTAAGAGATGATCTCCAGCCTGAGTAGGAGATGGCAATCCTATCTCATTTATGTTGATATCTGACCGACCTCTTGATGCAGGTCCTCTGCATAGGAATAGAGATTCGGAGGTGTCGGATGAGTTAGGTCAAAGAGTTGACTTAACGAGATCGAGATAACCTAAGTCCTATATCATAAGCTGTCATGATATAGGCACACATCCTCTGACCGAAGACAGATGTGTTACTATATGTCTGAGTATGTACATTTGGCAGACCAATAGGTTGATGACCTAATCAAGGTCTATACACCGGCGCGCTGGTGTGCATATAAGGGCATATGAGTAATACGATCTCTCAAAGGGATCATACAGGTTCAGTTACTGAACTGGAAGACATGAGCTCACTCATGAGATATTGGGAAGAATCAAATTCCATGCGCATGGTCGTCTCGCTTTGGAAGCTTGACTGAATTTGTAGGTTTGATATATACTTTTGGAAAGTATATGATCAAGACCTAGGTATGATATGTGCTTTTGGAAAGTATATGATCGATACCGACTCCCATTGATCGAATGAGAAACTTACTGATAAAACCCTGAAGTAGACAGTATAAAGTAGATCTAATACTTCGGGTTTATTCTGAGTCTTCCAGTATGCAGGATGTACAGGTATTGGGAATACCTGAGGGTGATGTGATCATAAACGATTGTATAACCATGACACTTCCATTCCTAAGGAGTGATGAAACGGGTCTGGATTTTAGTGACTCCTCTTAGTAGAGAAGTAATTTGATCTTAGTCCAAATGTTGGACATTGATCTGAATGTGATTCAGATGCAATGAGAAGATTAGATTTGCGGTCTTGATTTAATCAAGCATCTATGGGAGGCCCGCGATCTGGATATGAGATATAATCTAAATATCCATGTCACTATACGTGGAACAATATAATCGCCCTGTCCTTATCTCCAAGTATTCGCGGAGAAAGCACATTATCCTTGAAAGAGTTCATGGATAATTCTATTGTTGATATATGTATCCGAGCATTGAGAAAATGGATAATTAAATGTGATTCAATTATCATGAATAATATGAATTTGATTCGTATTATAAGGAGAGCTATCTTAGATAATTAAATATGATTTGATTATCAAAGATGTAAATAATGTGAATGTGATTCATATTATTTGAGCACATGAGAATAAGTTATGCAATACAATTAAATGTGATTTAATTATTATGGATAAGAATAATGTGGATAGTAATATCCAATTATTCATAATATATTATAAATGTGATTTATAATGTATTAGAGAGAGTTAAATATAATTTATATTAGTAGATTAATTATTAATGTGTATTGGATACACATTGTCTAATTAATTGAAAATGTAAATTACATTTTGTTTTGGGTTGTGAATATGATTCACAATATTCCAATGTCAAGATTGCAATATTCCCAAATTTAATTGAGAATTATTTTGGTGAATAAAAATCCCAACAAATAGTTGTTGGAAAATAAGTAGAGAGAAAATCAAGGAGATGTGCAATCTCTTGGGAATCCATGAGATTGCCCTCTAAAGGGGAAGGTTGATCTCCTTTGTATTTTCTCTCCTTATTTGATTGATTTAATTTGGTATTAATATTTATTTGATTTATCAAATATATTTTATCAAAATTAAATCACAAGTTGTTGGTTTTTACCAACAATAATCTTGACCATTGGATTGACATAAATCAATCTCATCCATTGATTTTATATGTCACATGGATTGAGATCCATGGATCCCAAAACCCTATAAATAGAGAGGCATACCATGCTCTCTATTTTACACACAATTCTTGAGAAGCATATATATATATATATATCTTCTCTCTACTCGACAACCCTCTCTCTCCCTCTCATGTGGTCGTCCACCATGGATGACCTAAGAGAGGTTCTCCATCGCCGCGACATCGTCGTTATGCTGCCCGTTCTTCTGCTCGTGGATCTCCGTCTCCTTCGATGCGCCTCGCTCGTGAAGAAGATGTCGGATCTCGTGTGTTGAGATCAGGAGATCCGCCGCTTGGATCATCAACATGGATTGCGAGAAGCAAGCGGTTCATCCCCGCGCTCGCAAGCGTCTCCTCCGTCGGATCGGACTTGAGACAGGAGGTCTCTTCGTTTAGAGACTTGATCGCAACCACGCTTCAAGAGGTAATTCTATTACTTGTTTGTAGTTTGGACGAGACGATCCGAGAATTGTTCTTGGATCATGTGGTTTCGTCGTAATAAAATTTTTAAATTCCGCTGCATCGAGCAACTAGTGCGACTAGTCGCTCCTCGTCGTATTCGATACGATGCTCACGCTTCCGTGATGCGCTTTAGGATCTAACCATATCCTTCACGCCCAGACAGGAAGGACTGGTCTCAGATCTTGGATCAAGTCCTCTGGGCGTATAGGATGGCTTACAAGACACCGTTAGGCACCTCCCCATTCCAAATGGTATTCCGAAAGCCGTGCCATTTGCCTGCAGAGTTAGTGCACAAATCAGAATGGGTAATCAAGAAGGTCAACTGGAACACGCACCTAGGACAGAAGCAGAGAGACATGGATCTGAATGAGCTTGTGGAAGTCAGAAACCGTGCATACGACAACAATTTGGTGTACAAGGACAAGGTGAAGCGTTTGCATGATAGATATATCAGACGAAAGACCTTTGTTCCTGGACAGAAGGTATGGTTGTTCAATGCTAGGCTGAAGATTTTCCAAGGCAAGTTGAAGTCTAAGTGGACAGGACCATTTGTCGTCCGTACGGTGCATGATAGTGGATGTGTCGAGATCTCAGATCTCGCAGATGACGCACCGACATTCCTAGTGAACGGACAGCTGTTGAAGCACTTCGTCGAATCCATTGAATAGTTAGTCCATATTGAGGAGATTGTATTCATGCATGAGATAGATACAGCAGATACACCTCGAGCCGCGTATGAGACCTTGCAGCAGTGAACTCCAGCCATCCGCAACATCTCGAAAGATTCAGACCGACTCATCTGTATATATCATATCCTTTCCTTTCCCCCGCGATTCTAGTAACTCATCCCCGTCTCATTACACCACTATTTTGGACTATACTTAGGATGACCAGATCCTAAGTATAGGGGTGTTTAACAGAGATGATCAAGGGTCGTACGGTTTCACAAGGCGAACCGCAGTCGATGCAGTGACCGCTCGAAAATCCCTATTCAAACAACAATTAACCCACGACAAATATATCAAGCAATGAAAGTAAATGTGCGGAGTTAAAATTTATTATAACTCTACAACAAGATATGTATAGGTGCAAGTATTGTAGAGGTCGAACACAGGGAGCAGACAGGTAGGACGGGGCACAAGTGCACAAAAATGTGTGAAAGTGATCAAGTTGTCTACTATGGTATTTTTTTTGTGGGTTTTAATTTTATAATTTTTTTATTTAATTTTTAATTTTATATTTTTGTATTTTGGTTTTGAATTTACTGATTTTATATTTTCTTTTTGTATTTTATATTTTTATATATTTTTTTAATAATGGAATATAAAAGCAATGTAATAAAAGGGAGAAAGAGCTATTTATAAAAATAGATAAAAATGTTCGAAAATAAGCAAATAAAGTCTTTTTGGTCTTTTTATACTTTTTTACTGTTTTTGTGATTTTTGGGTAATTTTTGGAATGTTTTTGGTATTTTTAAATAGCAAAATAAAGCAAACAGTGACTACAATGCAAGGCTGAAACTTAAAATGGAGAAATAAAATAGCAATCAGTAACAAAAATTCCCCAAATTAATTTTCACTTAAAGAGAATAAAACACAGAAAATCCAGGCAAAGAAAACACCATTTTTGGATTTTTTATGAATTTTATAAATTTTTATGAAGGTTTTTGGAGTTTTGCAATTTTTAGGGATTTAGTTTTGTATTTTTTAATGATTTTTGGCTGGGAGTTAAAATAAACTAAAAGACACAAAATATAATTTTTGGGGATTTTTCTGAGGGGTTTTTGTATTTTTTTGGGGTTTTATAAGCTAGACAGTGCTGAAAACGTAAGTTTTTGATTTTTAATAAATATGAAAATAAGATAAAATCCAAAACTAAAAATATAACGTGAAAGTAGAAGCACACAGGAGCTTAACCCTATTTTTTAAGAATTTTTCGCAATTAAAGGATGTTTTAAATAAATGAGCTAAGCATACAAAAATCCTAAGCCTAGCAGGGGCATAAATGCAATTATGAAAACATTCAGGGGCTCAGACGCAATTTTCACCAAAAAGACACGCACAGCTCACGTGAAACACCATTCACAGGGGCATAATTGTAATTAAAGAAAACCGACTGGGCATACATGCAAAATTTCCAAAAACATATCATATATCCTACGCATAGGGACGAAATTGCAAATAAACAAACGTTCTGGGCCTAACTTGCAAAATACCCAAAAGTCACACGCCACCGTCACGTGAGGTGACGTGGCGTGGACTGAAGTGCAAATAGTGAGAACATGAGGGTCTGTGTGCAAATATTACAGAACTTTTTAAACTACAACTAAAAGTTACTGGACTAAAAAGTATATACAAAAATCGTGGGTTAAAAATGCAAAATATCCACGGGGCGCGATCCAGCGGTCGATGGCAACCCACTTGTCCACGTGGCGCGCATCTGACGGTGCGTACCCCTTCGTCGCGGACGGCTGAGATTAGATCTTCAAGGCTTGATCGGACGGCTGGGAGGTGCAGGTAATCGGACGGCTGATGACGCGTCTGGAGCAGGCCCTCGATCCAACGGCAGGGAGGGGTTCACGAAGAACTCCTCCCCGGCGAACTTCGGCTGGCGAATACGGCCGACACACGGCCTCTCCGACCCCAGTATCAAGGGCAAAACGATCCTGGGGGACGTCCGCGTCTGAAGAAAGTCTCAGGCGAGCCTGAGATGGCTTGAAGCGGCCGGACGGCAGAGGTGACCTGGGTAGCTGCTCCTGGGGTCTTCGAGGGTCGATGGAGCCTTCTCCTTGGCTCGGACCTGCATGGTTAGTTGCACAAAATCCAGGCGAAGCTGCAGGTGTCTTCTGATGGCGCGAAGGAGGCGAAAGGTGGTTCGGACGATGAACTCCGGCGAGCGGCGGAGAGGGGAGCTCTGATGACTCGATCTGGGAGAGATCGAGGTGGATGGAGGGGTGGAGCGGAGCGACGGAGCGACGAGGAAGAAGATGGAGGTGGTCGGAGCGGCTGTGAAGGATGTAGGTGCCCGGAAAGTGGAGGCGGTGCTAAGCTCCGCCGTAGGCTTGGATCGAGGATTCACGGCGAATAATGCTAGAGAAATCTAAACTACGGCTATGCTAATCTATGCTAAGCTAGAGCTACAAGAAAAGGAAAAGAAAAGGGGGTGAGACTCACCAGAGATGTCGGGATGGAGGTCGCGGAGGAGCTCCGGTGAGGGTTGGATCTACTTCGATTCGACGCCAGATGACCCAAACCCAGGCTCGATTCGATCCCTGCTGTCACCAGGAACACTATGGGCTAGGGGTTTTCGGGTGGATTTGGCGGAAGAATGATCAAATTCGAATCGAAGTTGGGGGTCTCCTTTTGAAGGGTTGACGGCGAGGCGTGGAAGACGAGGGCTCAGCGCCTCGGTCAGTGATCCACAGCCCAAGGAATCACTTGGGCGTGAATCACCATTGACCGAGGAAAAGATTCCAAGAAGGAACCATCACCAAATGGTGATCGAGGCACCCTCGAAAAATGAGTGAAAATGGGGTCAAACCCGTTTCTGACAAGGGACAGACCTCGGTCAGGGAGTTGACCGAGGTCAACCAATGGAGCGCTCTGGTTGGTCCACGTGGACCAACCAGAAAATTCCTTGGCTAAAAACCCTTATAAAATGAATTAAAAATAGCAGATGAATTAATTAAATTTTGAGTATAAAATAAAAAATATTTGTAATTTTATGAAGTATTTTATGGTGATTTTTGTTTATTTTTATGAGCTATATTTTTACAAGTTTGTATTTGTGCCCTTTATAGTATATATATATCTATATATTTAAGTATTCTATTTTTATTTAGGTATTTTTAATATTATTATTCTTATTTATGATTTTATAAAATTGTAAAATACTTTTATCTACACAAATATATTTTTATTTTATTTTTATGAAATGTTTTGTATCTGAAATAAAAATATAAATGTATAATGTATAGGTGTGTGTATAAGTAATGTATCTATGTACTCTATTATACAAGTATTTTTATTTTGTATTTTATTTAGGCTTTTATTCTAATTTTAATGCACATAATTATTATAAGTAATATTTACAACATTATAAAAATATAAAATTATCAAAATAATAAATAAATAATAAATTGAATATTTTAATATGTATAAGTATACAATGAGGGTCCAAAAGTCAACTTTCAAACCGTAGCTCCGCCAAATGCGAAACCACCGCCATTAAATAGCTTATTTTCTTCTATATACAATTAAAGGTGAGTACGCTGCATTTGGAGTTTTTATTTGTGAGATACGAGTCTGGGAAGTTGGTATTCTGGATTCTTATTCAGACCATAACATTTTATCTGTACATTATTCTTCAGCGAAATCAATTTTGTATTTTTCTTTATTAATTTATCTACAACTTTCATGTACAAAGTTTCTTTATTTGATGTATAAAAAGTGGAACCAAAAATAGGTCCCAAAATAAATAAAGAATGAATAAAAAGTATAGGTATTTTATCTGTATTTCTGACCTTATCTCCCCCTACTTTATTCCTTGTCGACCTATTCATCAAGATGCCTAGGTCTCGGGGTTTCGGGTCATAAAATATTTACAATATTTTATTCTTTTTCTTTTCTTTTCTTTATTCTATAATTTTGGCTTTAAAACACCGCATTTTATACAATATTTACACACATATGCATGAATGCTAACATGCCTATATTAAGCCTATTTACACGCATTTACTAGGGTTTTTAAGGCCAAAATGATAGAATAAAGATGATGAAACGTGGATTCATCATCCCCCTATACTTGCCTTTGCTAGTCCCTAGCAAACACTTATGCAATAAGTGCAGAAAAGAAAAACAAAGAAAAGAAAAAGAAGAAAGATGGATTAAGTTTAACTATCAAACTTGTCTTCTCAAAATCAAAGTTTGGAGCTTAAGTCGGACCTTTGAAATTTTAGTGCGGGCGGAACCTTAGTGAGAACCGTGTTTGAAATCCAACAGTCCTTGAGAATCCCAAAA